>OX101753.1:95931256-96531256 GCA_944452675.1 Tachina lurida | reverse complement strand
AAAATATAGTTTACGTTTTCCAGCTCTGCAATCGTCTGCCCGATTTTGCTGAATTTCAATACCAATCTAAGTTGGACCATTTCTGATACATCAGTCCAAGAACGAATTCTCTAGCTTTTCTGGGAGCTTCGGAAAACCGATTTCACGTACACCGGACGGACGGTCGGACGGACAGACGGACGGACGGACAGACGGACGGACAGACGGACATCGCTTATTCGCCATCGCTATTCATAAGGACCCAGAATATATATAATTTTTTGGTCGCAAATTAAAATTATGGAAATTACACACGGAATGACAAACCTATATATACCCTTTTCCATTTTTGGTAAAGGGTATAAAAAGGTGTTTCAAAACATTTAAAAATAATTATATTTAATTATTAAAATAAATATGTAGCTTTTTTTATACTTATTTCACGTAATAAAGGTTTATCAAATAATAAATTTACCACAGAGAATACCAGAGTTGAAGAAACTGACTTATGAAAAAGGCTAAAATCATCTGATTTGATCACTGTTAAAAAGGGACAAATAGTGTGTGTTTGTTATGAAAATTGCTTAGCAAAATAATCAAAACAAACAACAGAAAATATAATAAGGAAATTTTAAAGTTTTACAATGTTAAAATAATTTAAATTAAAAGTATTTATTTACTTCTAATTTAAAAAATATAATGCGGAAAAGGTTATTTGCATTAAAATGTGTACATATTGGATTTGTTTTTGTATAGTATCGGTGTGTGTGTGTGTGTATAAAAAATTAAAATGCCATAATCAAGTCCCTGCCTACAAGAAAACTGTGGCCAATATATTAAAAAACATAAAATTTATAACAAATAAAAGTGAAAATGAGTAGCAAATGGATATACTCAATCAGTGAAAGACAAATACTTGCTCCGGCGTACGTCATGTGTCTTATTTGGAATTGGGGTTGATGGCTGCAAGACATTCATCTGATGATGATAATACGATACCTATTGCGAAGGTAATGAACCAATATTTTATTTATTTAAAGAGAATAATAATTTGGTTTCTTTTCATCATTCAGTGCGCTTGAAACATGGTATTCTAAACATCCGGATGTTATGCTACGTCTTACTTGATCTAACTTTTCAACTTCGGAAAAATAATGAAATTGATCAATTATCGGGAATGAAAGTTCGCATGGAATGTGTTCCCTTTTCCTAAAACTGTGATCGCCAATGTTTGCGTTATTGTTGTGTCATTATACCATTTTCCATTTCTTGTTCATGGGAAATGCGAATGGTTTTTACAACAGATCCATCAACTGAAAAGTACATTTAAATGGGAGATGTACCAGATACGACCCAGCCAAAAATAGTATATTGGGCCAATAAGGAACCCGGACTTGCAAAATTTTTCCAGTCATAACTTTGGAACTTACATCAGGACCGAGTACCAACGCAACCTGTCGAGAATGAAAAAACGAAGGATCAGCATACTGAAATCCTGGAAATTGTTCTCGCATCTCTTCTGAGACGTCTTCCGGCGAGGTTTTTATACCATGCATTTTCTTTACTTTTGCCGTTATAGAAATCCGTTTAGCGTCGTCATAGATATATCCGACAATCAAGCGGACATGAGCATCGATCACTGGGATTTTTAATTGTTTTAGCAGGTGATCGCTAATGTAGCTCATTCTACAGCATAAATCAATGACCGCTCCGATTTATATCTTTTTATTTCCGTAAATAAGTTTAGCTTGAAGCGTTGGCGAAAAGTTGACGACGTGACGAAACGTGGAAGACGAGGGCTTGCAATTGTCTACAACCGGACGAGGATCAGAATATTTTCTTGAATTTTTTACTTTAGATTTGGTCGGTTTTGTAGATTTCTGATGTGGAGAACACAAGAGACGATGCTGGTCACCCTGGCATTTCTAACAATGACTCCTACTAAGGCAGTCTTTGGTTGCGTGATTCGATGATAGGCATCGAGAGCAACATCCATGTAGCAAGACGTGCCGCAATCTCTTTTCCGGAGTAAGACCACGAAAGCGGAAACATGCCTCAAGGGGTGATGTTTCTTGCAAAGGTTGCACTGACTACTCACCTTTTGTAAATTCCTCGGCTGTGGAGAAACTTTCTGGTCCGAAACCTTAGCCTCACTGGGTATAGCGCAATTCACAGGCGAGCCATGCGCGACATCTACAATAACTCCAGTTAGCACCGCCTCTGCCTGGATGGGACCAGCTTTTTCGGGATCCACCTTTTTGTTTGACGTTGGTGCTACCATTAATGCGGGTGCTTCTGATATGGGAGTAGGAGATGCCACAGGGGACGGCCCGGCTACTTCCATTGCTTTCTCGTATTCGTCGAGTATGGCGTCATCAAATAGATTAGATAAAGCGCCCATTTTAGTAGGAAACAATGAAGGTTAATAAGTGATATATTTTAATTGGTCAAAATGACCAATTTAGTAATTGGTCGTTTCACAACTCCGTTTGCAGTGCGTATATCTGCGACCCGAACGTGGTAATCACTTCCTGGGTAAGTCTTAATGACACGCCCTAGTCTCCAGCAAGTCGGAGAAAGCTGTTCATGTCGAATCGCTACTAAGTCGTCAACCTGTATATCCCTTTCAGGGAATTTCCATTTATATCTTTTATGCAAATTGTGAAGGTATTCTTCTTTCCGTCGTCGACAGAAGTCATGAGAGAATGCCTTGATTTTTCTATACCGATTAACTAAACTTACGGCAGATTCAAAAATAGATGGCTCCGGCGGGGCCAATAGGGGTCCACCGATCAAAAAATGACCGGGAGTTAGAGCTACGGGCTCATTGGGATTGTCTGACATAGGACACAGCGGACGGGAATTTAAACATGCTTCTATTCTTGCTAATATAGTGGAAAGCTCTTCAAAAGTATATTTAGCATACTGAGCCTCCTTACGAAAGTGTAGTTTAAAACTCTTGACAGCCACAAGATAGACCCTTAATACCAAATGTCGAACACATTCTGGCTTTACTTTCTGAAAGAAAAGTACGAAATTCCTTTTCAATTTCACGTGAAGCTCCTACAAAATTAGCGATAAACCGATGAAAAGCTGCCAAAAAGGCGTCTGTGGTCAAATCTGAAGTGGCCTCTAGATGAACTGCTTTAGTTGCAAAACAGACGAAGATACACACATATGCTTTCGTAATTTTGCAACCTCTACCAGTAAAATTTTGCATATCAACGGTCCTGCAAAATCAACACCTGTAGTGGTAAATGGTCGTTCCAATGTAGTCCTTTCTGTAGGTAATGCGGCCATGATTTGGTTACAAGAACGTTTTCTATCTAAAATACAACGCTTGCAACGATTAATTGTAGCACGCACTAAGTTTTTTAGACGAGAAACCCAATACTCAATTCGAATAATTCTCAGCATCAATTGATTTCCACCATGAATTGAAACCAAGTGAATAAAGTCTATCAACAAAATTGTAAAACGACAAGAATATGGTAAGATAATCGGGTGTTTTTCAGTATACGATAAAGAAGGAGATTTTTCTAAACGACCATTTAATCTCATTACACCATTGTTGTCCAAAAAGGGATTGAGTGGAAGTAACGAACTCTTTGATGAAATCGGTTTCTTTGATAATAAAGCTTGATATTCATCTGTGAAATGAACTTTTTGAGCCAATATTGCCAAACGTATTTTCACTTGTATTATCTCACTGCTCGATATTGCATTAGATGAATATTCAGGTTTTCCTTTATGTGAAGCATGTATTCTATGATAAAATCAAAAAATATACGCTATCACCCTAAGAGCACGATCAAGCTTTGAAAATCTTTCAAGAATATCTTCGTAATCAGAGAAAAACGTCGCATGTGTCTTGACAGGTTTTGCCTCAACATCCGTTTCTAGTGAGTGTAGATCGTTGATTTTCCATTCACTTTTGCATCTTCTAAGCCACGCAGGTCCATTCCACCAAATATCACTCTCCGCTAATGCCAAAGGGGTGAGTCCCCTGCTGCCTAAATCTGCAGGATTTTCTTCAGACCTAACATGGTACCAATTATGACTCCCTACATTTTCCTGAATCCTACACACTCGATTGGCCACAAAGGTTGTCCAACTACTAGGAGTTTTTCTTAACCAACAAATTCATTTGTTAATGTCTTCAATAGTTCTGAGGCTAATACTGCACCACAAAGTTCCAATTGAGGCAGGGAAATCGATTTAATTGGAGCTACTCTAGTCTTACATGAAAGCAAGTGAGTATATATTGTCCCTAGTGACTCAATGCGTATATAAACTACCCCGGCGTATGCTTTTTCTGATGCACCAGAAAAAACATAAGGTTCAGCTGACGTACCAGGGCTATAATGTATCCACCTGGGTATCTTTATATCGTTCAATTCCGTATAAAACGAAACGAATTTTTCCCAATAATTTTTTGTAGAGGGTAGTAAAAACTCATCCCAGTCTATATTATCTTTCCAGATATTTTGCATAATCATTTTTGCAACCACAATGACCGGACCGAGCCAACCTACAGGTTCAAACAGTTTAGCAATGGTGGACAAAACTTCTCTTTTAGTGTATTGTGCCTTATGAGTAATAGGCTCTACACAAAAATAAAAAGAATCCAATTGGGCATTCCATTTAATACCCAATGTTTTGGAGCTGCTTGATTCAACGAAAGTCAATAATTTTGTATCCACGTGGGAAGATCTTTTATAATTTGGATTTAATTCGAAGTCCATTTTCTTAATTCAAATTTTGCTGACGACAATGCCGCTATCAATTCATTTCGCGATTTTAAAGCCGATGAAACATCATGAGCTCCCGTAAGTCCGTCGTCAACGTACATATGCTTGCGTAAAATATGTACCGCAAGAGGAAACTCCGTCTCTGAATCTTCAGCTAATTGTAAAAGGGTCCTTATTGCCAAATAAGGAGCACAATTTACACCAAAAGTAACGGTATGTAACTCTTACTCCTTCACCTCCTCTGTTGGAGATGATCGAAATAGTATACGTTGAAAGGGGGTATGAGTTGAATCAAGATGAATTTGTCGATACATTTGAGTTATGTCGCAATTGAACACGTATTTGAACAATCTCCATCGCAGTATTAATAGCATTAAATCAGATTGTAAAGTGGGGCCCACATAAAGACAATCGTTTAAGCTATTTCCATTGGAGGTTTTGTTCGAAGCATTAAATACGACTCGCAGGTTAGTAGTTTTGCGGTCAGGCTTTATTATTGGATGATGAGGCAAATAGCAAGATAGACCTGGGGCTGTCAGCCCGCGCACCACTGGCCTCATATGATCCAACAACAAATATTCCTGCACAACACTATCATATAATGATTTAACTTCAGGTTTGCGTAGAAGCGACGTTTCGTTTCTCAAGAACTGTGCCATCACATTCTGTCTAGAAACACCTAAATTGATATCTTGAGAAAATTCTGGCTTAAATGGTAGCGTCACTAAATATCGGCCATCGGAATCACGTCGTGTTGTTTTCCTATAATTATCCTCACAAAATTTATCAAAAGGACTTAATATTTTTCTTTTTGGAGTCTATTCTAATTCCCAAAATTTAAGAAGATTTCTATTTAAATTATCCTCCGGAGATTCTTCTATTCTGACAGAATATACTTGAACTTGTGGCTTTGGAACGGATCCTGTGATAATCCACCCGAATACAGTTCTTTGAGCTAGCAATGCTCCCACAGTTGCACGATGAATTCCCCCTAGAATGATTTGAGGATACAAGTCGGCCCCTAACAGTATATCGACTGAGTTAGGCTGCCAAAATTGAGGATCAGCTAATTGTAAATTAGGAAAAATGTCATGAAGATTTGAATCAATGACAAACGAGGGCAAGTCCCCTGATATCTTTGGTAATACCAAAGCCATAGTTTCCAATAAGATAGAGTGATCTAATGGAGAACTGATCTTCAAATCACAAACTTTCCTAGTCGTAGCCGAAAGAGTTTGATTTATGCCCAAAACGGACACCTTCGTCGAAAGTGGTCGCAATTTCAAGCGATTTTGCAAATTTTCAGAGATAAACGATGACTCTGAAGCGGGGTCAATAAGGGCCCTGGCTGGGTACGTCATACCCTGATGAACAGTATTTACCATTGCTGTTCCCAGAAGCACTTGGCGGTTCTGAGAGACATGAAAAGCCTACCGAGAAAAATTATTATTGGAATAAATTCCCGTCGATGTAGAAGGCAGAGATGCATTTAGGTTAGCATTGGGCACTACGTTGCTAGTACTAAAAGTCACGCTAGTATTATGCGCAACTGTACTTGCAACTGTTGCAGAATTATCTTGAGTCGCAACTTCAGTATTAGAACTTTCCTGATGTAGCAAAGTATGATGCCTTTTATTACACGTTGCGCAATTAAAAGCACTTTTACAATTTTTAACTTCATGTTCACGGGACAAACAATTTATACAACAGTGATGTTTTTTCACTGTCGAAAATCTTTCCGAAATTGAGAGATTTTTAAATCGTTTACAAGCACGCAAAAAATGATCAGAAAAACGACATAAAATACAAGAACTAGAGGCAGAATTTACCACATGAGACCTAATTTTCGGAGCTACAGGTTTCATAGAAGGTTGGGTTTCTTTGAGTTCACGAACACATTCTAAAGTTCGAACCCTTTCTGTCAGAAAGGCGTCAAAATCTTTCCAAGAAGATAAAGCTGATTTATTTCTTACGCTTTGTTCCCATATACTAACAGTGGACGTAGGTAGACGTTGTATGCACATAAAACTTAAAATTGGGTCCCAATTTTCAGTACAAACTTTATAAATTGAAAGGGCATTTAGACAATTATTAATACCGCGTTGTAAATTTTTTATTCCCGCACTAGATTCCTTATCAACCGAAGGAAGGTTAAATAATTTTTTCAATTGGTTATTAACCAACATGCGAGGATTCTCATATGCTTCGTTCAAATTACGCCAAGCCATATCGAATCCTTCATTACTTAAGGGGCATTTTGAAACTATTTCATTTGCCTCCCCACTAGTCTTACGTATTAAATGACAAAGTCTTTCAATATTGCTAAGACGCGAACTATTAACATATATGGCAGTGAACAAATCCCTAAACGCGGGCCACTCAACATAATCGCCAGAAAATGTTTTAACATCACATGGTGGAAGGGTAAGGTTATGGTCAGAATTGCTATTGTTCACATTTTTTATAGAAGAGGCATTCAATTTCACAGTTTCGAAATTATGCACTTTCTCATTAATCATGGACAAGCAATTCAGATACGCTGCAAAGGTAACGTTGTATTTACCTGTAGCTACAGCAGTGTCACAAGTATCTGCTTTTTCTTTACTATCTGCAGCATCTAAATAATTTTCATATGCTACCTTTACCTTTTCCCATAAATATTTTAATTATTCTCGGTGAATTTCTAATGTATACGCGGTATGTAAATCGTCACGAATATCTTTAAATTGTGCTTCAAATTGAATAAGAGCATCCGACACTCTAATAAATTTTTTGAAAGCTGCAATTGCCATTTTTTATTTTGATTTGATTGTTTTTTTTATTAAAAATACGCAAAATTTGTTGCACTTTATGTTATTTATTTGTTTATTTACAAACAAATTATTTATTTCCTTTAAAATTTCTTTAATTTTTTCCACAAACGATATCTTGACCAATTAGACCGACAATAGGGTGACAATTGATCACAGGAAAAAAATGTATAAAAGAAAATACAAAACAAAAAATACACAGTTCGATTGAATATACACAAGTGTATGTATGTATATTTTGTGCACAATTTCCACGAAATAAAATATTATAATGATAATCGCGATAAACAAAAAACGATTTACTATTATTATCTTAGAAATTCACCAATATAAGAATTTTTCTATTAATTCCGTCCGTCCACGTAAACAAATCGCACCGTTGATATTTTGCGTACCGAACACGAAAATATCAAAGCAAACGTCAAATTAATTTTTAGTGTTGTGAAACGATCAAGCACTTTAACAAAATTCCCTGTATAAATATTTGTAAGTAAGTTACACCACTTATGTATATATGTATATGTGTATGTGTATATTCTTCCCTATTCTCTTTTCTTCTTTCGACTTGTATTTATGTATGTACATATGTACATATATAATTTACTTGATTTTGTACGCACCTTTTGATATTTAAATTATCCAAAATTGTGGCGATGTTAATTGACGTTCCAAAACAATGTTCCTTTAAATTATAACAAATTTTAAATAATTAGGTATGTATGTACATATATGTGTATATATTCCTTTTAATGTATATCCGGCTCGAGTGGACCAAATGTTTGGGCGAGAAGGGAGAAATGTCGGGAAATAAAACACAATAAAATTTTCTTATACAAATATTTAATTTTTTTCTTTATTTCCCTTTAAATTAGTAAGTATCGATGAAGAGGTAAATCCTTAATTCGCAAATTTATAATTCACTTTATAAAATGGAAGGAAATAACTGTTCGTCGCACTCAAAGAACAAACGATAAGTAAGTTTTTTGATTTAGATGGCAAAAGCAATATTTATGTGAACCGTTAGCTGTTTACTCATTGGAAAATAAATAGTTACTCCGAAAGCACAAAGTTGTAAGCTTAAGGAGCAAAATCTACATTTCAAAAAAAAGGAGTAAAATAACCAAAACCAGCCAACTTGCATATAAAGAAAATTAAATAGAAATTCGACTTAAACAAACAAATACAAAAAACTGGTCTTGCATCTCTGATCAGATATGATAAACAAACAAAATTCCTTGACAATTAAATTAAATTTATGTGGCTTAATAAAAGAAAAACAATAAATTGAGAAAATATGCTTTCTATTTACATAGGTATACATGTTTTTTTAATAACGAAGTTTACATTTTTGAGTTTTCCTTTTTCAAATATTTTTGAAATAATTAACCTAGGGTTTACACGCCCAGGTGCAAGTTCGAAAAACTCAAAAAACTCAATGCACTCAAACTCTTTTACTAACACATCTACACTTTCGGCACTTGCAGTCTACTTCCAACTAAACTGCCAAGGAATTTTACAAGACAGTGACTTGGTCAAAGTAAATTTATATAAAGTATATGCAAGTACTCAGGTGATTAATTTTTTTCTCGTGTAGTGTCAATGCATGAATGTCAAAAGTTGTTTACAATTTTCGTACACCATTTTGTTTTGCTTTGCTTTGTTATACACAATTGTGTGTAGTGAAAAAGTTGAAATAAACTTTTACTTAAACAAGTAAGAGTGCTATATTCGGCTGTGCCGAATCTTATATACCCTTTACCAACGTACGTACATATATATAGTATACAGACACATACATACATATTTGTTTTGTGAAAAAATTCATCATTTTTTTAAAGTTTCCATCTTTGGAGCTGTAATTTTCTTTCAGAAGCATAAAATATATTCAATTTATAAGGAAAAAGAAAAAAATTTTTAGACCTATTTAATTTTACATAACACAAAAAGTGTGAGTTTCCAACCCTGGAGTCATAATTTTGGATTTTTTTGATTATTGATACCAATCTAGTTCTTTAAAAAATACATAAAATATGTTAAGTGAAAAAAGCAAAAACGAAATAAGGAAAAACTTAAGGTCAGATTTTGTAAATTCAAACGATTTTTTCGTTTTGAAATTTGTATGAAAAAAATATTTTTTTAAAAGAATTTTCGTTATTTTTCATACAAATTTGAAACGTTTAGAAACAAAACTTTTATTAGTTTCATTTAATTCCTTTAATATTAAAAACTTCAGTAAAGTGCGACTTTGAATCGCGCACGAAAGGTAGGCTTTTTTGAAGTTTTTTTTTCAGTTTTGTCGCTTTTTTCTCGTTTTGGCTATTTTTTTCTGTTTTTGGAGGTTTTTTTTATTTTGGTGATTTTTTCTGTTATTGGGATTTTCTTTATTTTGTAGATTTTTCTCATTTTGACGATTTTTTTTCATTTTTGCGATTTAGTACTAGTTGTACCTTCATAGTGAACAGACATAATAGCGGAATTTTTCTTACATACAAACTAAATAAAAAAAAATCATACAAAAATATTCGTAGTACATATTGACTATAATAAATAAGCTTTATTTGCTTTGCAAATATTTTTTACATATAGAAATAACAAAAACAAAAAAAAAACCGTAAACAAAAAAACATACAAACATACCCTTGAAGAATACTCTATATGAGTACCCCAAAGGAAAAAAATAGTAAAGTGAGTTCTAACGGCAGAAATGCCTATTTTACTGTGAGTTTTGATGCTCATAATGGTACACAATTTTTTTTATATAAAGAACATCTGTATGTATTACGGTAAGAAAATAATTGGAGTCAAACATTGATCTGTTACGTTAGAAAATTTGGAAGCTGATTTTAAGTAAGTTTCAAAGAGCTAATAAAATCTGCGAATCTGTTCAAATTAGATTGATAATTTCTTTGGCAAACTTATAGCCAATAGTTCAGAGAACATTTTGAGTCCAAGAACGTAATAATTGGTGCACAATTGTGGTTACCATGCTCCAAAAATTGTATATCTGCTACGTGAGAAAAAAGTTTGTTACAAAATTTGCGCGATTTTTAAAAGAGAAAATAGCATTTTTTTGCTTCAAAATTTATTTTTCTTGGCTTTAAGAACAAGTTAAGAGGCGAAATATATATCAAAATATTTTTGCACCGCTATATCCTAACTTTGACGTAAGAAATGCGTTTTTTTTTCAACTTATCTACGTACCTTTGCTGTTTGCTGTATCTGAGCTCTCGACTTCATTTTTAATAAACAGAGTTTTTAAGAAATGTATGCAAACAATAAATGTGCGTAGATAGCACAAAACTTACATCTTTTCCATTGTCCTTCGTTTTGGCCATGGTTATTTTAATCTTTTACAGCTTGAAATAATAATTTTGCAATTTTGAAGCTAACAAAATTAAAGAACAAGCAGTGCCGGCTCCTGATAAAGTGTAAGCTACAAAATTTTTTCTGTTTGCTTTGATTTTTATTTTTCATTACGATTTCAAAAAATTTACGTATAAAACACACCTCACAGAAAATTGCGAATAAGAAAACAAAACGAAATAAGAGCACGGGCAAGGCCTATTTATCAGGTCAACGCAATCGTCCTGATGATATTCTGTGTTTTCGTGTTTAAGCTGTCAAAAGTTATTTGCACCATATACTTTAGTTCCCGTTTAATTCCTTTCACCTCTCTCTCCGGTCTGTTACGTGAGAATATTTTATCGCTATTTTTTATCTAATTTAAAATACAAACCTACCGATTTTTTTTTATTTTCTGAAAATGTAGACAAAACACACGATAAATCCGAAAGCACGGATAATTTAGACAATTGTTCGTCTGTATAAAAACTTTTTCAGTATTTTATCTGTTACGTGAGAATCGAATTTGCGGCAGTTTTTAATTTCTTTTAAATCGGAAAATAACAAAAGAAACGATACTATTTTTGGTTTGCACTTTAAAAGGGAAAAATATAGTTTCAGAATACTGCAAAAAATTATATTTAAAATAACTTTAAAAGGCCAAATTTCGAAATTCTTGTAAATGATCAAAAAATGAAAAATATTTTTCTTACTTCAAAGCAATGAAAAAGACCGCTAAAAATAGGGGTTTTGATAATTTTTGAGCTTGGATTTTTGCGGATAGGTGCATGGAACTACCCTTTATCAGATTATGACAACAAATCCAGCAAAATTAAAAAAAAAATTTTTTATTCTGGTTTACTTTTTCAAATTTTTGACCATATGTGAAGATGATCAATCGTGTTAATTGGCTGGGGTTCAAAAAATATCTCAGCAGTCATTGTACGGAAAACATTACGCTTAGAACACCCGATGATATTGAATCGAACATTGCCAATCTCAGCGAGAATATTAAACAGGCTGCTGAACATGCCACTATCTCCCATCCGCAGATTGGGTTTAATAAAATTTATTCTACAGACATTGAACGTCTCGTACGTGAAAAAAGAAGGGCTAGAAGGGAATGGCAACAGCACAGATCACCACAAAATAAAATCAGATTTAAAGAGTGCACTAAACGACTCCAAGAGTTGCTTGCATCTGAAAAAATTGCATCTCTTAAAAATTATCTGGAGGGTCTTGATGTTACACCGGCGTCTAATTACTCCTTGTGGCGCGCTGCCAGAAAGCTTAAAACACCCGTTGAGTATAAGCCACCTCTACGCACATATACCGGAGGTTGGGCAAGAAGCGATACTGAAAAAGGTAAAATATTTGCTGAGCACTTAAAATCCGTTTTTACGCCAAATATATGTACTGGTGTTGCTGATTTGCCGAATATAGTCGCTCTACCCCCTCAACATATAAAGTTTAAGACGCGTAATTTACAAAAATTAATTGCCGAACTCAACCCGAAGAAAGCTCCGGGTATTGATGGAATTAGTAATCAGATGCTGATGAACTTGCCTCGTATTGCAATGAGAATCCTGTTATTCATATTTAATGCTATTTTACGACTGGAGTATTATCCACACAACTGGAAACTTGCCAAGGTTAAAATGATTCCAAAGCCGGGCAAAGATATAACAAAGGCTGAGTCATATAGGCCAATAAGTCTACTATCTACAATGTCAAAGCTTTTCGAAAAACTGCTCAAAACAAAATTGTACCCAATTCTAATTAGTAGTGGGTGCATACCAGACCATCAATTTGGTTTTAGAAGTCAGCATAGCACCATTGAACAAACTCACAGATTGGTTCAATTTATAAGAAGAACTTTTGAGGAAAAAAAGTATTGTTGTGCGCTGTTTATAGACATTTCCCAGGCATTTGATAAAGTGTGGCATGAAGGCCTAATATTAAAATTGAAGACTTACTTACCAATAAACATTTTAAATCTTTTGGAAAGTTACATTTTTTCCCGTAAGTTCACTGTTGCGGAAGGAGACTTTACAAGTAGGCCTGAAACAATTTCATCTGGTGTGCCACAGGGGAGTATACTGGGACCAGTTTTATATTTAATTTATACTTGTGATATGCCTGTGGGCAGTAGTATCCATACTTCCACATTTGCCGACGATACAGCCTTCCTTAGTATGCATGAAAACCCTGATGAGGCATCCCGCAAACTCCAGGAACACATTAGCCAGATGGAGATTTGGTTAAACTTATGGAGAATCAAGGTAAATGAACAAAAGTGTGTTCAAGTAACATTTACTTTACGAAGAGATACTTGTTCCCCCATTCTGATTAACAATCAAGTTGTTTCTCAACATTCACATGTGAAATATCTTGGTATACACCTTGATCGACGACTTACATGGAAACACCACATTGACTCTAAGTTAACTCAAATGAAACTTAAATTAACTCAGGTACATTGGCTGATTGGTCGAAATTCAACACTTAGCCTAGACTGTAAACTTTTAATATACAAGTCGCTTTTAAAGCCAATATGGCGCTACGGAATTCAACTATGGGGCACTGCTTCAGCTTCAAATGTAGAGAAAATTCAACGCAGGCAAAACAAAATTTTACGCAAGATAACATCGGCTCCATGGTACATCAAAAATTCAAATATACATCGTGATTTGAATATGTTCTAGTGACTGAAGAAATTGCAAAATACGCAGGCAAATATCTAACAAAACTCGAATCACATCCTAATCCGCTTGCTCGTAATATTTTGAACTTTACTGGACACATCCGCCTAAAAAAGAGGGATACAAGGGCTCTTATTCACAGCACTCCAGATGGGACTTCCTGAAAATACTTTTATTTTTTTTTATTTTTTTCCTTTTGATTATCACTACTTATGTATTATATATAACTATTACTAAGCTTATGTCCGACACTGGTCGGGCCTAATTATATTTTTATATTTAAGATTTGAATACTTATTGTTAGTTCAAAAAAATTTTTTGCGATTTTTTTCTGTTTTTGGGTTTATTTTATTTAGGAGTTTTTTTTTTCATTTTGGCGATTTTTTTCTGTTTTTTATTGGGGTTTTTTCGTTTTGGCGATTTTTTTCATTTTGGCGATTTTTCAGGCTATATATGTATGTATGTATGTATTTAAGATACAAAATACTTTAATTTTTTGTACGTATTTAAACTACAAGATGCTTCCACATCATTTATGTATATATGTATGTATGTATGTATGTATGTATGTATATATTTAAAGGTGGTGTTACTAGTTCAGGCTCACTCTATTCTTTCTAGTTAGAAGCACGTACATACGTACTTATGTTGGTCCTCGCCCATACTTGCAATTTTTGTTGCAGCAATTCTTGAGTGTATTGGTGTGAGGGTTGAGAAGGGGAGGGGTACACAGTTCGCAATTCTCTTTTGTTTTGAAATTCGCAGTTGTTAATTTGAAGTTTGCAGGTGTAGTTGAGGTTTTATTTTATTTTATTTGTTCCGTTGTATGAAAAATACAAAATGTAACAACAAGTAGAAATAATTGTTAATTTTTCAGGCAAATTTGTTGTGAAATAAAATTTTTTAATACTTAACTGCAAAACTAAAATTTCCTAATGTGGACACTTATGCAATTTCAAAGCAGAATTTTAAAACAATTGCAAGTCTGGACGAAGACTTCACAACACATTCTTCCAAGGCAAAAGCAACCATGTTGTTTTTGTATTGTTATAATTGTTATAATAGTAACACCTGCAAATAAAACGCCTTGTGACAAGATGCTTCAGAATTGAAAACTGAATTGTGATGATGTCAACTCTAATGCCGGCCATACACTACACAAGTTCAGTGCTCAAGTCTGGCACTGCGTAAACTAAGCTTGTGACACACACTATACAAGTAAACTGTGCATTTTTTATTTTTAAAGTTTATTAACGCACTAATAATCCCAAATTATTATTTTACTTAATTAGTAAAATAACTTTTTTATTAAAAATACATTTAAATTGATTATTGAGGGGTTTAGCTGGATCCTATGCGCATTTCACTGTTGCTAATGCAGATCATCAGGGAACCTTTACCCAAAAATCTTAGAACAACTAGAGTTACATGCCTATTCACAGAAACAGTCTTAAGTTAGTCACAACTTTTGTTATGACTGAGTTCTATATTAACTCTTGTGACTCGGTCTTAACTTTGTATTCTCGTAACATAGTCATAAAAACCCAAATTTTATAGTTAACATTCTATGTTAAATGAAAATTATGACAGTTGAATATTGAATAAAAATAAATTAAATAAAAAAGTTAATAAAAAAATCTAAAAATATAATATTGAAGGGTAACATCTGAGTGTAGTGAAACTGAAGGCATCAAATAGCTATCCCTATGTCTCTACTAGCCATCGACCTGGACATGTCATGAATATGACGCCTGCAGAGCAACTGTGAAAAATTCATCAACTTCTTTGTTGTGGTGAATGCGTGCGATGTTCATGTACAGGCATATCAAAGTATTTTGGGGTAGTGCAATAGGTATGGAATATTTACTAATTTTGTTCTGTCTTTTCTCTCTATTACAAATGGTTGCGGACGGCGAATCTCATGGCGAACATTGTTGCTCCGACATATGTTCGGGCATCCCTCTCAGAGCATGGAAGAAACATGGACATGAGCGGTCTCTATTAACCATTTGCGATGTCCGACATGATTCCCATACCAAGTTCATGGCTAGTGGAGAACGCTAGTTAGCCATTTGCGATGTCCGACATGATGCCCATACCAAGTTAATGGCTACTGGATACCGCTAGTATTTGAAATGGGTTTCTCACTACATCTTTTCCTTTTACCATTTCCAAATTAGTTTCGTTTTTAATATTACTACATTTTAAAGTAAAGTCACAATTTCTATGATTGTCTACATTCGTAGTCTTTATTTTAAAAATGTATGTTGATAGAATTTTGTTTTGAGAATCGAAAATTTTAGTCTTTAGTCACAATGTTAAAGTTATGACTATTTTTCAGTCACAATACTTTCTGTGAATAGGCATGTTAGAATGTTATAAACTTTCATTTAAATCAATTTAAATGCATTTTTGATTTTAATTCGCCATAACGCTGGTGATTCTTTGTATAATTCTAGGAACTCTGTCCAGAATATTTGTTTTGCGTTTATTTCTTGTTGTGAACTCAGTGCCAGACTTTTGCAGTAAACTTGTGTAGTGTATGGCCGGCATAAGAGTTGGTATAGTTATATTTTTTTAGTGATTCTAATATTTTGTTATTGGTTTGACAAATCATACATTATAAATCAATCAAAATGCAAAAAACCAACAATGTAATGTATTTTGTAAATGTATTTTGTAAATTATGTATTTAAAATTCAAAATACTTGCATGTCATGTATTTAAAATACAAAATCCAAAATACTTCTACGTCATGTATTTAAAATACAAATACAAAATACGTATTTGTATTTTAAATGCGTATTTCAAATACTGCCCAACCCAACAACAACATCTTACTATAATTTAAAAGAAAATTGTCACTTTTGTTATCAAGATTTTTTTAAATAAAATTACTTGCCGACTTAAAAATTGTTTGCAGTTAGTTCAAAAAAGTCAACTATGCACAGATGTTGAGCAGTTGCAAAACATGTGCAACAGCTGATCACGCATAAGCAGTAAGACTGGGTAGAATTACTGCGTAGATGCATAAATTTCCCGAATTTACGAACGTACCCAATATTTTTTCATGTCTTAAAATTTCTTTCAGAAATGATATTTGATGCTCATTAAAATAGAAAAGTTTTAAAAAAAGAGCGAACAAATATATGCATGACCACAATTACTTTTAAAATCACTAGTGATTTGAAAAATGTGATTTTCAGAACATCCCTCTATGTTAATAATAAAAGAGTTGTCAAATTGCTGCAATTGATATCAATCGTAATTCCAACAGAAAATAAATAAAAAATCAATTAACTTTATTTTCTATAAATATCGAGGCAACCCTGTATTCTTTATTTGTCACTTGCCAACTTGTCCAAATTGTATTTAATAAAAAATGAAAGCAGTTCACAACGAATCTTACTAAAAATTGCTTTTTATATAAATAGTTTTATTGCAAATTAAGAAGCACTAGAATAACGAGTTTTATTTATTTATTTTTTTTTTTTTTTGAGTGTTTATACATCACTAGTTAATTTTCTATAATTATTATTTTTGTTAACACATAAAGTTAGAAAATAATGACTGGAAATTTAATATAAATATTCTTTTGGAGTCCATTTAATATTTTGGAAATAGTTTCTATAAAAGAATTAAATTGTTTTTCTAAACAACACTGACATATACATATGTAAGTACATACATACAGAAGGCTGCGGCCTTCGACCAGACTGGTCAAATATCATTTGTACAAAATACATATTTACGTTGCAGTCTGTCTAATGCATTTGCATGAGTGTCAAATGTCCAGCGCAAAAATAATTTCAATGCCATTGGATGTTATGTATATTGCGGTCAAGTTGACTTTAAATGTTTACTATGCAATGTTAGTCGTAGTGATATTTAGAACACGCTACACCTCCACCTTTTATAAGAATGTTCATATAACGTTAGTTTTATGGACATTCTTTTACAGATAGTAAGTATTTTTGAAGTATAATTAAAAATTAAAATTTTATTGTAAAATATTAGGTTTTATTAGTAGCGCGCATACTGTTTTAATTATTTAATATTATATAACTTAAGTCTATTCTTATGAACTATTTGTGTTTTATTTGTTTTCTTATCAAATATAGTTACATTATTTCTTAAGTATATTTTCTTAATTTTGTAAGGTCCTCTATATTGTATTTCTAACTTATGACCTGCTTCATTTTTGAGTAAAACTAGATGTCCTATCTTAAAGTTATAATCAAGTATATCCTTATCATAGTTTAGTTTTTGCCTAAGTTTATTTTTATCTAATAACTGTTGGGCCCTCTTATATGCTACTTCTAATCTAAATTTTGCCTCTTTGGCGTAATCATGTACATTATATAAAGGAGAAATTCTATCTACTTCAGTGAATTGATGAAATTTATTCGGGAGTTTTGAAAAAACTAGTTCATAAGGACAGTAATTATGAACTGTTGAAGGTGTTGTGTTAAAGCAATATGTAAAGTATTTTAACCATTCGTCCCAATCATATTTGTCTATATATAGGAACGTACGTATTCATTGAAAGTTCTATGACTTCTTTCTATTGTGCCTACTGTTTGGTGGTGATGAGCTGTCGAAGTTAATTTTTCAATTTTTAGTAGATTACAAAGTTCTGTTAATATCGAATTTTTATATTCTGTTCCCATGTCCGAAATGAACGTTTTCATTGGACCATAGGTAAGTATAAAATTTTCAAATATTGCCTTAGCGATTGTTTTAGCGCTTTTGTCTCTTATTGGTATAGTAACTAAATATTTAGTTAAATCACATATTATTGTGATTGCGTATTCATTTCCAAATAATGATTTTGGGAATGGTCCTATTGTGTCTACCACTACCGTATCTAATGGTTTTGTTGGCGTTGGTGTCACAGTCATTGTACTTTTGTTATGTTTTAGGGTTTTAGCAGTTTGACATTTGTGACATGTTTTTACGTATTTAGATATGTCCTTGGACATATTTTTCCAATAGTAATATCTTTTTATTTTTTCTAATGTTCTATATATTCCACAATGTCCTCCTTCTATTGGATCATCGTGATATTTCAGCATAATTTCAAGAATTGCCTTGGCATTCTTATTATTGATTTGGGTCACCTCATTTAGTAGCGCTACTTTAATTTTATTTAATATTTTATTGCCCATAATTTTAAATTCATTAATAGAGATAAATTCGAAAATTTTCTCACTAGGTGCCACTTGTAAATTATATATATTGTGTTTACCGGCCACTTTTTCGAGCCTAGAGAAAAATTGTCCTAAGTCAAAATTCTCTTTAGTAAACAAATCATTAATATGTATATATGTTACTATAGATTTTCCACGTTTGATATAACATCTTCCGGGGGAAATCTTTAGTTTATAGTATTTTCTGACGTCAGTGTTTGTTAAAGGTACATATATACTGGGCTTATCATTATTTTTATTTTTATCAAATTTATGCTGTTTATTACTATTTATTTCTTTTTCTGTATTGGTCATCAATCTAGTCGTGACTTTTAATATAGAACAGATTTTATTATTCATGTCTTTTAGGTCATTTATTGTAATTCGCGATAGAGCGTCAGCAACATAGTTATCTTTTCCTATTGTATTGATCTTAGGGGAAAGTCCGAGTTTTCTAACTATTTTCGTGGTTTCTATTTCTTCAGTTGCTAAATTTTTGTCTTATTCCATTGTTACAATTGCTATTGTTAGTATATCTATAGTTATAGTTATTACTATTATTATTATTATTAAAAAAAATTTAGTAACTTTTTTTTTCTTGTCTTTTTAATTTTCTTCATTTTCTTGTCTTGTTAAAACGTAATTGATAAAAAGGTACTATTAAATTTCTTTGTCTGAAGACTCTATTATACAATCCATTATATTCTATCTATAGGGTGTGTTTTAATTTATCTGTTAGACTTTATCTAAATCATTTGCTCTGCTAGAATATTTTTTCTTTAAAACTTTGTGGTGTATCTTATACATTTTCAAAACAAAGTTAAAAATCGATAATATACAAATAATAATTAGAATTATTTCAATTAATTTTAAATCAATTTTTTCTGGTACTACTTCTACCTCATTTATTACATTTGCATTTGGGTTTTCTAATTTCGATTCTGTTTTACCCATATTGAAAAATAAATTCAACAGTTTACCACTCCAAAACAAAAATCTAATTTCTTTTTTTTTTCAAGTAAAAAAAAATTTACCACTCTAAAAATTTCCTCATGAGTAAGACTGTTTCTTGTTCAATTTTTGGTTTATTTATTACGTCGTCTTCTGTTGGAGTTCCTTGTATTCCTACCAATTTCTAAATCTGTTTTAAAAACTCTATTCTTTTTCGTATTGGTAGCTTTTTTTTTCATAAATTGCTTTAGTTTTATACATTATAAAGGACCGTACAAAAGTCAAAATACCTCATAAATTTTATTTATCTATTTATTAGTACTAGTGTTCGCCCAGTGGTTGAAAATCAACCATTAACGCACAGAGGTGGAGAATAGAATGACAATATTTAAAGTTTGATGAATTTAAAACACAATTTAAAAACTATATTCAAATATACATATGTATAGACTCCAAGGTAAACCACTCTCTTAAACCACTTTCTTAACTACTAAATACGAATTTATCATTATCATTTATCGGCATAAATAAGAATAGATTTTAAGCAAATTATTTAAAAAAAGTTGTTCACTTTTTGAACTAAATGTAATTAGATATTTGCTCCTAGTGTTTTCACTTCATATTCATTATTATTGCCCAAAACAAAAATATTCGTTTATTTTTTCATTAAATGCTTTTTCTCTAAATTTTAAGCCTCCCCATTAAAACGTTTGTTACAACAAAAGTTTCTATTCCCTATTCTTTGAGAAAGACCCCATATGTATGTACGAATATGCTAGCCTAATAATATAAACATTCCATCATATTCCAACATTCCATCATATTCCAACATTCCAGTATGTTCAGTAATTTAAAGCACAGAAAAATAATGAAAACAATGAACAAAAACAAAACGCACACAAAATAAACCAAAAATAAAAAACTTACTTTGTGCTGTAGGTGAATTTAACTTTAATCAAAGTTATTAATAATTAAAAAAATATATTATTTTTAAGCATCTAAAGAAAAATAATACAGTACCACTCGTTATTTAAATATCCAAATTTTATTAGTTTCAGCAATAATCGTTTAAGTACATAGAAAGATGGAAATAAGAATAGAATGAACAAATAAAATACGTTTTTACTTCTGAGTGTTTACGGAGTTGCCAAGCCAAATTGTTGTAATTTTTTTTTAGCAAATTAAGAGAGAAAGAGAAATCATGGCTTTATGATTGGCTAATATTCTTAACTGTTTTTAACTATCTTAGACACAAAAATGTAGAAGAAAAAATACATTCTGCACTGCTCCTATTGTCAATCTATCTAACAAAAAAATCAAGCGAATACGTTGAGTTTAAGTCAGAAAAAATGGTTCTTAACTTTTTTCACTTGCCTATTTATATATAGATTAGGTCGAGTAAGCAAAATAAGCCTTATTTGGTTCCATTTCGGGATGAATAAGCAAACAAATTTTTGTGGTTAAGAAATAATGAAAACGAAAAAACATGTCGCGTGTGTAAAATTCCTATTGCGGGTGGATTATCACATTTAAATCGCCATGATTCCAGCACAAATCATAAGAAAAACATGAACGTTGCTAAAATTACACCAACAATTCAAAATTTTTTTTGCAACCACAACCAAATGCCCAACAAATCAATCCACGAAAAAGCTGGAGCTAATGGTGAGTGCTTTTCCCGCGGAACACCATATTTCGTTTGCAGCCTTAGATCATCTGAATTTGATTATTAAAAATGGAATACCTTATTCTCAAATAAGTAACAATTTTAATATAAATCGACAAAAAGCTCAGAAATTGATTACAAATGTCCTGGGCCCTGAAAACACTAATGATAATGCAAGTTTTTGTAAAAATAATTATTACTCATTAGTAATTGATGAAAGCACCGACATTACAAAACCCTTGTAATAGTCATTCGAATTTTTGATGGGCAATGCCGTGATAGGTTTTTAAGTTTAGTGCAAATAGACGATAGTACTGCCAATAGAATTTTTGAAATCTCGGTCAAGGTATTAGAAGATTGTAACATACCTTTAAATAATATGATAGGCATTACAACCGATAACTGCGCAGTTATGATGGGTAATACAAATGGAGTCCAAACAAAATTTAAAGCAAGAATTCCGCATATATTCTCAAATGGTTGTATATGTCATATCTTAAATTTAACATCTGCTGCTGCATCGAAATTTGGAATACCAGACGATGTTGAGAAATTTATGAAAGAAGTAAATTATAATTTTTGCAACAGTGCAAGCAGAAAGGAGGATTTCGTAAAGTTCCAAGAATATTTCGGGACTGAAACACATACAATACTTAGATATGCTCCTACAAGATGGCTTTCACGAGATGAAGTTGTAAATAGAATTTTGGAGCAATGGCAGCCTTTGCAATATTATTTTACATTAAATGATTTTGAAAAAAAGTCAGAAAATGTAAGAATGCAGTTTTTAACAACGGGATTTTTAAATCCACTTTTTAAAATGACATTTTTATTTCTTAAGTATGTTTTAAAAATAATTAATGCAGTTAACACAGAAATGCAGTCGGAAGACGCACGTATTCATATATTTTTGCCAACACTAAAATTTTTATTTCGGCAATTAGCTCGAAACTTTATTAATAAAGATGTTTTAGATAAATGTGATTTTTCAAAATTAAACCTTCATGAGAATCATATTTCGCCAATCGATATTTTTGCGGAACGGAAGCTGATTTACATATACTTATATTAATACAAATCAAATCGAGCCCAACATCACATATGAGTTTAAAGAAAACTGCAGAAAATTTTAAATAAAATTTTGTGAAGTCTTAAGAACAAAAGTGGATTTTAACAATGGTTTAGCAAGTTTTCTGCTAAAAATGTTTTAGCTGGTAAAACAAACAGCATTATACCTCTTCTAATCAAAATTTTTCCCAATGAAAGCTTAAATTTTGAAAAAATTAACTCGCAATATAAAGCATTAGCTGACATGGAAGAATTTAAACCATTAATTACAGAAAATATATGCATTTTCTGGTCAACCATTTCAAAAACGAAAAACGCGTTACACGAATATATGTTCCCTGATATTTTGAGAGTAACTTACGGAATTTTGTCACTACCTGATTCTTCCGCAAACGTAGAAAAAATTTTTTCTTACCAAAATCTTATAAAAACAAAACAAAGAAACAGGCTAAATGTTTCAACAGTAGCAAGTATTGTACAAACCAAAGATTTACTAAAATCTAAAAACTGTTTTTGCTTTAACTTTGATACACATATTTAAAAAGTTTTAATAAAAAAACCAACACCTATAATTATTATTATTATACCCTTTACCAAAAATGGAAAGGGGTATATATAGGTTTGTCATTCCGTGTGTAATTTCCATAATTTTAATTTGCGACCAAAAAAATATATATATTCTGGGTCCTTATGAATAGCGATGACGAATAAGCGATGTCCGTCTGTCCGTCCGGTGTACGTGAAATCGGTTTTCCGAAGCTCCCAGAAAAGCTAGAGACTTCGTTCTTGGACTGATGTATCAGAAATGGTCCAACTTAGATTGGTATTGAAATTCAGCAAAATCGGGCAGACGGTTGCAGAGCTGGAAAACGTAAACTATATTTTGCCATATAAAAGTAACTACCGAAAACAAATTTTTATTTTTTTTTTAATAAATAAATTTATTTTACACTTTAGTACGACTAAAAATGGTATTTTAAATTAAAAAAAAATAAAGAAAATTAAAAAGACGTTTCCAGGGTTGGAAAACTTTAACTTTTTGTGTTATGTAAAATTAACTATGTCTAAAACTATATTAGTATTTTCTCGAGAACCGTAAGAGCTACAGACCTGAAATTTGGACACAGTGTGTAGACCTTTGGCCGCTACAACAACAAATACATGAGAATTGGAAATTAAAGGGTGTTCCAAAACGAGCAACGAAAAATTCTAAAATCCCATGTAATATACATACAATTATATGTATATACACTTGAAATTTGTAAGGTTAGTGTATTTTTATACAGACTACAAAAATTAACACTAGAATTTCAAAACATTTAAATTAAAGGGTGTTCCATCAGTTAATGCAATTTTGACTATGCAATTTTGACAACTTGCAGTATCTTGGAAACCGTAAGAGCAAAACTCTTGAAATTTTCAAAAACGGTAAAACTAAACAATTAAGGAATTATAAAATCGCCAAACCGAAAAAAATCGCGAAAAACAAAAAAAAATCGTCAAAACGAAAAATACCCCAAAAAAACATGAAAAAATCGCCAAAATGAAAAAAAAACCCAAAACAGGAAAAAAACGACAAAATGAAAAAAAAACGCCAAAATGAAAAAACCCCAAAAAAGAGAAAAAATCGCCTAAATAAAAAAAAACCCCAAAGCAGGAAAAAACGCCATAATGAAAAAAAAACCCAAAAACAGAAAAAAATCGCCATAATAAAAAAAATTTCTAGGACTAAAATAAATCGCGAAAAACCGGAAAAATTGCTTAAATAAAAACAAAATCGCCAAAATGAAAGAAAATCGCCAAAATGAAAAAAATCGCCAAAACGAAAAAAACCCCAAAAAAAACAGAAAAAAGTAGCCAAAATGAAAAAGAAAGAAAAAAAAACTCCTAAATAAAAAAAAACCCAAAAACAGAAAAAAATCGCAAAAATGAAAAAAAAATCGTCAAAATGAGAAAAATCTACAAAATGAAGAAAATCCCAATAACAGAAAAAAATCACCAAAATAAAAACAACCTCCAAAAACAGAAAAAAATCGCCAAAACGAGAAAAAAGCGACAAAACTGAAAAAATCGTTTAAACTGAAAAAAAAGCCTACCTTTCGTGTGCGATTCAAAGTCGCACTTTACTGAAGTTTTTAATATTAAAGGAATTAAATGAAACTAATAAGCAGATTTTGTAAAAAATGTTGTTTCTAAACGTTTCAAATTTGTATGAAAAATAACGAAAACTCTTTTCAAAAAATATTTTTTCCATACAAATTTCAAAACGAAAAAATCGTTTGAATTTACAAAATCTGACCTTAAGTTTTTCCTTATTTCGCTTTTGCTTTTTTCACTTAACATATTTTATGTATTTTTTAAAGAACTAGATTGGTATCAATAATCAAAAAAATCCAAAATTATGACTCCAGGGTTGGAAAACTCACACATTTTGTGTTATGTAAAATTAAATAGGTCTAAATTTTTTTTTTCTTTTTCTTTATAAATTGGATATATTTTATGCTTCTGAAAGAAAATTACAGCTCCAAAGATGGAAACTTTAAAAAAATGATAAATTTTTTCACAAAACAAATATGTATGTATGTGTCTGTATACTATATACATATATGTACGTACGTTGGTAAAGGGTATATAAGATTCGGCACAGCCGAATATAGCACTCTTACTTGTTTTTTCATTAATTTTGATCTCATATCTCTTTGAAATACCTTAAACTAAATACGCAAATATAAGCACAGACATATGTATGTATGTATGAACATATATGTACATACATATTAGGGAGCCAATCGGAACTGATTTTCCGAGTCCCGAAAAAATCAAATCCCGGGATTTTGGGAACCCGAAATTCTTTGAGATTCAGGGATTTTTCGGGACTATGGGTTTTTTGAAGATTGAAAACTATATGCTATTTTTAGGTATTTATAAAAAAAGTCGTCTTTGAAAGAGGTTAACTACCAAAAGTTTTATAATTCATGTTATATAACATAGTTAAATATAATCACCTTATATAGTTAAATATAACAAAAATATTTGTTATTCTTAAAAAAGTAAAATTAAAAAATATAATTATTTGAATATTAAAAGTATTTAGATCAAAAGTTGCGCTATTATGGAAAACGAAAATTGTAAAGTTAAAAAAAATATCACAACAACCAGATAGAAAATTATTTTGCACATATTATGCAAAATTATTAGGGTCTGACTGAGTAAGTACAAGATTATCAGCGTAAATTTTCCAAGGTTGTAAACTTTTAATGACACTGCCAACCCAAAAAAATTGACAAAAAGTACTTATAAAAATAGCTATACACAAAATTATAACGCAAAAACCTGTTTCCGAAATTATGAAATTCATAATATTGTAAAACTTCTTAACTAGTGAAAATATAGAAATTATGAAGTAATTTTCAAAAATTATAAAGAATAACCATGGTGTTACTGTCAGAAAAATACACCATCATAACAGTGTTAAAAAGAAATTAACAAATCTGTGCAAAGATATATACATATGTATATATATATCGCGCACTAAATCATAAACAGTCACAACACAAAATTACGAAAATGGTTTTGTTTTTCATGTGCCGCAATAACTTCTTGCTAGTGCATTATTAGTTAGTTGCGAACTGACTAACAAATGGTTGGACCATTATGACTTACTTTGTGGCGCATCAAAAAAAAGGTTTTTCTTTAGCTAACCATTATTTTTAACTTACTAATGATTACCATTTTTAGTCAACTTAAATTTGAAGCAATTTTAAATTTTTCTTAGAGACAAGAATGGGTATCGAACCTTGATCACTTTGTTTGTCAGCCATCATACTTAACACTTTGCTATTGCGCAATATAAAATAAAGACGGCACAGAGTCAACATAAACATGAATTTTATGCTGACATCTTCTCAATATTTTTTTACTTATCTCTGCATCAGCTTTGAGTTAGCTAAAAGTTAGTTACAAACTTATCGAGGAGATGTTAGTTGTACAAATAAATTTAGTGGTATTGAAAACAAATCAAAGTGAAGCAATTTGGATGAATTATGTAACATAATAGAAAATTAAACTTATATTTTCAGGCTTTCATTCATGTTTACAATATTTTTTAGTTTATTTTAGACATGTTGGTTTTTCTTAAAACAAGCCTTCTAGATCGATTGAAATTCTCAGCAAAAGAAAACAATCGTTCCACTGGGGCTGAAGATGGAAGTGCGGTATTATATTCGGTATTATATTTGTCAAAAATTTTTTAACAATTAGATAACTGTTCAGCATTTCCAAACTAGTTTCGTTATCGGAGAAAACGTGAAATTTTAATAGCACTACCACTAATTATTTAATTTTTAGTGAACTAAAAATCTAGTGCAATATGCCCATCCCTGACTTTGAGTTAAAGGCTTAAAGTTAGTTCAAAACTTAGAGAGGAGTTATTAGTTGTACAAAAACAACTCACTAATATCAGCATTAGTTTTGAGTTAGCTTAAAGTTAGTTCAATACTTATCGGGAAGAAGTCAGTTGTACAAAAATCAAGTGACTCACATCTGTATCAGTTACGAGTTAAGGCTGGTACTCTGTTCGAATTTGTGAAAAATTTTCAGTGCCATTGGTTATTTCACGTGAAAAATTTGACATATACTAAATGTAGCCCAACTCGCGGTTTTTTAAATAAATTTCTCGCTTTTATTGCTTGAAAGTATGCAACATTGCTAAAATTCCGTGCGAAAAAAGCACTGCTCATCACTGCTGTCACAACCAAAAAATTTTTACAACCAAAATTCGCTTTAAAAAATACCAAATGAGAAAAAAAATAACCAAATTTCAATATGTAGGATTTTTATTAAATAACATTTAAAATATATACACTTGTGCCGCACTACAATAAGAAATCCAAGGCGAATTCATGAATTCGCCTTGAAGAAATCAAGGTACATGCAAGGCGAATTCATAACAGGTGACCCTAACAGTCCAGATGATTATCAGGTGCTCGAAAACTGCTTACACCCCAACTGTCAAAATCTCTTCTCTTATTTAATGTTTGTTTACATTTAAAGTGAAAGAAATTATATCGTTCTTTATATTTAAAAAAAATATTTTAAAGTAAAAAGAATTATAATGTATGAATACTTATCACAATGTAACCATGGGTCTCCGAGTGGAGGTGCGGTATAGCACCACCCTTCCTAACCTATGCAATCTAAATTAACTCATTGCAGTTAGTAACTGCATTAGTTTATTGATGATTTAAAAAAAAAATTGTATCTAATACAAAATATTTCTACCAATGTGTTTCGCCTATAATGCATGATAGCCTTTGGTACAGAATCTTGTATTGATTTCACAATATATAAATAAGACTTTATCAAACGTTCTGCATAACTTGAGGCAAAGAGTTAATACTCTTCGGCGTATTTGCACGTTCCATCATGTCACCTTTTAGTTGACTAGACATGTTTATGAAAATCTGGATGTTTAGTATTTATATAGCCCACTTCAATGGCTCCTAAATTCCCAACCATGAAATTGGTGCCGTTGTAACCACATCAAAAATTTTTTCGTGCAATTTGGGAAACCTTAAACAGATAGGTATATACACATCGTCATGTGAAAACATAAGTGTCCAATACGCCATTATAAACTATTGGATATTGGACAGTTAAGTTCTCACATGACGACATATAAATTATAAATTAAGTTTATAGAAATAAATATTCAAGCCTACCTTAACATTTCCTATTGCATTTAATTGCCACAATGCGCTGCATTTCCTCATATATCAACTCAACACAATGCGAATTCTTAAATGTGGGGTTAAGACAACTTTTCCCGGGCTCAGCTAGTACTAGCTGACTTCTTATAAATGTATGTATGTATAAATAAGACGCATGTTTATTTGTTGTACAATTTTTAGTATATTTGTCTATTTTTGTGAACAATTTCATTTATTTAAGCATAATATTGTGTTTACGGTCATGATGAGCCAGTAAAACACATTTTACACCACTAATTTCGCGTCCAACAAACCATCGGAGAGAATGCAAAAAGTCAGCAAGTAAGTTTCTTTACGTTGTCCAAAAATATCAGGATCATCTAACCAAAACTGTATTTAAACATTTTAATTACATTTATTTTACAAATTTTATTTTCTGTGTTGTTGATGATAGATGCACATGGATAGTAAAATATGTTTTTATTAATGTGAGTGTATTGGAATTTGATTCAACTGTTTTTGACAGATGGGGTTTTTTGAAGCCAGACGAATTGCATGTTGTTTTTATTATTGTTGTATTGTTGTAGCGACAAGGTCACCTGTTATGAATTCGCCTTGGGTACATGAAGCTGACTGCAAGCAATAGTTCAATGCTCATTTGTAAGGTATATGCCAGTCGGCAGCTGATTAATATTTTCTCTTTTAGTTTTCCGTTTTATGTTTGAATTTTGTTTTTCTCACACGTGTCGTTTTTGTATTTGACAGCCGAACAGTATTTTTACACAAACGTAAGTTACATATTCTTTATATAAATTTACTTTGTAAAATCGTTTAATTGAATGTTGCCGCCATTACAAAAGACATGTCATTTCTGTAATACAGAGTTGCGATCATTTAGTAAAATTAAAAGCTGTTGACAGTGTTGTAAAAGTATTGTAAACAAGTGAGTAGCAATCAAGGCGAATTCATAACAGGTGGCTGCACTAACGATTTTAGTCACAGCTGTTTTATTTTCTGTTGCTTTAGTAGCAATACTAAAAAGTTAAGAGCATAAAAGCTTAAAAAGTATAACATAAAAAATATGTACATGTGTATAATTATTTTGGCAAACAAATAACCAAGATGAGAAAAATATTCACATATCCACATTAAAGAAAAAAGTAACCACTTTTGGTTCGAAATAACCAAAAACGGCAGCCCTGCTGCTCATGTTGTTTCGCAGCTAAACCAAAATGATGCCAGACTAATTTTGCATGGAAAGACATGATTTTCCGTGTTTTTCACACCAAGAACAGAGTACTACTCTTGCGAATTTATTTCGCAAATATTTCATACCAAATACTTTTATATGTAGTTTGACAGCATTTCGCACGAAATTGTGAAGAGTACCCGGCTTTAGTTCAGAAGCTAGTTGTAAATGAGTGAGCAAAAATTCACCCATATTTTGAGCTAGCTAATAAAAATCCGACAGGGTATGAATCATACTGTTTATGCTATGTTTAGACGACAAGTTGAATCACCTGCTTCGCTCTCTGAATCATGTTTATGAATCATGCTGTTTAGACTACGCATTAGTGCTTCGTGTGCAGCGTGCCAATTTGGTGCTTTTCGTGCTGGATTTAGAGTTTTTGAGTTCATAGCAGTGCGGAATTTTTCAAATTGTTGCTTAAACAAAGGCACTAAATTGGTGCTTTTCATCTTTGATTTTAGAGCGTTTTACAAATCTACTAAATATTAATTTGTTAAAGTGTGGTGGCTTTATTTTCACTTTTCAAAAACTATCTATTTCACCCCTTTTAGACATGCAAAGTTTCCTTTGCTGAATGTTAATTCAGCTGGGTGAAATACAAAGGAAAAAAAACTTTATCTTTCATAGTGAGAAAAAAGAATATATTTCTAGAAATTACAGAGGATACCATGCATGTTATAAAATAGTTTAATTACAATAATCTACCTATAATTACTAACCACTGAGGGAAGCAATGTATTGCTTTCTTGATAACGAAAGCTTCCAAAAATGCTTCTGAAAAGTACTAATGTAAGGCTCTCTAACAAAGTGGACTAAAGTAAAAAAATGTAAACCAGTAACTTTTGCATCTGAGTACATAAAAACTACACATTATTACTTTTGTCAATGGAAACAGTAAGGCAAAAAATGAATAACTTTTTGGAAACTGAATACATTGCTTCTAGCTGGCTTACTAAAACTCTTCTGGGAAGCAGTAATTTTTGCTGGGATGGTGAAATTGAAGAAATAGAACGAAGTATTAGAAATTTAAGGATAAATAAATCGAAAAATTTGCTCAGAACTGATCAATTTTGGATTGAAGTTCATAATTCTATAAATTCAACTGATCATAATCTATTTCTAATACAATATTTGCTCTAGGACTATTAACATGACCATATTCAAATGTTGAAGTAGAAATAACTTTTAGTGCTAATAACTATTTTAAAAGTAAGTTAGAAATACAATATTTTATAAATCAAATTGTTGCATTCATATAAAATACGGTCTAAAAAGCAAAGGGTTATGTTGTTCAGAGTGTAAAATACTGAACCATGTTCATGTAAAAATTAATTCAGACGAAAACAACTAAAAATCTAATTGTTTTATTAAAACAGTTTTATGGCCAGAGGAAAAAGATGAAACTGCATTTCTTTAAACGAGGAGTATAATTCTCGTTGATCATCTTTTGTTAAAATAATACACCATAATTGGAGTGTCTTCCCAAATGAACTTCAATTATTTTCCTACTCATATTCTACTTATAAGCAAAATCGAAATATGGCTCGATATAATTGAAATTATTACAAAAACCTATGAAATGTAGTAACTTTAAAATTGTAGTTAACTTAAATTTTTAATTTTTACTAATTCAATACATTTATAATTAGCGCTATGGGCTTTCTCTGTATTGCAAATAAATAGATATATATAAAAAAATAAATAAAAATATATATATGTACATTAGACCGTATCACAAAAAAAAAGTTCTCCGTACACCAGCGAATATAAAGTATTGTTCCAAGCAGATTTCAAAAAAAAATTTTTTTTTGTTTTTTGCCGAACGTAGGGGTCGCCTTTTTAGTTTTTTCGTTATATCTTCCATATTTACAGTCCGATCTTAAAGTTTGATATAGCAAATTTTTTGTCTCAGGGAGGCCAAGTGTACCGTTCTAGTACTTACCCCCAAATCTTATTTCCTACCACCCTAATGTGACACCTTAATGCTAGAAATTTATAGTTCGCAAAAAATCATAAAACTTTTGCAAAGAAAGTATTTCGATCAATACAGCACAACTATTTAAAAAATGCTTTTATTAATTCATTGTTGCAGACCGTAGGGGTCACCTTTTTAAATTTGTCATAGCTTCAGTATTTACATACAGATATTAAAGTATAATATATCGATGAGTTTGTCTGTGGCAGACCAATTTTTTGTTAATTCAAAAGTCTTTGACCTCAAAAGCCTTTGACCTCAAGTAACCTTTACATCATACCTCAAATTATACAACAAGGAATAAGCAACAAAAAGCAAAGTAAAATAATAGAAATTTTAGTCAATCATATCTTGACGTGATTCCAGTTGGCTATATTTTTGACGGCTCTAGAGTTTAGAAAAAATGTGGCCCATGCGTTGCTCGTCGGTGGCCGCCATGACATATTTATGTACTATATGAATAAAACGCTCGGTGTTGTGAGAATGAGATAGATAAACTGTGAAAATAATTGGGTTTAGCAAAGGTTTGCACAGTTACAAACCTCTTATCTTATGCACAGACTTTTAAAAACTATTTGAGAATTTACAAATAATAATATGTTTGAAAATCACAAAGTAAGAGTATTAGGCCTAGAAACTTTAACAAACCCAGCAAATAATTTATATTCGATATGAATCTATTTAATTTTTCTACACCTTTATACAATTATAAATCCATTGGAGAACAATAAAAGTATTTATAAGGCAATATGAAAAATAAAATCTAAATTTTACATTTAAGAAATTTATTATTCGACATATTGTCATAAATTTCAATTAAAATAAAATTATGGCAATATGTCAATTGATGTTTCCAAATAATTTGAATAAATTTATAATATATTCATAAAATTTTTTAGATCAGTTAATAAAATATTATCAGTTATTTTAGAAATGTCATCTAATACTTCATCGCACTTGAGATTATTGGCGATATTTTGATAACAAAATAATCATGAAAACAAAGTATTTGCTTGTTCTTTTTTTCGCTTTTTCTGGCGTATTTTAAAAAGTTAGTTAGTACTGGATAGGAAAGCTGAGGAATAATATTAAGGCATTTTATTAATGCTTTTTTGCGTCGTTCTATAATTCGATTCTTAAGGCTTTTTATTAGAGAAAAGCAGTTGTTTTTTTTTCTAACACACTAACACAAGTATTTATAATTTGGAGTTATTTGATTACTTAACATCCTATTGTTAACAATTTAAAAATGTAAAATTCTTTTTATACAAAAATGATTCGAACAAAAATGATAAAAAGTTATTCGAATATTCGAACAATTTTTGCTCGAATGACAACACTAGTATCTGTACTGTCTGTGTTTTAATTTTTATATGTGTGAGCCAAATAAAAGTAATGAAATACAAAAATAACATTTAATACACCTTCAAGAGGTCATAAAAAATGTCGGTTTGTTTGAATAGCAGAAAGAACACCTGAGGTGTGTTACGGTTTTTTTTGCTGGGAGATGGGATTCGGAGAACTGGCAGAATAAATTGCACCGGATAATCTGGCAACCTCATTGAAGTGTGTGAACCGGGACTTTTGCGCTGCTCGGTTTGTTGGTCTGCTTATTGCTTTTTTTTTAATTATTCGTTGAAGCCATTTTTAATTGTGCAGTTGAAAAAAAACGGTCAGAAACTAATTTGGTTCTTGCGTGCAAGAAAATTATTTGAAATAAGTAGGCTGGATTATTCGTTACCGCCAATTACCTACCCACATAGCCGAGCAAGAATAAGGGCCAAACCTCAACTCTGGCCTTCTCTCTTTCCACTCGCATAGAGGAAACCGAATTATAACAGGTGTTATATTTGTGTATACATTTTAAGACTGATAGAATTACATATAATATATAATAATGCCTCCTCTCTCAGAAAAAATCAAAATTTTTATCAAGTACCTAATAATTTTTAAAAATATTCCAAAAAAATTAAGAATACTTTTTGTACAAAATATGCTCAATTTTCTCATAATTTTCAAAAATCCAAATTGCAAAATTATTCCTTGCTACAATTTTTAAAATATCAAATAACTTTTTTTCATATGAATTGTAATGAAGTTTTCTTTCAAAAACAATAAAACCAACTGATTTTTGCTTAGTAATAAAGAAGTTATGTACTAACAATTAAAAAAGTCAGGGCCAAAAATTAAAAAAAAAATCCCAATCAAATAACTTGGAAACTGTAAGAGATAAAATGGTGCTCTAAGCATATTTTTTTTCTTTCCTTACGTTGATTGTCCCGCTGAAATTATTATTATCAGTCGATATTTATAAAAGTTACAAGCTCCGAAAGAATTACGACACCCGCAGTTTCCCACTTTGAGGCTCTTTCGAGCTTTACTGTCCTACAACAGGGTGTAAAATTTACTTTCTCAAAAGTTGATCACTTCTTCCAAAACAGATAGTTTCATCGAAATCGGTTCACTAGTTCAAAAGCTGCTGACTTTTTACCACTTTTTATACCCTTTACCAAAAATGGAAAAGGGTATATATAGGTTTGGCATTCCGTGTGTAATTTCCATAATTTTAATTAGCGACCAAAAAAATATATATATTCTGGGTCCTTATGAATAGCGATGACGAATAAGCGATGTCCGTCTCTCCGTCCGTCCGTCCGGTGTACGTGAAATCGGTTTTCCGAAGCTCCCAGAAAAGCTAGAGACTTCGTTCTTGGACTGATGTATCAGAAATGGTCCAACTTAGATTGGTATTGAAATTCAGCAAAATCGGGCAGACGGTTGCAGAGCTGGAAAACGTAAACTATATTTTGCCATATAAAAGTAACTACCGAAAACAAATTTTTATTTTTTTTAATAAATAAATTTATTTTACACTTTAGTACGACTAAAATTGGTATTTTAAATTAAAAAAAATATAAAAAAAAAATAAAAAGACGTTTCCAGGGTTGGAAAACTTTAACTTTTTGTGTTATGTAAAATTAACTATGTCTAAAACTATATTAGTATTTTCTCGAGAACCGTAAGAGCTACAGACCTGAAATTTGGACACAGTGTGTAGACCTTTGGCCGCTACAACAACAAATATATGAGAATTGGAAATTAAAGGGTGTTCCAAAACGAGCAACGTAAAATTCTAAAATCCCATGTAATATACATACAATTATATGTATATACACTTGAAATTTGTAAGGTTAGTGTATTTTTATACAGACTACAAAAATTAACACTAGAATTTCAAAACATTTAAATTAAAGGGTGTTCCATCAGTCAATGCAATTTTGACTATGCAATTTCGACAACTTGCTGTATCTTGGAAACCGTAAGAGAAAAACTCTTGAAATTTTCAAAAACGGTAAAACTAAAAAATCAAGGAATTATAAAATCGCCAAACCGAAAAAAAATCGCGAAAAACAAAAAAAATCGTCAAAACGAAAAATACCCCAAAAAAACATGAAAAAATCGCCAAAATGAAAAAAAAACCCAAAACAGGAAAAAAACGACAAAATGAAAAAAAATCGCCAAAATGAAAAAACCCCAAAAAAGAGAAAAAAATCGCCTAAATAAAAAAAAACCCAAAGCAGGAAAAAACGCCATAATGAAAAAAAACCCAAAAACAGAAAAAAATCGCCATAATAAAAAAAATTTCTAGGACTAAAATAAATCGCGAAAAACCGGAAAAATTGCTTAAATAAAAACAAAATCGCCAAAATGAAAGAAAAATAAATAAAGCAAAACAAACAAACGATTGCAGAGCTGGAAAACGTAAACTATATTTTGCCATATAAAAGTAACTACCGAAAACAAATTTTTATTTTTTTAATAAATAAATTTATTTTACACTTTAGTACGACTAAAATTGGTATTTTAAATTAAAAAAAATATAAAAAAAAATTAAAAAGACGTTTCCAGGGTTGGAAAACTTTAACTTTTTGTGTTATGTAAAATTAACTATGTCTAAAACTATATTAGTATTTTCTCGAGAACCGTAAGAGCTACAGACCTGAAATTTGCACACAGTGTGTAGACCTTTGGCCGCTACAACAACAAATATATGAGAATTGGAAATTAAAGGGTGTTCCAAAACGAGCAACGAAAAATTCTAAAATCCCATGTAATATACATACAATTATATGTATATACACTTGAAATTTGTAAGGTTAGTGTATTTTTATACAGACTACAAAAATTAACACTAGAATTTCAAAAAATTTTAATTAAAGGGTGTTAAATCAGTTAATGCAATTTTGACTATGCAATTTTGACAACTTGCTGTATCTTGGAAACCGTAAGAGCAAAACTCTTGAAATTTTCAAAAACGGTAAAACTAAAAAATCAAGGAATTATAAAATCGCCAAACCGAAAAAAAATCGCGAAAAACAAAAAAAATCGTCAAAACGAAAAATACCCCAAAAAACATGAAAAAATCGCCAAAATGAAAAAAAAACCCAAAACAGGAAAAAAACGACAAAATGAAAAAAAATCGCCAAAATGAAAAAACCCCAAAAAAAAGAGAAAAAAATCGCCTAAATAAAAAAAAAACCCAAAGCAGGAAAAAACGCCATAATGAAAAAAAAACCCAAAACAGAAAAAAATCGCCATAATAAAAAAAATTTCTAGGACTAAAATAAATCGCGAAAAACCGGAAAAATTGCTTAAATAAAAACAAAATCGCCAAAATGAAAGAAAATCGCCAAAATGAAAAAAAATCGCCAAAATGAAAAAAATCGCCAAAACGAAAAAACCCCAAAAAAAAACAGAAAAAAGTAGCCAAAATGAAAAAGAAAGAAAAAAAAACTCTTAAATAAAAAAAAACCCAAAAACAGAAAAAAATCGCCAAAACGAGAAAAAAGCGACATAACTGAAAAAATCGTTTAAACTGAAAAAAAAACTTCAAAAAAGCCTACCTTTCGTGAGCGATTCAAAGTCGCACTTTACTGAAGTTTTTAATATTAAAGGAATTAAATGAAACTAATAAGCAGATTTTGTAAAAAATGTTTCTAAACGTTTCAAATTTGTATGAAAAATAACGAAAATTCTTTTCAAAAAATATTTTTCCATACAAATTTCAAAACGAAAAAATCGTTTGAATTTACAAAATCTGACCTTAAGTTTTTCCTTATTTCGTTTTTGCTTTTTTCACTTAACATATTTTATGTATTTTTTAAAGAACTAGATTGGTATCAATAATCAAAAAAATCCAAAATTATGACTCCAGGGTTGGAAAACTCACACATTTTGTGTTATGTAAAATTAAATAGGTCTAAAAATGTTTTTCTTTTTCTTTATAAATTGAATATATTTTATGCTTCTGAAAGAAAATTACAGCTCCAAAGATGGAAACTTTAAAAAAATGATAAATTTTTTCACAAAACAAATATGTATGTATGTGTCTGTATACTATATATGTATATGTACGTACGTTGGTAAAGGGTATATAAGAGCCTGTTTTTAGGAGACGACTCATTCATAATAATCGCTAACAAATGAGCGTTTTTCTTTTTTTGGTTTTTAGAACGCGACTGTTGACGTTTTTTACTAAATAACGTAACAGCTGTCAATTTATTTTGGTTTTTATAAAACGATTTATCTTGTCATAAACGTCAAGGTGGACGATTGAAAAATTCTAGTCGTGTTCAACAAAAGTGCATAAAGATAAATAAAATTTCGACAAAAGCAACAAAAAATTTTTATTGCAGAGAAAATAAACAAACAGCCACATAAAATAAAACAAACAAAATAGAAAGCTCAACAAAAAAGGTAAACATACATAAGTATGTATGTATGTATGTACATGTGCATATATCTATGTATATACCAGTAAAATTATACTTTCATATTAAAAATAGTTTTGATTATTCAGCATCAAAATGACAACAGCAATGCAGCTTGAGCAATTGGTCGCCTGCATGGAAGAGTTTCCTCATTTGGCCACAGGAAGTCCGCAGTTCGGGAGCAGCAAAGATTCCTATCAAACTTTGGTAGGCCCGCACGAACAAATATACATTTCCATAAGTTTCCATTGAGTTAAGAAACAATTAAAAAATATTTCATTCACATTTTTCTCCAGGAGGCAACAGCTTTCTTAATAATGCATTTTTTTTACTTTGCTAAACGCAGTTCCATGTAGTTACATGCATTTACATAAAATTTACTTGTTTTCAGAAAAATCATACTTTTTTTCTATCAATTAATACAATTTTAAAATACAATAGAAATTTTTAAAACAAATGAATTTTTAATGCTTCTCTTATTTACTCTAGTCAGCTGTATTTCATTTTTGGCGCCAGAATAGAGTTGCCTTTTTTCCAATTTGCATACATAATTTTGTATGAAAAAAGATAAACAAAAACTATTTTTGATCACGTTGGCAACATGACATTGTGACACAGAGTTGATATATACGTAATGCAACGTAAGTCACGCGACAAAATCGTGTCGTGTCCTATGGACGATATTTCTTACGTAATCGTCTATGTATCGGCTGGTCGCGTTTCAATCGTGTCGTCTCCTAAAAACAGGCTGTAAGATTCGGCACAGCCGAATATAGCACTCTTACTTGTTTTTATTTCACGCCACTGTGCACTGTAGAATGTGCAGCTGCTGTCGTTTCCAGCCTAAAATCAGTGCTTGCAGAATGATGATTTTATTATATTTTTGATGATTTTCGGATATAAATATGACTTTAATGAATGATGATTTTTAATTTTGTAAATTATGATTTTTACTTTCAATACATGTACATAAAATTTTCTTTGTTGTTCAACAATGTTTACCCAATAAACAATTTTGCTTGAAATCAAGTGTAAAATAATTGTTATTCAAGTCACATATTCAATTGTCAAGAGTTTACACTTTATTTGAATAGCATTCTCTAGTGAAATGGGAACTTAAATTCAATTCGAACAATTAATTATTCAACCTTGTATTACAATTGAATTTAATTATATTTTAATCTTCAAGAACAATGCTTTTAAAATAGAAAGGAAAATACAATCGACAAGTTTTCTTATAATAATTTTCTGTTTTTACACATTTTATTTTTTATAAATTCACTTTTTTATTTATCTTTGATATTTTTAACCACAATTTAAAATTTATTAAAAAATAAATTACATACTTGACAAGGTTTGAACACATATGTATGTATGTTGTCTGATTATTTATTTTAAAATATTTTCAAACTTGAATATTACTTGAAAAAATGCTTGAATTCAACTAATTTTCCACTTAAATTTCAAGTGCTTAAACTTAAATTTTTTGAGTGCTTATTGGGTATCAATAGCTATATACCTATAAAGAAACCATTTTAGTCCCAGCCACTGTTGCCAGATTTACAGATTTCTCTGCATTTTGCATTGCAAAAATTATAAAGTGAGAATATCCATGGTGTTGAGAGAAATTTAGTTAAAATCTTAACTCAACCAGATGAATTTAATTATTTTTCTAAATTAAATTAAAATATATAGCTAAACACAAATTATTCTTAATATAACTTGTACTACCTTACTATTACATTTATTATTATCGATAATTTTTTCAACTTCTACATACCTACATATGTATATAAGAGTTTACCACATTGTTAAATACTTACATACATATAAATTCATAATTACTGGTTTTACATCAGTAACATTTACTATTTTTTTTCCTCTTATCGTTTTCTCATAAATTTATATTAATTAATTATAATTATTCGCCAGCTATGTACAAATCTAAAATATATAAAGAGATCGAGAGTAATATTAACGGTAGCTCTTAACATTTGTCTTGCTAGCTGATCACATTTTTTTCGTATTGGTTTTAATATAATCTAAGTATTACAAAAATTCATTTCTTGTTTAAGGATTAATAGAGGTCAGACACTTGTCAATTAAGAAAATTAAAATAAACTTGTACAACCTAACACTTGATGTGTGCAATATTTTTATTCTTAATTCTGAACTAGAATTTGGGTTTTCCTAAGATTAAAAACACATGGTGTTACTGTCAGAAAAATACACCATCATAACAGTGTTAAAAAGAAACTAACAAATCTGTGCAAAGATATATACATATGTATATACATATCGCGCACTAAATCAAAAACAGTCACAACACAAAATTACGAAAATGGTTTTGTTTTTCATGTGCCGCAATAACTTCTTGCAAGTGCACTATTAGTTAGTTGCTAACTGACTAACTAATGGTTGGACCATTATGACTTACTTTGTGGCGCATCAAAAAAAAATGTCTTTCTTTAGCTAACCATTATTTTTAACTTGCTAATGATTAACATTTTTAGTCAACTTAAATTTGAAGCAATTTTAAATTTTTCTTAGAGACAAGAATGGGTATCGAACCTTGATCACTTTGTTTGTCAGCCATCATACTTAACACTTTGCTATTGCGCAATATAAAATAAAGACGACACAGAGTTAACATAAACATAAATGTTATGCTGACATCTTCTCAATATTTTTTTTTTATCTCTGCATCAGCTTTGAGTTAGCTAAAAGTTAGTTACAAACTTATCGAAGAGATGTTAGTTGTACAAAAACAACTCACTAATCTCAGCATAAATTTTGAGCAGAGATGGGCATAATGCACTATATTTTTAGTGCACTAACAATTTCACTACTAAATGGTTAGTGGTAGTGAAATATGAAATTGCACTACCACTAACCAGGGTTACCGTTCACCCGACTAAAGTCGCAGTTTGACCCCTTTTTAGCGGTCTGCGACTTTTTGTGAGACTTTTTTTTGTCACCGACTTTTCCGACTTTTTTTAATTTTATTGCGACTTTTTACCCTTTTTTGTGAAACTTCTCAAAAAACAGTTAATTTGCAGTAAATTAAAAGTTTTTTTTTGAACAGGCTTATGTTCGTAACGCTTTTTAAGCCAAATTACATGTGATAATTATTAATGAACAAATAACATCAAAGTTAGTTGTAAATATTCTGACAACAACACATTGATGTTATTTGTTCATTAATAATTATCACATGTAATTTGGCTTAAAAAGCGTTACGAACATTAGCCTGTTCAATTCATAAGAATATAGAAACAAAATACAGTTCGAAAAATAATAATTAACTAAAAGTTTTTTGATTATTTTTATCAAAAAAATCGTCAAAATAACGTCGGCAAAATTTAAAATCAATTCACAGATTATTGTTCATTTGGAAACACTTTTACCACTTTTTTGCAACATGCATATCATGTATAAAATGTATTCAAGAAATGTTTCATAAATTTTCAGTAGAACTGCAAAGAATAGTTTTAGCTAAAATCTCCAGGGTACATGAAAACATGTACATACCCAGCAAAAAATTTCAAAAAAGGTAATCGGATTTGGAATGAAGCATTTTTGGTGGAAGCTATTCCTTACTGGATCACCAACTTAATGATTAGAATGAGACTAAAATAATCGATTCTTGAGAAGTACTTACTTATTTTATTTGGCAACTTGTTCACGTAATCTATTTAATCTAAAAAAATTATTCTCATCATTTAGCAACTGGTATATAATTTTTTTAAATTTTAGGTAATGTGATTTGTAAGCGAGTAATGAAATTTGGTAATCAGAAAAGTAGTTCATTATATGGTAATGCGTAATTTTTTGGTGGGTACATATATAAGCATGTATAATGCAACTGCATGTGTTGTGAAATATGATAGAAATGGATTCTGGAATAAGATTTTTGTTTTGTTTCAATTGTTTTTTTGTTTTGTTATGCTTTTTATTAATAAAAAACGTTAAAAAAAGAGATGCAACTTTTATTTTCTCAAACGACTTTTTTGTGCGACTTTATTTTCACAAAACGACCTTTTGTGCGACTTTTCTAAAATTCCTAGCGGTAACCCTGCCACTAACAATGTGGTGGTATTTAAAAAAAATTGCACTACCAATAAATTTTAGTGGTAGTGAAATTTTAATAGCAATTTTAATGCTATTAAAATTTAAATAAAAAAATTTATTTATTTATTTATTTATTTATTTATTTATTTGTATGTTCAAGTCCTATACAACAAGAATTAATCTTATATTTATAGTACAGGAAAGTAGTATCCATAACTTAATTACGGCAGCAAATTGCACTAACAATAAATTTAGTGGTATTGAAAAAAAATCAAAGTGAAGCAATTTGGATGAATTATGTAACATAATAGAAAATTAAACTTATATTTTCAGGATTTCATTCATGTTTACAATATTTTTTAGTTTATTTGAGACATGTTGGTTTTTCTTAAAACAAGCCTTTTAGAACGATTGATAATCCCAGCAAAAGAAAACAATCGTTCCACTGGGGCTGAAGATGGAAGTGCGGTATTATATTTGCCAAAAATTTGTTTAACAATTGGATAACTGTTCAGCATTTCCAAACTAGTTTCGTTATCGGAGAGCAGGGATGGGCATATTGCACTAGATTTTTAGTGCACTAAAAATTATGTTATTAGTGGTAGTGCTATTAAAATTTCACTACCACTAAAATTTATTGGTAGTGCAATTTTTTTCAAATACCACTAAATGTTTAGTGGTAGTGCAATTTGATGTTTCACTACCACTAACCATTTAAGGCCGTTTCACCCTACAATACAAGTATTAATACTTTTGTGGAAAATGCAACTCTGACATGTTGAGTAGGGATGCATTTTTATCAAAAGTATTAATACTTGTACTATAGTGTGAAACGGCCTTTAGTGGTAGTGAAATTTTAATAGCACTACCACTAATTATTTAATTTTTAGTGCACTAAGAATCTAGTGCAATATGCCCATCCCAGATTTTGAGTTAGCTTAAAGTTAGTTCAAAACTTATCGAGGAGTTATTAGTTGTACAAAAACATGTCACTAATCTCAGCATTAGTTTTGAGTTAGCTTAAAGTTAGTTCAATACTTATCGGAAAGAAGTCAGTTGTACAAAAATCAAGTGACTCACATCTGTATCAGTTACGAGTTAAGACTGGTACTCTGTTCGAATTTGTGAACAATTTTCAGTGCCATTGGTGAAAAATTTGACATGTACTAAATGTAGCCCAACTCGCGGTTTTTTAACCCTCGCTTTTATTGCTTGAAAGTATGCAACATTGCTAAAATTCCGTGCGAAAAAAGCACTGCTCATGTTGTTTCGCAGCTAAACTAAAATGATGCCAGACTAATTTTGCATGGAAAGACATGATTTTCCGTGTTTTCACACCAAGAACAGAGTACTACTCTTGCGAATTTATTTCGCAAATATTTCATACCAAATACTTTTATATGTAGTTTGACAGCATTTCGCACGAAATTGTGAAGAGTACCCGGCTTTAGTTCAGAAGCTAGTTGTAAATGAGTGAGCAAAAAGTCACCCATATTTTGAGCTAGCTAATAAAAATCAGACAGGGTATGAATCATACTGTTTAGACTACGCATTCGTGCTTCGTGTGCAGCGTGCCAATTTAGTGCTTTTCGTACTAGATTTAGAGTTTTTTAATTCATAACAGTGCAGAGTTTTTCAAATTGTTTCTTTAAAAAAAGGCACTAAAATGGTGCTTTTCACCTGTGATTTTAGTGCCTTTAGTGCGTTTTACAAATCTTCTAAATATAAATTTGTGAAACTATGGTGCCTTTATAAAAACCACCATATAAGAATTTTTCACTTTTCAAAATCTGATTGCACCCCTTTTACACATGCAGAGTGTTAATTCAGCTGGGAGAAATACAAAGCAAGAAAGACTTTATATTTTACAATAATCTAATCTACTAACCACTGAGGGATGCAATGTATTGCTTTCTTGATAACGAAAGTTTCTAAAAATGCTTCTGAAAAGTACTAACGTAAGGTTCTCTAACAAAGTGGACAAAAGTAAAAAAATTTATATCAGTAATGTTTGACTCTGAGTATACAAAAACTATAGCATATTACTTCAGTGAAACGAATTGGTAAGACAAAAAATAAATGGCTTTTTGGAAACTGAATGCATTGCTTTTAGCTGGCTTACAAAAACTCTTCTGGAAAGCGGTAATTTTTGGTGGGATCGTGAAGAAACAGAACGAAGTATCAAAAATTTAAGGATACATAAATTGACAAATTTGCTCAGAACTGATCAATTTTGGATTGAAGCTTATAATTAAAGAAATTCAAATAATCATAATCCATTTCTAATACTGTCAATATTTGCTCTAGGACTATTAACATTACCATGTTCAAATGTTGAAGTAGAAATAACTTTTAGCGCTAATAACTATTTTAAAAGTAAGTTAGAAATTTTGTTTTGAGAAGACCAATGTTTTGCTTCAAATATCCCGTTCTAGTATTTACCCACCAGATCTCAGTTCCAACCACGCTAATATACCACCGTAATTTCAGAAAATTAAAGCTCGCAAAAAATCATTAAACGTTTGCTAAGGAAATAATTCGATCAGAACTATTTTAAAAAATACTTTGTTTTTTGCCGAATGTAGTTGACTTTTTAAATTTTTTGTCTTATCTTCGGTATTTACAGTCGGATTTTAAATTATGATATATCGGTGTTTTTGTCTGGACGAGCCCTTTTTTCTTTAATAGTCATTGACCTAAAGTACTCTCTTCTATTACATACTCATCATATCTCAACTTATACAACAAGAATTAAAAAATTAATGTAAGATCAAAAATTAAATTTTAATTAAAGATATTTTTACATGATTGAAGTTGGCAGACATGGCTTCTCGCTGGCTAATCTCTGCTCCGGTATGAACAGCTTGAACTATACGATACAAATAAAACTGATCGCCTCGAACACTCCAGCCTCCTATATTCGCTAGCATTTATTTCATTGGAATGCGTTCGTAATTTTTATTGACATGACTAAACGGAATAAGCAATAAAAGATCCGAATTATTAATTACAGTTACATAATGCGAAACACAATTATGAGTAGTTAAAAACTGATAATACAATAAACTTACAGTGTATGCAATTCTGAATCTCTTCTCCGATACTTCCTGGCCAGATTCTGTTTCTTGCTTTTTGTTTAAATGGTACCAATAGAGCATTTAGTTTAAAAAAATTAAATTGGTTCAGCTAGAATTATTGAAATAATTTCTTTGCAAATGTTTAATGATTTTTTGCGAGCTTTAATTTTTTAAAATTATTGTTGTAGAAAGCGAGATCTGGTGGGTAAATATAACAACGAGATATTTAAGGTCAATGACAATAAAAGCAAAACATTGGTCTCCTCAAGACAAAAACTTCGATATATCACACTTTAAGTTCCGAATGTAAATGCCGGAGATATAATGAAAGATGAATATAGGTGACCCCAACATTTTTTTTTCGAAACTGCCTTGCAACTATACTTTATATTCGGTGGGGTGAGGCGAACTTTTTTTCTGAGCCAACCTAGTGCATAAGTAAAGTGAATGAAGGAAATATATAGAACAAGCTGATACAAAAGTGTTTTCTTCATACATATATATCTACTGATAAACATGGTTGAACAACAAAGAAAACTTTACATACATATGTATGTATTGAAACTAAAAATCATATTTTGCAATATTAAAAATCGTCATTCGAGAAAATAAATCATGAAATCATATTTTGGTCCCAAAATCATCAAAAATATGATAAAATCATCACTCTGGCAGCACTGCCCAAGGCGAATCAGTATCAGGTGACCTCTTCTGCCCGGCTGATTATCAGCTGTTGATACCGAATTGAGGAATTTTAACCAAAATGTCAAAATTTGCTTAGAAATCATCTGACAGATTGGTTTTGTAGCATAGCAAACAAGGCAGCACTACACCAGGTGACTAATGTCATTATATCAAGCCAAATGTCAAATTTGGATTGTGTAGGTATAAGCCTAAAAACATGCTTTTATTTGTGTATCCATAAACATCTAACGAATATTCAGTTTTGTATGGTGTTTGACATTTCCTATAATAAACATACAATCTGACGATGCGACCCTGTTGTGAAAAGTAAGATGGTAATTTATAGCAAAAAGTACATGTGGTTATTGGTGTTGTAATATTTGTTGTAGAAATGCGGGTACCTGATTGATGTGCCCTGATCAGTGTGACCCTTTTAGCATTTTCACTGCTAAATTTAGCATTATATATTTTGATTTAGCAGTGAATTTTTTATTTTGCATTTAGCATTTTTTTCAGCATTTTTGTATTAATTTTTTAGCATTATTTAGCATTTTTAATTTTATAAATTTCATATATTCTTTTCCATTTATACATGTAAAAACTCCTGTATTTCATTGTATTTTGTCGTTTTTGTAGAAATGTATAATGATGGAAACCATGTAAACAGCAAAAGACGTCTTAAGCGGCTATTAGGCTGTCATACTTGGTATTTGAGAATAGTGTGATAATTCAAAATTCGTGTTTTTCAGCTTTAAGGAATTTTGAATTTTTGTGTTTGTCATCATACTCCTTTAATATATCTTTTGTCAAATTCAGTGCAAATTTCATTTATGTTTTCGTAACTTGCGGTCTCCACCTGACATAAGAAGGCTCACTTGAACATAAACTTTAAGTTAATGTTAAGTGTAGACTGCTCAAGTTAATGCTTTTTTCAAGTGATAACATTATTGATAGTGCATTTGTTTTAACAAATCACTTATAACTTCAAGTTACAACGAAACGTCATGTAATGTGGAAACGTAGAGTACGGAAAGCATAAAGATGACTTAGTTAGATCGCGCATTTTAAGAGGTGTTTGTTGGAATGTTCGAAAGTCTGTCTTGCTCATATACCGAGTATGAGCGTCTAATAGCCGCCTTAATGTATTTTAAACGTCAAACACCTAATAATAAGAAGAAAATAAGTATTTTAATTATGTTTTTCGGAGTCGAACACTTCAAAATTCATCGGCTCCTGGACGTACAGTAAAAAATAAAAAAGTAAATTAATCCGTTTTTTAATGCAAAAATTATTTTTTAAATGTCTTTCATATTATCCCAGTAAAAAAAGACACTCCAAAAAAGTCATGAAAATGTAGAGTTTGCGATCTGGAAGTAGTGCAAATTTCGATCCGATCTAATGATTTTTACATAGGGTTGTCATTGCAAGAAGTTCTCTTTTTCGCTGCCTGGTCACCGAATTGGAAGCAATTTTAAGAAAAATTTCCTTTTTTGTGTTCTATGATAATATTTTCATCTAGGAAAAATGGGTAATAGGTACCTATTTTAACAATTAGTTTCTTTTTATAGGAATTTAAGCACGAAACAGTAATTTAATGTAAATTTAAGCAAATAACTTTAAAATTTTAGACCAAAATTAGTTCATAAATTTCTTAAAAAAAAATCGATTTTTTAAAAATTCTGGTGAGTAATTTCTAAAACTAGCGAGGAATTACAAGGTTTTGTATGACTAAAATAAACTTCTACTTGGTTTTCTGCTAACTATCGGCAAATTAAAAATATCGATTTTTTGGAAGCAATGAAAATGTACTTCCTTTAGAATGACTTCCAATTTTTTTTACTGGGATGTTGATAGCAGGCATATTAATACATTAAAACATACATATAAAATAAAAGTGTAAAATTATTTAATGTATTTAATTTTTATATGAAAATTACCAACAACAAGTTTTACACTTTTATATTTAATACGATCGTGCAAAGATACAGGAGGTTTTATGAATTCAGCAATTGTACTCGTATTTTGTATGTTCCTGAATTGTTGTTTTAACTTCTGAATCAACTTTGTTTGTTTTATTAAAATTAAATTAAATATTTCTTCGTTATACCGATATAATTAATAAAAAATCATTAAAAAAATTTAGCATTATATTTTAGCATTTTCAAATATTTTTTTAGCATTTTTAGCATTATTTTAAGCCCCATTTAGCATTAAAAATTTTTTTAGTTGTGGCCACACTGGCCTTGATAGCAAACTACGTGTTATTTTTTCTGTTGTAAAATTGTTGTGGGCAAAAAGCAGTGATGCCAACTTAGCCCTTTTCGGGCTAGATTTAGCTCGCTTTTAGCCACTCAAAACGCGAAAAGCATTTTTTGGCCCCAAACTGAAAAACGCGCAAATCTAGTACTTTTTACAATTCTCTTTCAGCCCTTTTTACTTTTTGTTCGATATGGCTGAATTTTAATTTTTGCGAACTTTGATCTAGCAATATTGACTTATGAAATATCGTTGCAGTATTGTTTTACTCATTTTCTTTTGTTAGTTAGAATAATCTTTTATTTCTTCCAAATTGTTTGTGCTTTCCTATAGAAATACGTCAAATAAGCGCTTAATAAACCTAAAATATTTTAATGAATATGCCAGTAAATGTGTATTAACCGCCGTTTTAATATGCATAAATAAGTATGTATGAGAGTTTAAACCATAGATGTTCAAGCATCTCCTTCCCTATAACGCGTTATAGGAAAGCAAGAAAAAAACAAATTCTGCTTACGCAGCAAACAAATACGTACACGAAAAAAAATGTTGCTCTCTTTAGGTTTTGGCTTCTCTTTAGCATAGAGCAGGGATGGATAGCAAGTATTTTTAAATTTTATCTATATTTTGATGTCTTTTTATTAAAAAAAAATGGCTTGGTAAATGTAAAACACAATAACATATAACGCATTGTGCATTACCATCAACATTTTCTTTAAAGAAGAATTTGCTTTCGTAATTTTCCTTAAACATTTTACGCGTGTGTTGTTGTCTCAACAAGTAATAAACAAAATGTGATTCACAAAACATTTCCACCTCCGTTAAAAGTAAGCAGAGGTTTTCCTCTGCTCCACACACAAGCGCAAGTGTGTTTATGTGTTAGTGCACATCACTGGTTTAAACCAAGGCGAATTCATAACAGGTGACCCTAACAGTCCTGATGATTATCAGGTGTTCGAAGACTGCTTAAACCCCAACTGTCAAAATCTCTTCTTCTATCTAATGTTTGTTTACATTTAAAGTGAAAAAAATTATATCGTTCTTTATGTTTAAAAAATATATTTTAAAGTAAAAAGAATTATATTGTATGAATACTTATCACAATGGAACCAATTGGATCTGCGAGTGGGGGTGCGGTATAGCACCACCCTTCTTAACCTATGCATTCTGAATTAACTCTTGCAAAATGATTAATTGCATTAGTTTATTGAGATTTTAAAAAAATTGTATCTAATACAAAATATTTCTACCAATGTGTCTCGCCTATAATGCATGATAGTCTTTGGTACAGAATCTTGCACGGATTTTCGCACAATATAGAAATAAGATTTTATCAAACGTTCTGCATTACTTGAGGCAAAGAGTATTTGCTCGTTTCATCATGTCAGCTTTTAGTTGTATAGACATGTTTATGAAAATCTGGATGTGTAGTATTTATATACAAAGCCCAATTCAATGGCTCCCAAATTCTCAACCATGAAATTGGTGGCTGGTAAACGACGATGCAATAGCGTTGTCACCACATCAACAATTTTTACGTGCAATTTGGGAAACCTTAAACAGATACATACATTATAAATTAAGTTTATAGAAATAAATATTCAAGCATACCTTAACATTTCCAATTGCATTTAATTGCCACAATGCGCTGCATTTCTTCATGTATCAACTCAACACAATGCGAATTCTTAATTGTGGGGTTAAGACAACTTTTCCTGGCCCAGCTAGTAATAGCTGACTTCTTATATATGTATGTATGTATAAATAAGACGCACATTTATTTGTTGTACACTTTTAAGTAATTTTGTCCATTTTTGTGAACAATTTCATGCATTTAAGCATAATATTGTGTTTACGGCCATGATGAGCCAGTAAAACACATTTTATACCACTGAATTCGCGTCCAAAAAATCATCGGAGGGACTGCAATAAGGCAGCAAGTAAGGTTTCTTTACGTTCTCCAAAAATATCAAGATCATCTAACCTGAACCGTCTTTCAACATTTTAATTACATTTATTTTACAAATATTGTTTCTGTGTTGTTGATGATAGATGCACATGGATAGTAAAATATGTTTTTATAAATGTGAATGTATTGGTATTTGAGTCAACTGTTTTTGACAGATGGGGTTTTGTGAAGCCAGACGAATTGCATGTTGTTTTTATTATTGTTGTATTTTTGTAGCGATAAGGCCACCTGTTATGAATTCGCCTTGGTTTAAACCAATGATAAGCAAACACATACATATGTAATGTAAAAGAGCGCAAATTGGATGCTTGTACCAGGGTGACCGATGACATTTTTCAAAAAGTGGCACCAAAAGAGGATTTATCAAAAAAAAGGGGCAAAATTAAAAAAAAACGAGAAAACTACAATAAAATTTTTATTTTTAATGTATTTTAATATAATTCACTCTAAAAAAGGGAGAAAAAAAGTGGCAAGGCAGCCAAAAAAGTGGCAAGGCAGTTGAAAAAGTGGCAATTTGCCACTTTAGTCGGTCAAACGGTCACGCTGGCTTGTACGAATGTACGTGTAAAAAAGAGCATAACAAAATGCCCACGGGCGGCCTTTTGATGATCAATTTAAACTTTAAACACAATGTTTGCGGTGCGATACGTTTTCTCGTTGCGGGAGAAAACAATAAACATAATTCAACGGAAGACGGCTACGGCAATACTTGTCAGTGTTTGTTTAAATTTCTATTAATTTTTTTGGGGATATATTTTTATAAAATTTTCTGCAAAATTTACTATTTTTTTAATATTTTGTAATGGAGGACCTATGCTCCTTATAGGAACGACGGGAACATATTTACATATGTATATATATACATACATATATAATATTTTGTAATGGCAGTAACTAAAAACAAGAAATTATTAACATTTTATACATTGGCAGATATATTTGATATATTTTTTAAACTTTTATATTTTATGACAAAAGTTTTTAAACTTCAAAATCATTTTTTTGTTCACAATAATGTTGTGAACACCGCCAATTATTCAAAAACTATGGCAACCAGGGTTACCGCTAGGAATTTTAGAAAAGTCGCACAAAAGGTCGTTTTGTGAAAATAAAGTCGCACAAAAAAGTCGTTTGAGAAAATAAAAGTTGCATCTCTTTTTTTAACGTTTTTTTATTAAACAAAAAAACAATTGAAACAAAACAAAAAGCTTATTGCAGAATCCATTTCTATCATATTTCACAACACATGCAGTTGCATTATACATGCTTATATATGTACCCACCAAAAAATTACGCATTACCACATAATGACTTACTTTTCTGATTACCAAATTTCATTACTCGCTTACAAATCACATTACCTAAAATTTAAAAAAATTATATACAAGTGGCTAAATGATGAGAATATTTTTTTAGATTAAATAGATTACGTGAACAAGTAGCCAAATAAAAAAAGTAAGTACTTCTCAAGAATCGATTATTTTAGTCTCACGCCTTGTTCAAATCATTAAGTTGGTGATCCAGTAAGGAATAGCTTCCATCAAAAATGCTTCATTCCAAATCCGATTACCTTTTTTGAAATTTTTTGCTGGGTATGTACATGTTTTCATGTACCTTGGCGATTTTAGCTAGAACTATTCTTTGCAACTTCTATTGAAAATTTATGAAACATTTCTTGAATACATTTTATACATGATATGCATGTTGCAAAAAAGTGGTAAAAGTGTTTCCAAATGAACAATAATCTGTGAATTGATTTAAAATTTTGCCGACGTTATTTTGACGATTTTTTGATAAAAATAATCAAAAAACTTTTAGTTAATTATTATTTTTCGAACTGTATTTTGTTTCTATATTTTTATGAATTGAACACGCTAATGTTCATAACGCTTCTTAAGCCAAATTACATGTGATAATTATTATTATTATTTGTTCATTAATAATTATCACATGTAATTTGGCTTAAAAAGCGTTACGAACATTAGCCTGTTCAATTCATAAGAATATAGAAAAAAAAACTTTTAATTTACTGCAAATTAACTGTTTTTTGAGAAGTTTCACAAAAAAGAGTAAAAAGCCGCAATAAAATTAAAAAAAGTCGGAAAAGTCGGTGACAAAAAAAAGTCTCACAAAAAGTCGCAGACCGCTAAAAAAGGGTCAAATTGCGACTTTAGTCGGGTGAACGGTAACCCTGATGGCAACATCAGAAAGAGAAAGAGAGTCAAAAATTGAGAGAATAAGAAAGTCCGCAGAGAAAATAAAATAGATTTTAATTTTATACCGTTCCGCCCTGCGGTTTTTTACTTCAAAATCGTATGAATAACCGCACCGCAATAAATTATAGTTACATTGTGTTCAGACTCTGAACAAACACATTCAGTATTCCCTAAAAAGAGATAATGTATGTTGTTTGAATCAGGGTTACCGCTAGGAATTTTAGAAAAGTCGCACAAAAGGTCGTTTTGTAAAAATAAAGTCGCACAAAAAAGTCGCTTGAGAAAATATAATTTGCACCTCTTTTCCTTAATGTTTTTTTATTAATAAAAAGCATATCAAAACAAAAAAACAATTGAAACAAAACAAAAAGCTTATTGCAGAATCCATTTTTATCATATTTCACACATATGCAGTTGAATTATACATGCTTATATACTACATACATATATATATATGTACATGTTTTCATGTACCATGAAGATTTTAACAAAACTATTCTTTGCAACTTCTACTGAAAATTTGTGAAACATTTCTTGAATACATTTTATACATTTGCAAAAAAGTGATAAAAGTGTTTCCAAATGAACAATAATCTGTGAATTGCTTTTAAATTTTGACGACGTTATTTTGATAAAAAAAATAATCAGAAAACTTTTAATTTACTGCAAATTAAGTGTTTTTTGAGAAGCTTCACAAAAAAGGGTAAAAAGTCGCAACAAAAATTTAAAAAAAGTCGGAAAAGTCGGTGACAAAAAAAGTCTCACAAAAAGTCGCAGACAGCTAAAAAAGGGTCAAATTGCGGCTTTAGTCGGGTGAACGGCAACCCTGGTTCGAATTACAAAATACCTGAGAAGTGTACTCTAAAATTATTCGAAGCAAGGCTTATAAAAAGTCAAATTATTTTATAGATAATATTTCAAGGACTAAAAATGAGGAAGAGCAAGAAATCGAAATTTTATTTAATAATTGCCAATTTTAAATGCACTTTGAGACAGAAAAACGCTAACTCATTATATTTATTAAATCGAGATTTTTGAATTTTTCGATACATGGATGTTTTTCTATCAAAATATACAAAAAACTCGAATTCAAAAAAATAGTGAGTTATAACATTTTTGTATTAAGGTAATGATATCGCACACTAAATCATAAAGAGTCACAACTCAAAATTATAAAAGTGCTTTTGCTTTTTTATAAACCAATTAATTTAAGAAATCTATAACGACCTCAACAATTTCTTTTGCAATATAGTCTTCTTGAAGAATATAAAATACCGTTATGCTTGTTTTTATGTCACATACTTGTGTCATTTGTACAATATTAACAGTTGTTTGCCACTAGTCAGCATCTAAAATTTTTTGAGTTGTGACTCTTTATGATTTAGTGTGCGATATGTATGTATACTGCTACATATGTACATACATATATACAGTTACCTTATTGAAATATAATATGCAATATACTAATGTACCTTATGGCCAATATTATAACTTGCCATTAGTTAAAGATAGAATTTATTGGATGGATAAACACTTTTTCATTATTACAACTTCTCTTTAACCAAAAGTAAGCAATAAGTTAAAGGCAAGTTCACCCTAACCGTAACTTTTATCGTGAGGTTTAGTCATTGGGAGCTGCCACATTTTAATAAGTTGCCACACTTTATATTTTATAAATTACAGCCAAATTTATTTTAACAAAATATGATTGAAAACAAAAATAATATAACACAAAACACATAATAAATTAAAAAAAAAAACAAAATAATTGAGAAAAATGGTTTCATTATGTTTGTAATTTGGCAAATAAACAAAATGAAGTTGCCACTAAGTGTTTTTAACAATCAATATCCACAGGTTCCACAGAAATGTAGCCATCAAACAAAAATTGTAGTATTTAGTTTATCGTACAGTTGTAATAATGGAAAAATTTATAAGTCACTTTATAGTTCAGTTTCGGTAAACTTGGGATTTACTATCCGGAATTTTATGGTGCAGTCATAATAATGACCTTTATTGATATGTGTTATATCAATCTACCCTGTAGTAAATAAAATAATCAGTTGAGAAAAAACACTAACTTATAAATTATTATTAATTATTTTGCATATATGTATATATATATAATATAAATATACATATATCTTTTTTTTTGCTATAATATTAATTAACTACAAATTGGTTGAAAAATAATTACTTAGTAGTCAATTTAAAAGTCATGCAGAGATGGCCAATTGACTACCGCCTATGACTTGCCTATGTTAAAATAGTAAGTCGGCGACAAGGAAAAAAGTCACTTAATCAACCAGTTGTGGTTATTAAAAACCCAGTTTGAAGTTACTTAAAAATGGGTTTGATTTCCTATAAGGTATGTGTTGATGTCATGGTAGATATTTATTTTCTAATAAACTACTGTATAAACATCTGTTTGTTATACAGTAATTTGTTTTTTAGAAGCGCGTTAGAATTTTTTTCCTCTCAGATAAATAGGTGGTGGCTTAAAAGACTTTTGCGATGATGCAGCTGGCTTGTCGTTTTTGTCTTGCAATAATGAAAAACGATTTTGACGATTGATAGAAGATGTGCTGTTATCCCTAGACATCTTTGGGACGGATCCAATTTTAGTAGAATTTGGGCTTCGCCCGCGCTTTAAAATAGTTATATATCTGTCCATTCCTACTTGTACCTTTGGTTTTGAACTACTGTTATCTTCAGTGACAACTTGTTTAAGTGATGACCACGAGCCCGAAGCGGATGATATTGCTGAGTTAAATGTAGAAGTACTAGGCAATAATGTCAACGATTCACTAGTTGGCATTGGACAAAGCGAAGTTGATCGCTGACGAAACTGCGGTTTTGCCGTTAGAAAAAGTCTATTATCAGATTTTTGATTTTTATTAAGAGTTTCAGAACTCACAGCAAGTCTATTATCAGATTTTTTATTTTTCTTGTTATCATTATGAGCATCAAAACTCACAGTGAAATAAGCATTTCTGCCGTTAGAACTCACTTCACTATTTTTTTCCTTTGGGGTACTCATATAGAGTATTCCTCAAGGGTACTTTGTATGTTTTTTTGTTTACGGTTTCTCGCTTTTTCGTAAAATTGGACTTCATGTTGCGCTAGACGTTTCTTTGTTCAATCTAGCCCTTTATAGCCCTTTTTAAAAAATTTTACGCGGTTTGAGTCTCAAAAGTTGGCATTACTGGGCTTAAGTCATTTCCAATGGATTGATCATATAACTACTAACATTTTGAAAAACTCTTAAAATTGCCATTTGTGCAATTGGGGAAATATGCGAGACATGTTTCATGAAGCCCCTTTGACTTTTTAAGGCAATTTGAATGAAATGTCAAAAAAAAATTAATTTAATAAAAATAACACAAGAAAATTTCAAGCAGTTTTTAATTTCATATATTTAATATTTTGAGGCAAAAACTTGAAATTATATTATGATGTTTACACTCCAAACTGTCCTTTTTTAAGTGGCTTAATGTATTAAAATAAAAAAAAAATTTGGTGCTTTTTTACCCTCTTTTTCGTATATTTTGCGCTTTTTACCCTTTTCGCAACAGCTTAATGTGCGTTTGCTCAAGTGAATTATATATGTAGGTAATAATACATTAAAATTAAGAAGTTTAGTGTAGTTTTCTCGTTTTTTTTAATTTTGCCCCCTTTTTTTTGATAAATCCCCTATTTTGTGCCACTTTTTGAAAAATTTCATCGGTCACCCTGCCAGTCATAAACCAAAAAGTAATTTTTTTATATTTTTCATATTAGTTTTGTTTTACATTTGGCTGTAGCCGGAACGTAAAAATTAAGCGACGGTGAATCTGAACGAGTTCAAAGTGAAAACAAACAAAAGAAACAAGCAAATAGCAACCACGCAACAACAAATATAAAATAAATAAATATGTATGTACATACTAGTGATGCACGAATATTCGTATTCGAACTGTCGAATACTCGGCCGTATCCGTATTCGAATATTTTTCCAAACAAATTAAATAAATAAATGCATAAATCCTAAACGAAATTTAAATACATGACGAAAAATATTAGTTTGTACAAATTCATTAAATTTTTTAATGAAATTTGTGCTTTGTGTCATTTTCAAATATAAAATAAATAAATATGTATGTACATACTAGTGATGCACGAATATTCGTATTCGAACTGTCGAATACTCGGCCGTATCCGTATTCGAATACGAATATTTTTCCAAACAAATTAAATAAATAAATGCATAAATCCTAAACGAAATTTAAATAAATGGCGAAAAATATTAGTTTGTACAAATTCATTAAATTTTTTAATGAAATTTGTGTCATTTTCAAATATTATTTAGTGACGATCATTAAAATGTTGGGTAATTTTTATTAACTTAAAAGTACGCCAACAGGAGTATGAAATCCTTTTTCATAAAAATTGTTTAATATTTCATATTGCAGGCGTAAATAGAACCCCAATTTAATCTCTATAAATTTCACATGCAATATTCGTATTCGCGAATATCAGAAATTGACATTCGTTACTTCACTAGTACATACCACTCATTTACTTCAATAGTGTCACAACTAAAAAAAACCAGTTTTACAGAAAACGTGTTTTAAGCAGCGTTACAGTTGTGCGACTAAAGTCGCATTTTGCCCCTTTTTCGAATGCCTTGCCACTTTTCATCCCCCTTAGTCTTAAATCCCCTTTTAGTATCATTTGCATTATTTTGTACCCCTTTTTGTTCAAAGTCAACTTTAATTATTGTTTTCTACCGCATTCGACAACAAGATTTTATTTCCTATGTGTATATTGAAAAAATAAATTTTTTTTGGGAAATTAACAGTATGGCTTAATATTATTTTATGTGGGAGTATATGGTGTTAAAAAGCTTTGGTATGAATCTTTTCATTTATTTAAGATTCTTAAATATGAAATTACATACAGTCATTCGTAGATAATTCTAACTGTATTTTCCGCAGCCAAATTTGATTTGAAAGCCAAATTTGATAAAATTACATAATTTTAAAAGGTGAAAAACTTTATGCTAAGGAAAATAATATTGTATGAAAATACCACACTGAATTGCTATCATCAAATAATGCTTTTGATTTAATGAAATTAGTTCATCATGTGAGCCTATTATCTTGGAAAAACCAGTAAAAAAGAAAAAAGCAACACGAAAGTATTCCAATGATTAGAAGAAAGGGCATAAGTGGGTTCAGATGGATGCAGATACCAAAAAACCCATTTGTGTTTTCTGCAATCAGTTACTTATCTGCCGAATGAATCATCAAATGTCATGTTTAAACAGCCAAACAGCCAGTTCCAAAAAACAAATGGTGTAAAAATATCCGAGCTTTTACCACAAGAAAATACCGATTTGCGGAGGAAAGTTGATTTTGCTGAAAATATGAATGAATGAAGCTTGTTTTAAGGATGATAAGATGATCCCGTTTAAGCAAATGGACAAATTGGCCAAAGTAAATGCAAAAATGTATCCAGATTCGGTAGTTGCAAAGTCTGCGAGTTACACCTTATTTCTTTATCTATATAAATTAAAATTAAAAAAAACATATAAAGCAAAAATATAATTAAATACTCTTATTACTAAAAAATTATCAAATAGACTTAAAGTAGACACTTGTCAGTCCATGCTCTCTGCTTTAAATATATTTCAAGACGATTTGGAAGAATGGATTCCAAGTAAAAAACTTATTAATAAATACAAATGTACAATTTCAAAAGAAAGGGTATTTAAGGTATTTAAATAACTATGCATAATGCCTAAAAATAATAATATTATCCTCTTCAGAATCGAATTTTTAAATTTTTATCAAAACTTTATATGGTTAAATAAATTGTTTGAATTTTACTGGTTTTTAAGTAAATAAGTGATATGAACCATGTCCCAAAAATGAAAAAAAATTAATTTATGTATTCCTTAATTTTTTCTATATCTTAACAGAGGTATTCATAAAATTTTTAAACAGCATTTCATAAGTTGTTTAAGCAATATTTGCTAAAATTGTATTCATAATAGATTTTTAGCTTAAAAAACGTTTTTTAAACCTTGCGTAAATCAGCAAATTTTAAAATTGACAACCCCCATGTGTAAACCAATTTTAAGATGTTGTTTTGTTGTAATTTTGCTTTGCTTATGTGTATGTATGTATGTACTTACATATGTATGTATATGTCAGTGTTGTTTAGAAAAACAATTTAATTATTTTATAGAAACTATTTCCAAAATATTAAATGGACTCCAAAAGAATATTTAAAAGAAAAGGAGGGATTCACTTTCCATTTCCAGTCATTATTTTCTAACTTTATGTGTTAACAAAAATAATAATTATAGAAAATTAACTAGTGATGTATAAACACTCAAAACAAATAAAATAAAACTCGTTATTCTAGTGCTTCTTAATTTGCAATAAAAATATTTATATAAAAAGCAATTTTTAGTAAGATTCGTTGTGAACTGCTTTAATTTTTTATTAAATACAATTTGGACAAGTTGGCAAGTGACAAATAAAGAATACAGGGTTGCCACGATATTTATAGAAAATAACATTAATTGATTTTTAGTTAAAATACTGATTATGAATACCAATATTTAAAAAACCTTATTTAGCCTTAAAATGTTTTAACTAATAAGCTTTTTAAACCTCAATCTACTTTTTTTATGAATACGGCTGTAAGAACTGGGGCCAATTACTGCATTCGATATCGAACGAAATTTTTATTTAATTTCTGTTGGAATTACGATTGATATCAATTGCAGCAATTTGACTACTGTTTTATTATTAACATAGAGGGATGTTCTGAAAATCACATTTTTCAAATCACTAGTGATTTTAAAAGTAATTGTGGTTATGCATATATTTGTTCGCTCTTTTTTTAAAACTTTTCTATTTTAATGAGCATCAAATATCATTTCTGAAAGAAATTTTAAGACATGAAAAAATATTGGGTACGTTCGTAAATTCGGGAAATTTATGCATCTACGCAGTAATTCTACCCAGTTTTACTGCTTATGCGTGATCAGCTGTTGCACATGCTTTGCAACTGCTCAACATCTGTGCATAGTTGACTTTTTTGAACTAACTGCAAACAATTTTTAAGTCGGCAAGTAATTTTATTTAAAAAAATCTTGATAACTAAAGTGACAATTTTCTTTTAAATTATAGTAAGATGTTGAAAAAAATCAAAGCGGCTATTCCTTGTAAAAACATAATTGGCCGTAAAAAGAAGACGGTTAAAATGAAAAAACTCCTTTCACGTAATAAAAAATTACCAAGATTATTGGGTATGTTCTGTATTCCACGTGGAATTAAAACATGCGGAATTGCCTGCTTTTTTATTAGCAGGGTTGGGCAGTATTTGAAATACGCATTTAAAATACAAATACGTATTTTGTATTTGTATTTTAAATACATGACGTAGAAGTATTTTGGATTTTGTATTTTAAATACATGACATGCAAGTATTTTGAATTTTAAATACATAATTTACAAAATACATTTACAAAATACATTACATTGTTGGTTTTTTGCATTTTGATTGATTTATAATGTATGATTTGTCAAACCAATAACAAAATATTAGAATCACTAAAAAAATATAACTATACCAACTCTTATGCCGGCCATACACTACACAAGTTTACTGCAAAAGTCTGGCACTGAGTTCACAACAAGAAATAAACGCAAAACAAATATTCTGGACAGAGTTCCTAGAATTATACAAAGAATCACCAGCGTTATGGCGAATTAAAATCAAAAATGCATTTAAATTGATTTAAATGAAAGTTTATAACATTCTAACATGCCTATTCACAGAAAGTATTGTGACTGAAAAATAGTCATAACTTTAACATTGTGACTAAAGACTAAAATTTTCGATTCTCAAAACAAAATTCTATCAACATACATTTTTAAAATAAAGACTACGAATGTAGACAATCATAGAAATTGTGACTTTACTTTAAAATGTAGTAATATTAAAAACGAAACTAATTTGGAAATGGTAAAAGGAAAAGATGTAGGGTACGTTCGTAAAAGCATTTACAGTGCATGTCTGCGGCATCACGAACATCTAATGTTCAAAAATGCATAACTTGGCAGCACTGTTTAGACTCAAACGTTTTTTAATGCATTTAATCGGCATAGCTGCCGCAAATCTATGCAAATGGCGCAGTAAATTATTTTAAGATGCAAGAACTTGCAGTGAAACAATAAGTTGAATATATCTACATATGTATTTTGATGTTTAAATTACATGTTTTGAATCTTACCAAAAAAGGAGATTGATAAACTCGAGAATAACTTTGAAACACATAATCTTGGTAGTTTTTTATTACTTCAAAGGAGTTTTTTTTATTTTAGTTGTATTCTTTTTAAGGCCAATGCTGTTCTCATAGAAATTGTCGCTTTGATTTTCTTTTAAGTTTTTTGCTTACTATAATTTAAAAGAAAGTTGTCACTATTTTCTTAAATAAAATTATTTGCTAATTTTAAAATTTTTTGCAGTTTGTTCAAAAATGTCAACTGAGCACAGATGTTGAGCAGTTGCAAACCATGTGCAGCAGATAACCACGCATACGCAGTAAAACCTGGCAGAACTGCCGCATTGATGCATAAATTTGCAGCATTTACGAACGTACCCGTAGTGAGAAACCCATTTCAAATACTAGCGGTATCCAGTAGCCATTAACTTGGTATGGGCATCATGTCGCACATCGCAAATGGCTAACTAGCGTTCTCCACTAGCCATGAACTTGGTATGGGAATCATGTCGGACATCGCAAATGGTTAATAGAGACCGCTCATGTCCATGTTTCTTCCATGCTCTGAGAGGGATGCCCGAACATATGTAGGAGCAACAATGTTCGCCATGAGATTTGCCGTCCGCAACCATTTGTAATAGAGAGAAAAAACACAGAACAAAATTAGTAAATATTCCATACCTATTGCACTACCGCAAAATACTTTGATATGCCTGTACATGGACATCGCACGCATTCACCACAACAAAGAAGTTGATGAATTTTTCACAGTTGCTCTGCAGGCGTCATATTCATGACATGTCCAGGTCGATGGCTAGTAGAGACATAGGGATAGCTATTTGATGCCTTCAGTTTCACTACACTCAGATGTTACCCTTCAATATTATATTTTTAGATTTTTTATTAACTTTTTTATTTAATTTATTTTTATTCAATATTCAACTGTCATAATTTTCATTTAACATAGAATGTTAACTATAAAATTTGGGTTTTTATGACTATGTTACGAGAATACAAAGTTAAGACCGAGTCACAAGAGTTAATATAGAACTCAGTCATAACAAAAGTTGTGACTGACTTAAGACTGTTTCTGTGAATAGACATGTAACTCTAGTTGTTCTAAGATTTTTGGGTAAAGGTTCCCTGATGATCTGCATTAGCAACAGTGAAATGCGCATAGGATTCAGCTAAACCCCTCAATAATCAATTTAAATGTATTTTTAATAAAAAAGTTATTTTACTAATTAAGTAAAATAATAATTTGGGATTATTAGTGCGTTAATAAACTTTAAAAATAAAAAATGCACAGTTTACTTGTATAGTGTGTGTCACAAGCTTAGTTTACGCAGTGCCAGACTTGAGCACTGAACTTGTGTAGTGTATGGCCGGCATTAGAGTTGGCATCATCACAATTCAGTTGTCAATTCTGAAGCATCTTGTCACAAGGCGTTTTATTTGCAGGTGGTACTATTATAACAATTATAACAATACAAAAACAACATGGTTGCTTTTGCCTTGGAAGAATGTGTTGTGAAGTCTTCGTCCAGACTTGCAATTGTTTTAAAATTCTGCTTTGAAATTGCATAAGTGTCCACATTAGGAAATTTTAGTTTTGCAGTTAAGTATTAAAAAATTTTATTTCACAACAAATTTGCCTGAAAAATTAACAATTATTTCTACTTGTTGTTACATTTTGTATTTTTTTGTATGAAAAATAAACAAATAAAATAAAATAAAACCTCAACTACACCTGCAAACTTCAAATTAACAACTGCGAATTTCAAAACAAAAGAGAATTGCGAACTCTGTACCCCTCCCCTTCTCAACCCTCACACCAATACACTCAAGAATTGCTGCAACAAAAATTGCAAGTATGGGCGAGGACCAACATAAGTACGTATGTACGTGCTTCTAACTAGCAAGAATAGAGTGAGCCTGAACTAGTAACACCACCTTTAAATATATACATACATACATATATACATAAATGATGTGGAAGCCAGTGTGCACACTTCTACCGATATTCGGTAGATTCTACCGAATATGTTTGTGAATTTAACGATCTACCAATTCTACCAAACAAGGCCTGAAATCTACCGAATATTGAACGAACATTTTGATTAACGATGATGCTACAAGATCAAGTTGATCACACATACGAAAAATTTATCACATGTATATTCTAAAATGTGGAAAGCTTTCCGCGGAGAAGAGAATATGTTTAACGAATTGTTATTTAGTAATTTAAGTCGATATATGTAGGTATGTGTAAATTGTATATTTTGCCACATAGCAGTGCGGCCGCCCAATGATTTAATAATTTTTGCACAAAAGTTTAAATTTATAAATGGATCTTACATATAATCCTTGCAGTAGCAAATGTTTGTCAAATAAAAGTTATTTTAGTAGCTTTATAAAACCTACAGTGGCTCACAGCTTATTTCGTGCATATGCAATATACAGCTTTGAACGCTTTTAACAAGAAAGCTATAGATTTAATCAAAAAGAATTTGTTTGTAAAAACTTTCTTTTATTTAAATAAAAAATTTATACCCATATTTTTAAGTATATGCAAAAGTAATTAAAAGAAAACTTAAAATATATGAAAAATTCAGGTCACAGCTTATTTCGTGCGATGCTAGCAGCCTTAGAAAAAATTTAGTTTGACTATGGCTTAGTATTTGGTATGGCCTCCCTTTTGTTTAATTACATTTCTAAGACGATTTTCCATCGAGGCGACAAGTTTTTGAGTAGTTTCACAGGGGATCTTGTACCACTCCTCGACTAGAGCAGTTCTTAGTTCATGCAGATTACTAATCTGCCTTTTCCGTATAGCCAAATCCAAAATTGCCCACAAATTTTCTATAACATTTAAGTAAGGAGATTGTGGAGGCGGATTAATGAGGTGTGGGCAGTTCCATATCAGCCACGACTGCACAATCCTAGATGTGTGCTTCGGGTCATTGTCTTGGTAATACCGAAAACGATCGCTTATACCCAAAGCATTCGCACTTTGCAATAAATTGTCTTTCAATATGTTTAAATACATGTTTTTGTCCATTGTGCCTTCGATAAAAACAATGTTGCCGACTTCAGAGGCAGCCATACAAGCCCAAACCATCACACTTCCGCCACCGTGTTTGACAGTTGGCTTTAAGTGTTTATTCTGGAGCTCTGTATTTGCTTTACGCCACACGTAATTTATGCCATCCGAACCAAAAATATTGAATTTCGACTCGTCGGCAAAAATAACGTTTTCCCAGAACGTAATTGGCCTTGTCACATGATCCTGTGCGAATTTAAGCCGACTTTGTATATTCTTTTTTGATATGAATGGCTTTTTTCTAGCTACTCGGCCGTGGAAGCCATGTTCCCGCAGCACACGGCGCACTGTTTCGGCACAGCATACTTTACCCATTTCAGTTTCAATCTCCACCACCAACTTTGGAGCCGATAGCTTTGGATTTTCTTTAATTTTCCGAACAATTTTCCTTTTGTCAGCATCCGTAAAAATTTTATTTGGCGCATTTCTTCCTTTGTCAGCCACCCGATTCTCGCGTACATATCGCTTTATAATATATTGAACTGTACTGGCACTCAGTCCTACCATTTCAGCTATTTGACGCTGACTTTTTCCTTTTTTAAAATGCATTAAGACCAATTCTCGTTTTTCTAAACTTGTTCGTTTACCCATCTTTCAAAACACACGTGTTACTCTCTTTGGATGTAGTTTTAGAATAATTATACGCAAATAAACAACAGAAGCAAATACTAAATAAAATAAAACATAACGGTATCCTATGTCGTATGTATGTAGTTTCACAGAAACGCTAATAAAAAACCTGCACGAAATAAGCTGTGACCTTTTTTTTCTCAAAACTATTATTTTTATTATCTTTAGAAAAGAAAGGATAAAATTTTCGGATTTTATTACAAGTCTTTTTATTACACAAATTTAGAGTTTCTACGCGGGAAAAAATCCCGGGAATTCCCGGGAATTATTTTTTTGCAAGTTCCGGGAAATTTTCAACGGGAATTTTCGGGAATTTAATATATCGGTTCTTGGAATTGGCTTTTTTACATTGCTGTTCGTTGTTTCATTACTTAAAAATACAACTCTGTAACGATGCATAATATGTATAAGCATGTAAACAGATGTAATAGAGGCTTCCGATGTGAATCCAACAACTTCCAGCGTTACTAAATATTTTTAACTTATGAAGTCTTTATAGAAAAGAGTATCTAGATTGGCAGATCTAGATGGAATTTCCATCCATGCTTAACTCAAAGCATAGGATTTTTTTTATAAGTTTTTTTAAATATTGTTGTTGATGAAATTAATGAATAAAGTTGTTTTGTTTTTCATTTGAATGTTCACAGAAAAAAGTATTCACCAATTAATGTTTTATTAATGTTTTCAATTAAGAATTTAATTTAATTGAATCAATTATTAATTCATTTGAGTGGAAAAACTTAATTAATATTATCAAATTGCTTATAGGTCAAAATTTAGTTAATTTTTTAATTGATATTACAAATATTTTAATAGATATTACAAAATTATTCATATTACTTTTCTTTGTGATGTATACTTTTTCATAAAATTATATTTTTTATTGACGTCATTTAATTAAATTCATATGTATTTGAAATTCCCGGGAATAAAACATTTTACTTCTCTGTTCCCGGGAATTGAAAAAGTCCGGGAAATTAGAAACCCTACACAAATTTTAAGTTAAAATTGTACGATAAATTTTTTTGAAAATCATTATTGGTTTTAATTTTTTGGGATCAAAAAGTTTTGTTTTGCATCTGCACGAAATAAGCTGCGAGCCACTGTATGTACAAAAACTGAATTCCTGTTATTTATGTATATTATTTTATATATGCATAGGATCTATATAATTAATAGGCGAACACGTTTTTTGTAATCCCTTTTACGCCGGAACTACTGCACTGATTTTGGAAAGATTTATATCATTTTAAAGGAATTTCTGCACAGATGTGCAGAATCTATATTTTATTGAAATTGGTTTAGTATTTTGGGAGCTATAAGCGTTTAAAGTTGCTACTACTACATGCAAACATAGTACACACGCATTTGTTAGCTTACACTTAAAAATTCCCAGTGGTATGGATAGAAGCCATTGCCATAAGTTTCTATCGAAGTGGTGGGTGCTTATTCTCTATGCCTTAAAAGCGGTAGCGAAAGGCTATACCATTCCGCTACTACATCTGCTCCTACTCACTATTATGTGTAGCAATTGCTACCCACTACTCGGTAGCATTTTCTCTAGCTCAAGGTAATGCAACAAACAGGTTTTTTTCTACGGGTTGTGTGCTCGTTACTAAGTTAAATGTACACATCAAAATAAGTCCCGTTATTGAGACAACAAAAACTAAATGATCGCAAATTCGTCATTGTTAAGTTAAATATGTAAACAAAAAGTTTCAGTTGCACTTAAGATTTTGTTTCGGAAGGTAAGAAGTGAAAAATGAGTAAAAGAAATTATAAAAGAATAGTGAAATTAGAACGCGATAAGTTTTTTAAAGAATTTAATAAAATTGGACAAACAGATGACTTAGAAAAAGTTCAATTAAAATGTAATGAAGAAAAGGAACTAGATGAATTTTTGAAAGATTTTAATAAAATTCAAGATAGAATTGATGGTAGTTTAGAGGAAGTGATCGAGCCAAGTTCATCTAAAAAACAAAATATAATTGTTAATGAAAAATTTAAAGATGAGACAAAAGATCTTAGTGATAAATTGAAGTCGTGGTTCATAAAACATAGCCCGAGCAGGCGGTGTGCCGAAGATTTATTAAAAATTCTTAAAGAAGAAAATATAAAAGTGAATCAGTTTTATACAAAGTCCGACAGCAAAAAGCAATTTTCAAAAGTCATAGATGGGGGTACATATGTACACTTAGGTGTAACCAATGCCTTAAAAAAAATTTCGAAAGTATATCAAGTGCCAAATACTTTACAAATCGATGTGAACATCGATGGGTTACCTCTTTTTCGAAGTTCTAAAATGCAATTATGGCCCATTTTACTGAGAGTTAACAATATTGATACCTCACCAATATTTGCTGCTGGAACATTTTTAGGTAGAAGTAAACCGGATAATTGTGAGGAATTTTTGGGAGACTTTATTTCAGAGATGATGCTGTATAAGGCTAGTGGTGTTGAAATAGGAAACCAAAAACACGCTTTGGAAATAAAGAGCGTAATATGCGATGCTCCAGCTAAGACGTGCAGGGAAAAAAGAGTTAAGCAACTTCTACAAAGTTCTTCTAGGTAAATATAAAGGCACTTCATGTATATACATATATTTAATATATGTATGTATGTATGTATATAATTTGTTTCCAGATTCTATTCCAGGAAATCCCGAGGAACTTTTGAGGAAAGCAATTCAGAATCAAAAAAAGCGACACTTCAAGCAAATTGCTGTAAAAAAACAACAAAACTAAATTATTTTTTAACTTATACTTAAGGTATGGTCACACTTAGCAAACATTTGCCCAAAAAAGCGTAACCACTCAATGTTTGTGAAAAACCATTTGATTCCGATACGTGTTTCTTAAGTTAAACAGTTTCATAAACAACTAATAGACAACGTCATTGATACCAAAATTATTGGAAACTATTCAACTTAACAAACACGTATCTGAATTGAAAGCTTTTTCGTTAATATTTTGTGGTTACGTTTCTTGGGCAAATATTTGCCTAAGTGTGACCATCCCCTTACATACATATGTACATATATAACTTATACTTTAAAGAAATTGCTGCCAAAAACAAGAATTGAAAATTAATTTTATACTCTGTTTACTTTTAACATGTCATGTATTTACTTTTAAATATTTCAGAAAAGTGAATTTCTTAAATTTTTTTACAAATACAAAGTATTTATAATAAAATGTTCCTATAGTACATACATACATATGTACATATGCATATGTATCTAGTTCCCTTTTAAAATATATTTAGCTGTAAATATAAATGAATTTAATATATTTTTATGTTTGAAAATATATTTGTTTGCATTTTTCAAATTTTAAATGTGGCTAGTAAAGGGGCAACAAAACGGTTCCAGTGAAATAACTACCCAGTGAGAGATAGCGAATTTGGTAGTGTTTTTGGTACAGCAAAACTGCTACTCCTAAGTGGCTAGCACTATCACAGCCACTATGGGTTAGTAAAGTGGTTAATACCATGGTGTTATCGCTGTGGGTAGCTAAAGGTAATGCATGGGGGGTCAATTGCCACCTCGTAGGACATCTCCATGTTAAATTCGCCACTTAAAAGTATGTCTTGTAGATTGCAGCAGGACTAGCGGTAGTTCCAAATGAACTATCGAATATACAGGCGAATCGCTAGGACGCCATACCACTGGGTTAAACAAAATGTGTGTGTGTGAGTGTGTGTATTTGCAGTATTTGCTATTGCTATTCCAATTTTTTTTTCTCTTATTTCTTATTGTATGAAAGCCATAAAACTTATAGGAAGAGAGTTCAATAAATTGAAGTAGCTTTAATAAAGGGATTTTGTTTCTGTTTTTTTTTTTTATTTTATGTACGAATTATTGCTTATGTAAATATGTATGCATATTGTGTGACTGTGTTTTAATGAATTTTTTATGACGTTTAGATAATTTTTCTTTGAATCTTAATATAATTATTTACATCTAGAATACGGACGATTATGTCGTCCGTTTGGCATATCTAGTATCTATATAAAGGGTAAGGGGATGACACTTTTTTCATTGGAAATGCTTCATTGTTTATGGCAATCACATGTGAAGTTTTAAATTCGCTTTTGGAAACTGTTTAGTTTGATACTCCTTGCACTTACTCTTTATATATACATATGTAGGTACATATATTTTGTTATTTTTTATGTTTCTTTGAATTGTTATTTTTTATGTTTCTTTGAATAAAAAATATTTTCTACCGAATTTCATCTAAATCTACCGATTTTTTTCGTCGATTCTACCGAATTAAAAAAAAATTAAGTGTGCACACTGGTGGAAGCATCTTGTAGTTTAAATACGTACAAAAAATTAAAGTATTTTGTATCTTAAATACATACATATGTACATGACCAGCAAGTATTTTGTATTTTAAATATATGTATAGCCTGAAAGCAGTGTTCGAAAATAAACTGTACATTATTTAATGTATTATACAAAGGGTAAGATATGACAACTTTCTACTTTGTGTATGTTTACATGTACACTACGCGATTAGAATCACAATGATTTTTCAACTCAAGTAAAATACTTTATAATGCACTCTGCTTGACGGTCATAGCACTGAAATTAAAATTGTTGTGTACATCTATGTGCAAGTAAGTTATATTTTAGTGTTCTTTGCCAAAGTGTTAGTGCTTCATAAGCAAACCCTGTAAAGATATGTACATCCATTCATGCATGCATGTATGCATGCATGTATGAATGGATGTTCATATAAAGATGTGAAATTTAAAAAAAAAATTGGTTTTCGGTGGGAGGAAAGTAACTAAGAGAGAAAATTATTGAGAGTATAAAGCAACACATCGTCGGTTGGTTTCTGGTTTGCTGCAAATAGATTCTATTTTTAATATACCGTGCCGCAAACCAATAGCCAACCGACGACAAAACATCAGTGTTGCCGAATTCTGCGATATTATCTATACATGGAACAAACCAATTTTTCCACAACTATATTTGAATTACAAAATATACATATAAGTAATTTTAATATAATTTTGCTAGAATTATTCAGTGGAAAGAATATTATAGTTTACACTTTTGATAATCACGTTGCATACATAAATATTTTGACACATTTCGTGTTATATTAAAAATTTATATAAAAATTATTTTGTTTGTCATTTATATATCGCACACAAAATCATAAAGAGTCAGATGCTGAGTAGTTGCAAACAACTGATGATACTGTACAAATGTCGCAAGCATGTGACATAAAAACAAGCATAACGATATTTTATATTCTTCAAGAAGACTGTATTGCAAAAGAAATTGTTGAGGTCGTTATAGATTTCTTCAATTAACTGGTTTATAAAAAAGAAAAGTCACTTCTATAATTTTGAGTTGTGACTCTATGATTTAGTATGCGATATATTAAATACATGTAAATAATAAATTAAATGTTTCGTTGAATTAGTAAAGTCAAACACTTAAGTATGGAACTAAACGTGTGGCAAACATTTAACTGATAAAATCTTCCACAGGCTCATCAAAATTTCATAATTGACACTTTTTATAAGATATGACATTTTAATGTCGTTCGATAGAGAAAAACATACCGCATCGATTGCCCGAAATATTTGTTTTAATTAGAAACTCCACATGTCGAAAAAACTTGACGTATTAGGTTAATTTGTTAACCAATGTATAGAAAATGTTACAGTATTTTGTCTCTCCTGTAAAATTTTATTGAAGTGAGTTAGCAGGTTTGCACTTTGCGACGATGTCTTACGATAATCGTTGATTGTAACCACTATTTGAATTAATCAATTTTAAGGATAATATAACCTTTTTGTCATTTCTCCTATAATTGTTATGTCCCTAGTTATAACTTTTTACATTTTATTTTTATGTTTTTTTTTAAATAATATTGCCCGCAAGATAAATCATTGGGAGAATTACGTCCAAATAAAGTTATATGTACATGTATGGAAGCATTTATGTATTTAAATAATTGTTTGTCTTGCACGTATATGTAGAATTGAATTTCAAAACTCGCTACATGCAAGATTAAAAAACGTTTAGTCCTAATTTACACTAAGCAAGTCTTATTGCTAAGCTGGTTAGTTTGTCGGAGAGAGATACGAGGGGAACATATAAGTTTCTTTTCCCCTCGTCTCTCTTTCCTGAAAAAAACTAGTCAGCTTAGCAATAAGACTTGCTGAGTGTAAATTAGGACTTAATAAAGCAAGTGCGTCATTTACAGTTATGTATTTTCGTTATTTTGTTGGATAGGCACATACATAGTAAATTTTTGCAAAAGAAAAAATATTTTACTTAAACCATATACATATGTATAGCAGCACTACTTGGCAACGGAAAGTACGACAACTACACAAAGCAAAAACAAAAGTTACACATTAGGCTGGCTATGGTGCAAGGGACGAGTTTCATTCTGTTCCATGTAAGCAAGAAGTTTTTTTCTCACTAGACAATGCAAAAAGAGAGTTTTGGAACTCCCTTCAAAGTTGAATGTAATTTTCAGTAATCATTGAGCAATTTGCTTGTTATTTGTCAGAAATTACTGCTATGGTGATTTATTTATATACATGCAAGTAATGTACATACTTATGTACATATGTATTTAGGAATAGAGCGCCGTAAATAAAATTACAAAAAATTTTGTTTGCGTAATATCTAAAATTTGGATTAGTTTTATCCCTGTAAAATGAATTACTATTCCGGCAACACTGAATAGAATACAAGATTAAACCAACCCAAGAACATTGCAGACGGACGACGCCATGCACTCTTTATACTTATCTATTGATAATTTTAAGCTAGGATTGCCAACTTTTACAAATGTAATGTAAAACCGTTCTTCTTGTATTAAGTTTGGCAATAAAGTGTGGATAAAAATTTCTAAAATTTTTTAACCTGCTTACATATGTATGTACATATGTACGTAGAAAATAAAAGAATATTGTTTATGTTGTATTTATCCTTTCTTGAATTTTAGCGGTAATTGCGGAATTTAATGTTATGAATTTGCAAATTGTAGCCAATGTATTCTAACGAGCTTTATTTTACTACATTTTATAGTTAGGAAGCAAAGAAAACTACTCCTAACCAATTTTGCCGTTGAAAATGTCAAATTACACACACACACAAATGCTATAAGCAAGGTATTTTTAAGCAATTTGACGTTAAAAATCAGACAATATTATGGTTTCTAAAGTATTTATTTCAAAATTAAATTTCATTTTTATTCTTTAGTTAAAATTTACACGAAAATCTCTTTCATATAAATATTTAAATTCATTGAAATGCGTTTATTTAATTTGGTAAAAGTTTACTAGAAAAGTTAAAATGATATTTTTGCTTGTTTTGTTGACTAAACAATGCATTTTTTAGCTTATTTTATATATTAAAAGTTATGTGTTTTACACAAATACATACATTTGTATATACACATACATATATGTAAACATATGTAAATTAAAGCTAATCCCTAATTAAAAATATTTTATTACCCCTCTGAAACTAAAGATCGATATTTTTTAAAGAGGATTCCCAAAACAATTAAGGGATCTAGAGATAACCGTTCACGTATAGGACCGTGTCTAAAATAGGTTAATTTTTATATATTTTTTTGGAATACTTACGTATTTTTTCGCAAGGCAAATAATTAAAAAAAGATACTTCATCTGATTGATTTTTCAAGCCGCGTTCAATGGTGCATTTAACTTTACTGTTCGTACCATCAGCAATTTATTATTCCATTAAAACTACGATTTTTAAGCATCGTTAAAGCCTGTGCTACTTATATTAAAATAAATTCTATAATTTCTTTAGCTATTATTTGACTCATTTGAGTCATTGTTTCTGTTAAAAGTTTTCCCATAAAAATCCCTCAAGACCTTCCAACAGAAATAAGTTAACAATGACTCAAGTAGTTTGGCGTTTCTTAATATTTTTTTATAACGATGTGCGCCAGGCCGTGTAAAATTTCATTTTTGCAAAATTACTAAAAAAAAGCTGTTGCCCTAATATACATACATATTTCAATATTTGGAACTTAAATGCATTGTTTTTTGTTGTAATAAAGTACCTAAAACACTAAAGTACCTAAAACACTATAAGGCACATACTTATATTTATATGTAAATATATACTATATACATACACACAAACATGGCTTTAAGGTATAGCTTTCAATTATTTATTGTATTTAAAATAAACATTTTAAAATTTTCGATGAAAAAAAGTGGTTACAAATCTTGTTCGTTACCTGCTAACAACATACACTCATTATTATTATTAATAAAAAAGAAACCATAAAACTTTGGAAAATCCCACAGCCCATTGTAAATGCATAAAATTTAAGTACCCAATTACTCTTAAAATCAAAGAGTATAATGGTAAAGAAAACATTCGACTTACAATTTATATTGAAAAAACAAAAACAAATTTTCATATATCATTGTTGTTTTCAATACAAATTGTAAGTCGAAAGTTTTATTTCGCAGTTCGGAAATAGGCCATATATACAAAAAAGTAGGATTAATTCTTGTCTTCCCTTTTTATACCAACTTAGCAAGAAAAGTTGGATAAAATTACCTGACTAAAAGTTGGCAGTCCTGTAGTAAAAAAAAAAATCTATATATGAAGTGCACAGTGGGCAGTTAAAAGCAAAAAATAAGAGCGAAATTGTACGGATAACTAAGACTTCGTTTTTTTCAATAAATACATACATACATACATATGTACATACGCACATATTTTTGGAAATTGGAAATTGTTGCAATCAAAGGTATGCCGTAGATTCGTAAAATTAGAGAATTTGTTTTCAAAAGGCAGATATTGAAAATAATATAAAATCAGAAAGTTGAAACTAATGACATTTTGGGGTTTCAAGTTCTTATTCAAAAGTAGAAATTGATAATATGTTAATAATTCGTATAGCCGACACATGTAAGCAAACGATTTTAAACAATACAGTGTTTAATATCAGTTGTGGCTATCTGGGTAATATACATATGTATGTATCTACTTAAAAGTATTAATAGCATTGACGATATGCTTCAAAATATATACATATATAGGCAACGAGTTAGAATATTTGCAGTATGAAGTGTGTAGAATTCCGTCGGCTATTATTGTTATAAATTAAAAATATTTATTAATCATATGAGTGAAGGTGGATTAATAAGCAAACCGTAAAATTCGTTAAGATTAAAGGTCTTATATATTTTTATATTTTTTTGTATTTTCATTAGCATTCACAAATTTAGACAATTATAAAAAAATTTAATTTTTCACTTTCAAAATTTATGGAGAAAAATTATAATTTGTTCCACTGTGAGGTTTTCCCAGTTTTTTTGCTTGTTTTGTTCCTTATATTTTTCAGCCAATAGCAATGCATTATGCGTCAACAAGTACCGTAATCCTTTAAAAGATGCATACATACATATCTGTATCATACCTGATCGATGCTAACCAGTGCTGTCAGATTGATTTTTAGCCACAGCGCTGACACATTTGTCGTTTATCGTCAATATTATACAACATTAAATATTAGTTAGCTACACAACATTTTTTATTTAAAATATAATTTTATATATGTACATATTTTTAGGTTTTTAGAAAAATGTGGTTAATTTTAGGAAATATTCGTTGATTTTAGGGTACGAAATGCTTCGTAGATATGTAGTAGACAGCGTGACCATATTAGCTTATTTTGAGCTAAATTTAGCTTATTTGTTTCAGATTTAGCCTTAAAATTTTCATTTAGCTCTTAGCTTATTTTTTAGCTTTTTTTAAAAACTCATTTAGCTTTTTTAGCCTTTTTTTAGTCTAAATTGCGTGTTCTATAAAAATATATTAAAAACATAAACAACTCATACAAATTATAATTTTTTAGCATGGTTTACAAAAAATACAAAATGTAAATTATACGACAATTTTATAACAGAAATGGAAAGAAGAAAAATAGTAGATAATGGCAGAATGGTTAGAATTCCAATGGAAAAAGTTAAATTCATATTAGTGGCCAAAACACTTTTTGAGTTTTTTGGGTATAAAATTATTTGACTTGAGTTGAACGTTCATTCAGCGGCATCAATTAAGTTAAAACAAAAACCTGAAATAGCCTTAAGCCTGGATAACACTATGTACCGATTTTCGTCGGCCACCTCAATAAAGTCATAAGTAATACGCCAAAATGGCATTATTACTCAATTAATTCTGAAATAAGTCTATATGGGCTTATTACCAATGCAGTGTGGCGCAATTGTGTCCTTGTATTTCCAGTAGTCGATAAATTAGAGCAAAATTTTTACTTATGACTTTATTTCACTGATCTGACGAAACTCAGTACATTGTGCAGATAGTGTGATCCATGCTTTACCTGCAATAGCATTAATTCACTTAAAAAGCTTTCGTATTTTAGTATAAATGTTTTTACATTTTTAAAAAGTTTTTAAGATTATTTTGGGGTAGTTTTTGTTTTGTTCTTAATTGAATCTAAAATATAATAATTAATAAATAATTTCATTAAGCAAATATTCTATATGTATAATAAAAAAATATGTTTGTGTAATATTTAACGTTAGTTTAGCAATAAGAAACTATTGAAAAGTGATCAAAGAAGTGGAAAAAATTTTAGCTTTATTTTCTAGCCTAAAATTTACGCAGCAAACTCTGCGTGGACGAAATTCGTCGTTCGTACCAGTTGTGTTCCTAGCATTAACTAAAAACAAATTTTTTATTACAATAATTTTTTATAGAATAACAGGAAAATAAATGGGGGATATAATAAAAAGTAAAACAAAACAACAGTTTTTATTATATGTTTAAATTGTTTTTTGTAAAATTCACGAAACTTGTGTAGGTTTAAGAATAATTTTGTACTGTAAACAAAATGATAACAAAACAAAATTTATTTATTTCACGAAATTTCCAATTTTGTAAGAATGTTTTATTTCTTCCTAAATTCAATGAAATAAACGAAAAATGTGGTACTATATACGAAAATAATTGTAGGAAATCGTTTTTGTAACTTAACGACATTCGTAAAATTATGAAACTTGTTAAGGCCGTGATACACTATCATACAAAGTCGTGGGATCTACGAATAAATACAACCCTGATATGATGGAGTTTATAAAATATTTCAAAAGACAATAACAATTCTTCACACAAGCGTTGTACTTTTTTCGTAGATCGCACGACTTTGTATGATAGTGAGAAATGGCCTTTATCCTGCAAAGCTACAAATATTTTAGTAAAATTTAAAAATTTTTAGTTTATTGTACAAAAATTAAATTACGAAAAAGTGTTTCGTATTTTTAAGCATGGAATATTTTGGAGTGTATTTCATTTATAAAACAGACATACATACAAACATACTGGTGTATATATACTAAAAATGAATTACATCAATATGAATCTTATTTTCAGTTATTTATATATATCCTTATCATGATGCATAAGGGTATTGATGCATCATTATCCAAAATGCTAGTTCCAAATTAATAAAAGGAAGTTTTCCCCACTATGTTTTATAAAAACCACACTTTAGATATAGAAAACAAATCTCTTTTCATTAATTATTTTATGTTGTAGAAAACCTTTCTTGTGTAAAATTTGCAATGTTTTTAACATTAATCTACATTGTTTAAATTGCATATGTGTGTTTAGCTAAAATAATCGCAAATGAGTTGAAACACATATATAAATGAACAAAAGGCTCGTCAAAATTTTTATTTTAAAACAAAGCTTTTGGCGATTTTAGAGACAAATCGTTACATCCGACAGCACTGGCGGTGGTCATACTCTCAATTTTCTATAATTGGGACAGTGCTATCAACTTTTAAATTTCGAAAAGCACTTCAACTATGAAAAGCACTTAATTTATATAAACAGATGTACTCAATGTAATTGGGCCTTATTTCGAGTGTCGTATTACGACTTCGGCTACGACGATTTTGTAGTAGACTAAGGAACATTGCAAGATTTTTTCTTCAATCTATTACGAAATCTTCGTAGTCGAAATACGATACTCGTTATCAGGCCCAATATTTTTAACTTTTATGAAACCCACTCATATATTTAAAAAATCAAATATTAAGGAACATGTATATAGCAAAGATAAAAAAAATCGAGCATAACAAGGTTTCATTTCATAAAAATATTACAGTCCCTATTTTAAAAAAGAACTTATTTAACAAAAAAACTGATATAAAAAAATTATAAAAAATAGAAAAATGTCTATTACAATAAGTAAAAAATAAGTTTAAAGTACTAAAGAGATATAGATATCATCGTTTCTCCGACAAAATCAGGTTTGTTTTCAGGAGAGCAAAAAAACCGTGTTATTTTGAAACATGTAAATGTTTTTATATACATAAGTATTTCGTAAAATTAATCTTAAATAATTGTAGATTTGAGAGGTATAGCGGAAGTGCCCCAAAAACTACACATAACTCATATTATTGTTCAGCTTCAAGAATAGTTTTTTATTTTACACATAACAGTTTATGTTGAATATTTTTTCATAAATATGTAGTATACTTTTGCTAACTTCTGAACCGACTAATATATCATTAAATGATTTGGTGGGTGAATGTATGACACATCAAGTTTTATAATAATGAAATAAACACTTATTCTGTCAAAGATTTAGAGCCGGACATTTTAAATGCGTACTTTTGTTTAAAATGTGACTTGTTTTATTAACAACTGACTTTAACATTCAAATATTTTATTCAAATTAATTTCGAATGTCACCATTTCGAGTAATTTGTAAAGCACCAAATAAACATTTACTCGTTTTTGAAAATTTCTCGTTTTGAAAACGATTCGGTTTACAGAACATACCCGATCACCTGAGCATAACATAGTTTTTTTTTAAACTTTAAAGTTATATACATTTGATTGCTATTTATATAAAAATTGTTATTATTTGTTATTTCATTGATTTCACAACAAAAATTTTATCGTTTCAGACCTTTGTTATATGAAAGCGTTAAACGTGTGCAAAAATATTGTGGTAAACCTTAAAAAATTTATAGAGCTTAAAACCCATTCTATTTCTACATGTTAATATGGATGTGACAGAACTTGTATGGCAATTTTTACTAATTTCTCAAATAGGTTTATATCAACTGAATCCATAAAGACTCAATGTTTCTCAATATAATTGTATTAATTGAATCATATTCCGTATATTGTCTATAACAGACCAAATTTCGCTATTCGACTCTATTTGGAATGCTGATGACATTATAATTATCTCTTGTTAGACAAAACACTTTTTACATTAATTAAATTAAATATTAAAGTCAGAGTTTGATATAGCGCGTATTACTTGAATCAATCTTCTAACAATACAAAAAACATCTTGAAATGCACAATTTAAATTTTTAAATGACAAGCATGCTCAAAACAAATTTGATTTCAAATTTTTAGTTTAGAGCTCTTAAGCAAAAAAAATTATGAACTAATTAAAAAGCACTGAGCACTAGAAGTATCTTCATATTTTTTCGTGTTTAAAATTTTAAAAGCTGACAACATTGCAAAGCGAGTATAATGAGTGATGCTCACAGCCTATCAGTGTTGCCGAATCGCGGGTATTTACCCGAATCAGGTGTAATTTTTATGTGCATGTATTGCGCATGGGTAATTGCTCTTAGGTGTAGTTCACGGGTAATTTGAAGTTCTTTTGTTTTATGTAATAAATATATATATAATATAATAAAATATAATAAATTATCATCTGATACCGTTGCTGCAATTTTATTATTTAAAGAAATAATAATTTTAAATCTCTCCTAAGCAATAGTAATAAAAATTTAAGTTCCAGTAACATTTTTTGTATATTTCTCTTTAATTATGCAAAGCAACTGTGTTCCCATCAAGTACCACATATTAATAGACTACTGTCAAATTTTGAACAAATAAGTAGACCTTAAACAAGCCTTTTAAAATGTGTCAAATATTTATTTTAATATTGGGTGTAATTCCGTTGAAATCGGGTAATTTTGGCCCCTACGTGGTGTAATTTTGAATATATATTTTGGTAACACTGCAGCCTATCCATACTGCCGCGAAGCACATATACTAACAAAGAATAAGATAGTGTATGTGTGGACACAACAGCTCTTGATACATTTTACACTCAAAATATGCTGTTAGTAAATTCAAATTAAACATCATTTCAAACAATACTATTTTGATTTAAAAACCGCTCTACTAACCCTATAGTACACGTAGAAAGACACTTATGACGCCAGGAGAATTTCCAACACATTGGTTGCATTAGCGGCGTAAAATTTTGATAGTATTTTTGTGTCAAAATCCAAATGTAGGCAGCACTTGTGTGTACATACATGTGAAGATCTGATCAAACAAAAAAGTCATGAAATAATAATACATTCTCAGCTATGTTTATTATTTTGACACAACTACGTGGTATGTAGCATATGAAGCTTCATAGTGACGTCAATATTACGCCCAAGCTACATGCGCACGTGTTTTTTTATTTGCCGATTACAACAGGCTTTTTTCATGCGAACCGAATGATTTTCAATTTATTTTAATTTCAAATTTCAGTAAAAAAGATTTTTTCTTTTATTTTCAATAGCTAAAAACAACCTGCACATAATTTAAAGTATTGATTTTAAATCGTCTGTTTCAAAATATTTTTCTTCTAATTTGGGATACAAGTATTAATTTGTGTATTCAAAATTTCAACTTAAGCAGGTGTGGCATGTCTACCACTGTTTTTCTAAATAATTTATTATATTGACTGCACAGAAAATCATCAATATATTGTGGTATGCTTATTAAACAACAAACAAAAAAGATTTTACATACAAATACCTTGGTAAAAATTTACCTACCTGTAAGATTTACTTTAATTTTAGTTAACAGAAACTTCTTGTATATTCAGTTATTGTAAAACTTTTTTGAGTGTAACCTACATGCATTAAATGTACATTAATAATAATGTCCTTAACATTACAAAACGTAGTGTTGATCATCATCATTTTGATTAGGTTAAATAACGATTCTCGTTGGGCACAAGTTAACTAAGATTGTAAGTACTTATAATTTTAATGTACTCTGTATAAGTACATTATTAGTGCTTGTGCGTGTGAGGTTGTACCTTACAGAACATTAAAGTACATTAAATAATGTTTATTTTCGAACACTGCCTGAAAGTATTTTGTATTTTAAATCATAGTACCGAAATATTCATGTGTGCTCTACAAAAAACACACATTTATGAGTTTCTTCATAAATGAAAACTCGCAAAATTATTCGTTGTGTTTATTTTCATAAATGCAGCAACAAAAAAAATCTGCTAATCAACGCACATGAGCAGAGGTCCAAGTCGTGCGGCTCACAGCCGGCGGCGCAAAGCCGCCGACATTATTTTTGGGCTCGAGCCGCCGCCGAGTTAGACGGCTCACATCGGCTAATAATTGCAGCCGATTAACAAGTGAAAGTCGACTAATATTTCCAGCCGACTAATATTTTCCTGCCGACTAATATTTACAGAATGCAAATAATTTTTTACTAGTTAGTTTCTAGTTTTCAGGAGAAGATTATTTTTATAATATTCAAATTTGCTTACATACGTAAATTGTCGCTTACGATAAAATTTTACAGCCCGTATCTTAAAATTTAAAAATTTTTTGCCATTTTGATAGTTCTTAACTATGGATAGGCCCATAAAATTTTAATTTAAATAAAAAAGTATATTTTTGATTACATGTCACTTACGATAAGTATCGCAAATAAGGCACAATACGATTATGAAACTGAATTAAACATTTAAATGTAATAGGTAATATTAGGTATGTTTTATTCGAAGTTTATATAAATATTCAGAACAAATTTAAGTGTGTATAAACTTATTAAGTAGCTATAGCTATAGCTGCTTAAAAATTAAGTAGGTATATGCTTCGAATAAAACACACCTATTATATGATTTCATAATGATTATACAGTAAACCCCGGCTAATTGCCTCATCAAAAATGTCATGACTTTTAATGTGATTATACGGGCAAGGTATTAAAGCGAAGACGTTTAATTATCTCATATAGGCAATTATGAGAATACGCTTAAAAACCTTTAGAAATGCATTTATCCGAACTCACTGTGGTATTTAGTACATTATTACTTGGAAAAAATATATTATTAAATAACAAAAACAGTTCATATTACAAAAAATAAATACATAAGGTACATATATTCGATTACAGAATTACAAAAATATGTACTTAGGAAGTTTTGGGTAAATAAACGAGGAGATTTTAGGGGATATTTCATTTTAGGGTAAAATATTTCTGGGTAATTAAGCGAAAGTTAATTAAGCGTGGAATTTTGTTTGAAAATGAGTGTAAAAAACGGGTACTCAATATTTGGATTGATTAAGGGATGAAAGTTGGAGTGGTTACAATACCTACACGTGCAAAGAAAGGATCACAGAAGAGTTTAATCTTGCGTTGGAGCCTTTTAATAGTTTTGCCTGAAAACGTCCCAAAAACAGTCTTACTCATATATTAAATACATAAAACATTTTTGGTTACTTTTTTTCTCCTTTGGTTACAAGAATATTTTGGATGTGGCAACGCTGATCATACGCACGTATGCATACACATAAGCATACATACATATATTCAGCTCATTCAAAATCTTGTTTTTGAAGGCATCCCTATATTTTCTTCTTATTTTTCCTTTTTATATTATTCATAACTTAATTAACTCACATCTATGTTTTTTTGGTTTGTTTTTATTTGTTTACAAACACACACATACACATATCCCTATTTTGTTTTGATAGCTAGTTCAGATGAAGTGGCTATTAACTGCGATCAAAGTTAGAGAAGATACCAATTTTACGTGATTCGAAAGTAGATTCATATTGAATTATTAAGGGCTTATTTGACATATTTCTACAAATAATTTTTATGAATACGGCAATAAAGTTATAGTTGTTTGAGTTAAAGCATCTGTACTTGTTAACAGCGACATGTTCAATCATAACTGGAAAAATTGAAATCATAAGGAATCGTCGGCTGCAGCCGACTTTGAGCCGCCGCCGGTCATTTTTAGCCAAGCCGCCGCCGCCGAAAATTTTAGAACGACTTGGAGCCCTGCACATGAGTGCTTAAATCTTTTTCTGTTTTTCTACGCATTTTCATGCTGTAACAGAGACCTGCGCCGAGCGATTTTGTCGGCGGCGGCTGGCTCATAAAAAATCATCGGCGGCGGCTGAAAATCGGCTGTCAGCCGGCTGAGATAACTTCAGGAGGTATAAACATGATACAATAATATAAAAGTAGAGCAATTCCAAAATAATAGAAAAAAATATAATATAAATAAAATAATATAATAGGAAAGAAGTAAAAATTAATTCAGTTCTTAGCTTCAAATACTAAAATGAGTGAACTAAATATGTTTTAAAAATTTCCTTTCAATCATGCATTGATACCTCTAGTGCATTCGAAGCTAAAATGTCAAATTCAATAGATAAAAATTGTGAAGTAGCAATTATTTCTTTCCATTAACGCACAGGGGTCGAATCGCCAAATCCGTTAACGAACTTTTCACGTAAAGGCACAATTTTCGGATTATGACATACGTACTGAAATCCCATTCAGATTATATAATTGACGTATCACTTAATTTGTTTTCGTACGATTGTCGATACGATCACGGATGTGACGATTTGAGCCCAGAACTGATGTTTCATTATTGGTTACATCGTCTTTATTAAAAAATAAAACAGTAGAAACATATGTTTCTTAACAAGTTCCTTCGTCTGTGGCCAGCATAAGATATCCATCTCAAAAAATTATGATGCCACACGAAGGAACATGTTAAAGGAAATGTGTTCCTGTGTCTACTCATTTCTGTCAAGCAAAGCAAAACGATCTAAAATTTTTAGCACTAAAGTGGTCTAGACACGGTCAAAATGCTTGATGAGATTGGTTAGAGTATGAGTATGTGTGACACCAACGACGCTTGATGGAAAATCAAACAATTTTGTTTTTGGCATGCTTGCTGTCACTTTTTATATACGTGTATGTGTACCCGTCAAGCACGAAAAAATTTTCATTATAATTTTATTTCCATTGTGATCGGTTGCTAACAAATCGGAATTAAAAGAAGAAAAACATAAATTTGACTTGTGAAGAAAAAAAGAAGTGTTGAGAACTATTTTATTTCGCATTTCTTTTTTTTTTGTAAATAGTGCTGCCATTATTGCTATTAAATTTCTTTATCTAGAAATTTTAATATATTTTTTTTAAACAACGAACAGTACAAAATCAAAATATAAATGAATGATTGGTGGGTCATCAAGCCTGTTAACATCAAGCCGACAAGCACACGTACACGAACTTGACAGCAAGCATTTTGATCGTGTCCAAAGCCCTTAACATATGTATATGCAAAGCAACTCTGCAGAGTTGCACATCGAGGCGAAAATTTACATACTGAATAAATGCAAAATTATAAATTATATCCAAGATATGTAAAAACAGTTTTTCTGCCGAAAAAACATTAAAAAAATATTTCAATCGGCGGCTAATTTCTAGCCGCTTGTTAGCCGAAAAATAATCGGCGGCGGCGGCTGGTCAAAACCATTCGGCGGCTCGGCTAAGCCGGCTCTCAGCCGATCGGCGCAGGTCTCTGTGCTGTAATTGGAAATAAAACAAAATTGAACACTCGTGTGTGTGCAAATAATTTTTTTTTAATTTTGCGCACATGATGTGCACATTTATGAGTTGCTCATATATGAGTTTTATTCATTTATGCATTATTCATATATGAGTAAAATTTTTTTTTAACATAAATTTTGGATATTCTTGTGGTATACAAGCAAATGGTTTTTTATGTATTGTGCCTCTAAAGGTTTTTTATTGATCATCAGCGTTGCCGATTTGGATATTTTAAACATATATTAATCCTCATATGCAAACAAATTAACATGTACTTCAAGTCTACGTTAAAACCGGAAATTTTGTTTTAACGTACACTTCAAGCACACGTTAATTTTTTGCATATGCATATTTATAAAAATTTTCAGCGAATAAATTGTAAATTTTTAAATTAATAAATAAATATCCACATACATATGTATGTACATATGTGTATATACATATATGTAGGTATATGTACATATCGATGGCTTAATATAAAAGGGCGTATACCAATTTTTCGAAATCGCGTTTTTAACGTTTTCTCGGAGACAACATAGAATTGCATCCACCTTGAAGATCTTAGTACGTTACAGTTCAAAATGAAGAAGTTATAGCATCTTAAAAAATTATTTCTGTTTGTAAATGATTTAGTTTCTCCTCAGTGTCGTGTGTGCACAGCCCGCTGGTAAGGCAGTCAGCTGGCAAAACAGCCAGCGGGTAAAACAGTCGTGTGTCAGCTGTTAGCTCAGTGGTGAATCAACTGAAGAAAAAGGAAAAAGAAAACAAAACATATGAAGAAAAGAAAAATAAAATCGGCTAGACTCACGAAGGCAAAAATCCAGCAAATCTCTGGAAGCCAATGGATGCGCCAAAGAACTTGGAAGAAAAAAAAAGATGGCGAAGAAATTTTTGGGCGGACAGAGGTTTCGTGGAAGGAGAAGGGAAAATGGCGAGAGATTCTGGCTTGATGAAGTGAAGGGCAAAGACAAATCTGTGGGAAAAAGTGAAAAAGTGTCGTGTAAAAGATTGAAAAATAAAGAAAAACAGCAAAAACTAAGAATTTCATCACTTTTATTTTAAACAAAAAAAAAAAAAAAAAGCAATATAAATAAATTGAAAATAGATAAACATACAATAAACTAAAGCTAAATAAAATTAACGACACAACAATTAACAAAATAACAAAAATAAAATAAATTAACAAAAGCAAAGAAGAAAAAGTTTGGAGAAGCAAAGCAGTTTGTAAAATTTGATCCACAACCAGGACTAGATTGGAGGCGCTCCAGAAGGCAGTCCGATTGAGGCACCGTAAGGAAGTAAGCTAAGGTTTTTTTTGTTGTTCCGGAAGAATCACCAGGTATCACCGTGAGAAGCACCAGCCTTACCCTTAATCCACGGCAGGAAAAAAGGTATAGTGCCCATTGACCAGTACGACCACAGAACGGACGACGAAACGAACTGTTGAAATTTAAAAAAAGGAAGAAAAAAAAAAACAATATATATATATATGCATAAATTAATATTTTTATTAAAGAGGTTTAATTAGAAAAACACCCATGTACGTACCTTTTTTTTATGTCCTGTAGGCCTATTGATTTGCCTACACCCCAACGCTGGTCTGAGCTCGAACCTCCGTTAATTTTGCATTTAAATTTGTTTAGACAGGAACTTATTGGTTTCACAGTGGTTTTTCTTAAATTCGTAAACTCGGCTTTGATAAAAGAGAAATTTTAATAGATATATATATATATGTGTACATAAATAATTGGCATAAATTATTGAGACTTAACTCGTTGGCACCCGTACAGCACGGACGAAAAGGGCTTCCTTCAAAACCTGCCAAGCAACAGGAAAAACCGAAATATAAATATATATGTATATGTATACATTTGAACAAAAAAAAATTATTTATTTTCATTTATTTAAAAATATGAAAATTGTAAAAGAAATTATATAATCACAAATATTTAGTAATAGTTAAAGTTTTGAAATAAATTCCAAACTCCTGTCGAAACGAAGTTGAAATGAAAAAGTTCTAAAAATGTCAGAGTAGATTCTTTTTGGAGAACCTCCAATAGGATGGTGGCAAAGGAGTGGGAAGAGGTAGGTAAGTGAATGCGAAGTATGGGACAACTTGAAAAAAAAAATGGCATGACAGGTTGTCATGGAAGGGTTTTGTATAATCCTTATGGGGAGGGCCGCCAAAATAAATACAGTTTTGGATGAAAAGTGGTACTGATATTTTGCACCAACTCAACGCGTTTAATTGCCAGGTAAGGTTCACTAAGGGTCCCAAGAATTCCTTTTATAACCTAACACGTAACACCGCAAATGCTGGTATGTATTTTTTTATTATTATTATTCATAGGCCTGTAGCATTCGGAATCCAGATTGAAATGGCAAGAACTCATCACAAAACGGCGAGCCCTAGCCGGTGCATACGCCAGCATACTAGCGCTGCCAACAATCTGGCTACACTTGGTTTGGTTTAGCACCAAACTGGCACATCACATACCAAACAACAAAAAAGAATATAATAATAATAAATGGCGCCCAACGTGGGGCCAGAAGTGAACCTTACATTTTAGTAGTTAGTTTAATTTTTATAGGTAGCCGCGCTATAGCTGACGTAAGTCCCGTTCGAGTAATATGAGAGTCCTCGACGCGTTGCGACAACAGACTATAACTGCACATGCTTGCCTTAATACCGCTCATGTCAATAGTTTTGTTTATAATAAAAAAATAATTCAGTTAAATTAATTGTAAGTCCCCATGGGAAAAGCTTTTAATTCCATGTTGAGTTGCGACAATTAAATTAACGGGATATGAAGTAGATATGGGTTAAGAAATAGCCATTAACGTTCCCAAATTGAGTCGAAGCCTTTTGATAAAAATAAAAGGGCGTTCTTTGCTACAATTGGACGTGAATGACAAGTTTCATTTTGATAGTTTCAATAGCTTAAAATTCTAATTTAGTAACATCAATTTTAATACAATAAATTTTTAAATAAAGTAAAGTTACACCCGTCTTATGTGAGTGCACCTACAGATAGTCCTAGATTTGAAGGCCTGTTGCATAGGCGATGTGGAGTCTAGTTGCGCTGGAAGGGGCATTCGTAAGATGAAGTTTTTGAACTAGAATACTCTTTTCTGTATCAAGTCCAAGATGTCAAGAATTCACGAGAAACTCTGAAAACAAGAAAAGACAATTGTAACAAATAAAGTTCATCCAAAATTGATATTATCTCATTTACCTGCCTTTTTCTTATTTCTTTTGCCACCTGAAAAACCTATTGCGTTCGACAATATTGATAAAGTTTTTGTTCAATTTTAGTAGTTTTTTTTTTAGGGACTTTTACTTTTTCTTTTCTTTTGGTTTTGTTTGTTTTATTTTTATATATACTGCAAACAAGAAAGTAGCCGTGAAGTCGTTTGAAAAGCAGGAGAAAGTGCTTCGCGTTATCACATCGCATTTACTAATTAAAAAAAAAATTTTTTTTTGAATATTTATTTGGTCTTACTAAATTTGATTTAGTTGATTTAGTAAAATAAAACCTTGTTTTTTTGCCTTGAATTTTTGAAATATATATATATATATATATAGTTATTTTACTTTATATATATATATATTTCTTTTAACGAATTTATTTCATTTTTTTTTTCTCTTCTACCAATTGGAAACGTTTGGAAACGAGTTTTTTTTATGCAAAATCTGCCTTTCATGATACATTTTTTCTATATATACATATATATTCATTTCTTTATTCGCACCTTATACATTTAAACATTAATTGCATCGCATAATTATATAAATAATAATATACATAATTATATAAATATTAAATGGTATTAACCCGTTCTATGACAAGTCAGATGAGAATAGAAGGTATGGACACAGATCCGACATTGAATTTGCTCAACGCACCTCAAACAATGGCGGAATCAGGGGCCTCAGGCACCGCTTCGGCAGGTTCTGATTCTAACCGACCGATAGCCACTAATGCAGCGGCTGTGATAACACCAGCGGTGCAACAGTTCATAACGTTGGCTCAAAAGAGAAACAATATCCCGCAAGAATATAATGTATCGAATAGCTCAATTCCCTCACCGGAATACAGTAGCCTGACAGCAAGGAATATTCGCTCGGACTTTCGCCTCGGTCGTCCAGCTGAGCAAGCTCCAGGAACTCATAGTATGCCACCTATTGTAGAAGCCAGGAATTCACTCAGTGCCGATATGATGGCGCACCTCAATGAGATGCAACAATTTTACCGGCAAGAGTTGGAGCGAGTCATGAACTTTGCCTTTAATTCTCGTAGGGCAGATGAAAGGCCTCCTGTTCAGCCCAATCTACCAACGGCCAATGCCCAAACTGCTAAAATAATACAAGGGAATGGAGTTAACCATAGGGATCAATTTGCAACAGCTAACCTACTTCAACAAATGATACCACAAAATTATACGCAACATCAAGCACCAATTGGTATGTATGAACACCAAGCCACACCATTGCTTCAGCCAAATTACTCAAGTAGAGAAAATAACCACCAGCCGGATTACTCAGCCAGCCGGATTACTCAGCCAGAGAAAATATTCACCAGTCACATTACAATAAAGCAGACCTCTCCAAGTGGGGTATTAAATTTGATGGGACCACCAAAACAATGAGCGCCGAAGATTTTATATTTCGAGTTGATATCTTGCGGCAAGATTATAATTGCTCTTTTAATGACATCAGGCGTAGTTTCCACTTATTGTTAGAAGGCCAGGCTCTTGATTGGTACTGGAATGTACGGAAACTAACCCCTATCCAGACGTGGGAAGATTTAAAAAGAGTCTTCTTACTGCAGTTCAGGAGATACGAGAGCGAGTTCCAACTGCAGAAAAAAATAATGGACCGCCGTCAAATGCCTCAAGAATCTTTTGAAGATTTTTACAATGCAGTTTTAAGACTTAGAAATCAGCAAAGAAATCCATATGCAGAAAGAGACCTAGTAGAAATCATGAAGTCAAATTTAAAACCGTCGTTGTCGCATCTGTTATTCCCCGTCAGGATAGAAGGGTTGAGTGACTTTTACCAACAGGCCAGAAGAGCTGAAAATTTGCTTCATAATCAAAGACAACAATTTGCTCATCATTCCACAGCCGTACAACGAGTACATGAAATAGAGCTGGCGGAGGAATTTGATCCATTAAATATGGAGGTGGAAGCAATGGTCGATACAAGTCGCTATACTTGCTGGAATTGCAAAGAAATAGGGCACAGTTTTGTAGATTATCCGTCTCCAACGCGTAGCGTCTTTTGTTATAAGTGTGGACGTGATAATGTAGTCACACCAAAATGCCCGAGATGTCAGGGAAACACGACGAGGAACCAGTCTCAAACTGGGGAGGCTCGTTCAACACAAGTGTAAGCCCGGTACAAGAAAACACACCTCCAGCCGAACCTGAGAAAAGAATTATAATTTTATCCAATGAAGAAAAACCAATTCGAAAGATCGACAATATTAAGGTTCGAGCCATAAAGCCACTCCATCAGAGGATAGCGGAGTATAGAGAGGTACGAGAGCGCATTTTTGGACACGTGTCTAAAAGAATAAAAAAGGCAAGGGAAAGGTACAAATTACGCAAAAGACATAGGCGGGAAATAATGGCAGCAAATTTGTATGAGGGTACTGATACCAGATTTTACACAAAAATAAATATAAACGGTGTGGAAGTTGAAGGTTTATTAGATAGTGGTGCGACCGTTACCTGTCTGGGGAAAAATTGTTTAGACATAGTGGAGAAAGCTAAACTAACAATAACTAAATTTTTCTCGACTATTAAAACCGCAGATGGCAGCCCGCACGAAATAATAGGCCGAGTAAAAGCCACCATAGAATTTAATAACGCACGGGAAGAAATCACTTTTTATTTGGTACCTACGTTAAGCAAATCTCTCTTCTTAGGAGTAGATTTTATGAAGAAGTTCGGGCTGTTGGCCAGCTTAAATAACTTAACCACCAATGGCGTGAGCTTATGCTCAGAAGATAGGGGCACCGAAGACTCTGTGGTGATGCATGCTTTGACGCGAAGTCAACGGGAGCAATTAGACAAGGTAGTGGCTCAATTTCCTTGTTGCACGAAAAAGGGGCTAGGTCAAACACGTCTGGAAGTCCACACGATTGACACTCGTGACGCAGCTCCAGTGAAAGACAGGCATTATCCAGTCTCACCAGCTGTGCAGAAGTTGATGTACGCAGAGTTAGATAGGATGCTTGATCTTGGGGTCATTGAGCCGAGTGAGAGTCCGTGGAGCCACCCTGTTACGCTCGTCCGTAAGGGCGAGGAAAACAGGCTGTGCTTGGACGCCCGTAAGCTTAATGCTCTCACGATCAAGGACGCCTATCCTCTGCCGCACATCGAAGGTCTACTCAGTCGGTTGGGGGATACATATTTTATAACAAGCGTCGATTTAAAGGATGCGTTCTGGCAGATACCCTAAGACGCGTCCAGTAGAGAGAAAACTGCATTTACGGTGCCATTTGGGCTGTGTAATGCAGCTCAAAGACTTTGCCGTTTAATGGATAAGGTGATCCCCGCCGCACTACGTGATAGAGTTTTCGTCTATCTGGACGATCTTTTGATTGTATCGCCAGACTTTGAAACTCACCTGGAGTTGTTGGATCGAGTGGCCGGTCGTCTGGAACAGGCGGGTTTGACCATAAACGTAACCAAATCCAAATTCTGCTTCAAGGAGCTACGTTACCTCGGCTATATAGTAGGAGGAGGAAAATTGAGACCAGATCCGGGTAAAATAGAAACTATTTTAAAATACACTTACCCGAGAACAGCAAAGCAAGTGCGTAGTTTTATGGGTGCTACAGGCTGGTACAGGCGTTTTATCCCTGACTACGCTACCATATCTGCACCAATATTTAATAGCCTCAAGAAAGGTAAAAATTTTAGTTTCCCAGATGAAGCCAAAAACGCATTTGATGATTTGAAGAAAGCTCTTACCACAAGCCCAGTACTATCACATCCTGATTTTGACAAGCATTTCTATGTGCAATGTGATGCATCGGATGTGGGAATAGGGGCAGTGTTGTTCCAAAAGGATGCATCTGATGGAGAGCATCCGATAGCTTATTTCTCCCATAAACTCACTGCCGCACAAAGGAATTACTCTGTCACTGAGAAAGAGTGTTTGGCCGTAGTTTTGGCCATTAAAAAGTTTAGGCCTTATATCGAACTGATGCCATTTACAGTGATTACTGATCACAGTAGTCTGAAATGGCTAATGTCACATAAGGACCTAAAAGATAGGCTTGCCAGGTGGAGTTTACATCTGCAGTCGTATTCCTTTGACATAGAGCATCGGCCAGGGTCTAAAAACATCGTGCCGGACACGCTTTCTCGGTATGACTTAGAGGAGATTTCTGAAAATTTAACGAGTTTGATTAACCTAGAAGCAGAAGAGTTTAAAGGAGAAAGTTACCTGGAATTAATAGCTGTGGTGAGCGAAAACGCTGAGCAACTGCCAGACGTCAAAGTGATAGACGGTTTTGTTTATAAACGCGTACAAGCATACGATGGCATTCCACTTAATGAAGATTTTGCCTGGAAGTTGTGGGTTCCACCCGAGTTAGTACCTGACATTATAAAAAAGTGTCATGATCCACCGCAATCTGCTCATGGCGGATTTGGTAAAACTCTACGTAGAGTTAAAGAATATTTTTATTGGCCGAACCAAAATTCGCAGATACGCGCTTTCGTAGCAAATTGCCAAGTTTGTAGAGAAACAAAACCCGCTAATATCACGTTAAGACCGCCGATGGGAGCAGAAACCATATCTGAACGCCCATTTCAGCGTATATTTATAGATTTTTTGGGACCTTACCCACGTTCAAAAAACGGCAATTGTTTTATATTTATAGTTCTGGACCACTTGTCTAAATACGTACTACTAAAGGCAATGCCAAAGGCCAGCACCAAAAGTGTAGTAAAGTTTTTAATTTCCGAAGTATTTCATAAATTCGGTACGCCAGAAACAATTGTGTCTGATAATGGCAAACAATTTGTCAGTAAAGATTTTAAAGACCTAGTTTCCAGCTTTGGAGTAAAACACGTAAGGACCGCTATTCACGCACCCCAAGCAAACGCATCGGAGCGTGTTAATCAGTCTATAATAGCCGCGATACGTTCATATCTACAAAATGATCACACTGAGTGGGACAAATACTTATCCGATATTGAATTTTCGCTCAGATCGTCAATTCAAACGTCGATTGGTGTCACGCCATATTTTGCACTTTTTGGGCTAAATATGATAGGACATGGTAGTGTGTACAATTTAGCTAGAAAACTTAAATGTCTAGACGATCCCGAACTAAATATGATACCTAAAGCAGCTAAATTGAATTTGATTCGTCAGAAAATACGCGAAAATCTGCACAAAGCTTACTTACGTGGTGAACGCTCTTATAATATGCGTTGTAGGCAAGTTAAATTTATACCGGGTCAGGAAGTCTATCGTAGAAACTTCCAGCAGAGTGTTTTCAAAGATAATTTTAATGCAAAACTGGCTCGGAAGTTTTTGAAATGTCGTATCGTAAGGCCTATCGGTAAAAGCCTTTACGAAGTCGAAGATCTACAGGGGAAATTGTTGGGGGTGTTTCACGCCAAGGATTTGAAACAGTAGCTTCAATATCTTTGGTGGTTTCAGTCCCAACTTTTCCGCCCATATACCTTGTTGTACCACAAGCAAACAGCCTAAGGAGCAACTTTAACTTGTAAATTTTTTATTTTAATAATATTTCTGATAGTAAAGAACTACAGAGCGTACATATTTCAACATGTAAAAATTTTTTTATATACCTCATTTTCCTTTTCGGGACAAATGGGTGAACACAATTTTATTATTTTTTTTATATGTTATTTTTTCTGTAATACACTGTGAACATATTGAAAAAACGTGAAAATCGTTGGTGGTCTCAGTCCCAACATTTCCATCAAAACAAACAATTAAGTTTATTCGTAAATTTTGCGAAACATATACCTACATATACTAATATACATTCATATAGGTATGTACATATATAAACAAATCTCAAAATTTCTAGTAGTAAACTAGTTGAAATGAAATGGACGTCATTAATAGTGCTACAAAATTTTTAATAAAGCGCTCTTAATAAAAGAGATAAAACTTCTATTATGTTATTACCGCGATAGCTGGGGGACCAAAGCAGCTCATTTCGACTGGGAGAGGTTCATGTTACTAAAACTTTTCAGTCATTCAAAGACAAACTTTTTGTGCCAACTATAGCGCTTACGTTTCTTAAGAGAATTACATTTTGTAATAGTTGTCTCTCTATTGATGCATTTCCGTTAAACACCCTGCGGAACGATGCCATTAAGGGCTAGGAAATGTTAGTCATCTAAAGAGCAACATATATCCGAGTCCGATCTTACAGCAAGTTGACACAATATAATATTGTCGATATTTACCGAGTTTGGTTTATTTTAAAAACGCGACTCTAACAAATCACTAAATAACGAATTGAATTTTCAACCCTGAGAAAGAGCAAATGGTCGACACAACCAGCATTCAAAAGTAATGAACAAAGAAATTTTTTTTTGCACGCAAATTTTACCGCGGAAATTAACTACAAGCGAAGGTTGTGAATATACACGCAATAAATTTTTATCTAATAACGATCTAAATAATAATACGTATGTATGTAGGTTGTAAACAGAGTAATACGTACACCCAGTAATACCTTAAAATTCTAAGAACTTACATAAAATTACATGTATTCCTGCGCTGCAGTCTCTTCGTATTAGACTCCGTCGGATAAGCCCTCACAAATAGGGAAATAATACCAGTAACCTGAAATTATAAATAAAATTATTAGTAAATATTACCTAAAATTTAGTGAATCTTAACTTCTAATACTCACCGTTGTCATTTGGACACTCCTCATTCAAGCAACTACACTTCGTAACCTGTAAAGAGATAGTTATATTAGTTCTTGTTTTATACTATAGTTTAGGGATAAAACATTCTCATAGGATACCCGTGAAGTAACATATTTGAAATATATCCTATTAGAAAGTTTTACACTTTTTGTTTTTTTTGAATTTTTGGTTTAGTTTTGGTTCAGTTGTAGTAATAGACTCGTTGTTATTAACAGAAAAGAAAAAAAAACTGATAAAATTAATATGCAATTTAAAAAGAAAATAAAACGATTTGTTTTAACATTTTTTTTTTGTTTTACGCGCACAATTCCATAGGCATTTACTGTTTTATCTTGCTTCTTTTTTTATATATGCACTCTATGGTTTGCATTTAAATATGAATATTATGAAAAATCACCATTAGTATTTAATGAATGAATTCAAATTAGTTTTTATTTACTATACTACGATATGTTTAATACGCGTAAAATTCAAAATTTCGCGGCGACAAAGTAGCGGCGGCGAGAATTAGGTTATGACCGGCGGCGATATATGAAAATTCGATAACGAGTTATCGAATCATCAAATATCAATAAGACACCACTTTTTTATTATAATACAACCAAAAAGGAAATTCTGTTCTTCTTACCTGTTTCCCCGTAATAATATGGAGCCATCTAACGGTCCAACTATGTTGCCCGGCAGAAAAGCCCTAAAATGATAATCAATAAATTTAATTAAGACATACATATATATATATATAAAAAAAAAGGAAAAAAAAGCTAAAAACTTCAAATACATACCTTTTGCCCATCCATACAAACAATGTCCGCAATACCATGATCACCTAAAACATGAAACAAAACGTCGAATACACAATAGCTTTTATATTTCACTAATTTAACACTTACCTTCACAAAACCGCCTCAGTCCCAAACACAACTCACAATTTATTTCATTTTTTTTATATTATTTTTTTTCATTTTATAAAGTTTCTTTTAATTATAATTATTTAATACACATTTTAACCACGATCAAACTTAACACAAGCCACTTGATGCTTCGTTGAGTCGAGGATCACATATGGAGGTAGACTTCGAATTTCAACAAAACCCAGTTTAGTTATTACTGTCAAAGTGCATACAGAAATAAACCCCAGATGAAAAGACAGCAGCGATTGACAGTAACACTACAACAGCTGATCATTTAACCATCCGGTCGCTCTCACCCGTCGAAAAAACAGAATAGTATTTTTCATTAGTAGGTCGTTACTACATCACGTACGATGCACACCAGGTAAAAACTAAAATAGTGATGCCAGATCGTCAATTTTAGAAAAACGTTTTAAAAAAAATCGCCAAAAGAGAATTCAGCTATACAAGTTAGTGAGAAGCTTCCCTCCCATTCCTGGCCCATAGATGGACTCAGAAATGGTTGGGTTTGTCGTGTGTGCACAGCCCGCTGGTAAGGCAGTCAGCTGGCAAAACAGCCAGCGGGTAAAACAGTCGTGTGTCAGCTGTTAGCTCAGTGGTGAATCAACTGAAGAAAAAGGAAAAAGAAAACAAAACATATGAAGAAAAGAAAAATAAAATCGGCTAGACTCACGAAGGCAAAAATCCAGCAAATCTCTGGAAGCCAATGGATGCGCCAAAGAACTTGGAAGAAAAAAAAAGATGGCGAAGAAATTTTTGGGCGGACAGAGGTTTCGTGGAAGGAGAAGGGAAAATGGCGAGAGATTCTGGCTTGATGAAGTGAAGGGCAAAGACAAATCTGTGGGAAAAAGTGAAAAAGTGTCGTGTAAAAGATTGAAAAATAAAGAAAAACAGCAAAAACTAAGAATTTCATCACTTTTATTTTAAACAAAAAAAAAAAAAAAAAAGCAATATAAATAAATTGAAAATAGATAAACATACAATAAACTAAAGCTAAATAAAATTAACGACACAACAATTAACAAAATAACAAAAATAAAATAAATTAACAAAAGCAAAGAAGAAAAAGTTTGGAGAAGCAAAGCAGTTTGTAAAATTTGATCCACAACCAGGACTAGATTGGAGGCGCTCCAGAAGGCAGTCCGATTGAGGCACCGTAAGGAAGTAAGCTAAGGTTTTTTTTGTTGTTCCGGAAGAATCACCAGGTATCACCGTGAGAAGCACCAGCCTTACCCTTAATCCACGGCAGGAAAAAAGGTATAGTGCCCATTGACCAGTACGACCACAGAACGGACGACGAAACGAACTGTTGAAATTTAAAATAAGGAAGAAAAAAAAAACAATATATATATATATGCATAAATTAATATTTTTATTAAAGAGGTTTAATTAGAAAAACACCCATGTACGTACCTTTTTTTTATGTCCTGTAGGCCTATTGATTTGCCTACACCCCAACGCTGGTCTGAGCTCGAACCTCCGTTAATTTTGCATTTAAATTTGTTTAGACAGGAACTTATTGGTTTCACAGTGGTTTTTCTTAAATTCGTAAACTCGGCTTTGATAAAAGAGAAATTTTAATAGATATATATATATATGTGTACATAAATAATTGGCATAAATTATTGAGACTTAACTCGTTGGCACCCGTACAGCACGGACGAAAAGGGCTTCCTTCAAAACCTGCCAAGCAACAGGAAAAACCGAAATATAAATATATATGTATATGTATACATTTGAACAAAAAAAAAATTATTTTTTTTCATTTATTTAAAAATATGAAAATTGTAAAAGAAATTATATAATCACAAATATTTAGTAATAGTTAAAGTTTTGTAATAAATTCCAAACTCCTGTCGAAACGAAGTTGAAATGAAAAAGTTCTAAAAATGTCAGAGTAGATTCTTTTTGGAGAACCTCCAATAGGATGGTGGCAAAGGAGTGGGAAGAGGTAGGTAAGTGAATGCGAAGTATGGGACAACCTGAAAAAAAATGGCATGACAGGTTGTCATGGAAGGGTTTTGTATAATCCTTATGGGGAGGGCCGCCAAAATAAATACAGTTTTGGATGAAAAGTGGTACTGACATTTTGCACCAACTCAACGCGTTTAATTGCCAGGTAAGGTTCACTAAGGGTCCCAAGAATTCCTTTTATAACCTAACACGTAACACCGCAAATGCTGGTATGTTTTTTTTTATTATTATTATTCATAGGCCTGTAGCATTCGGAATCCAGATTGAAATGGCAAGAACTCATCCCAAAACGGCGAGCCCTAGCCGGTGCATACGCCAGCATACCAGCGCTGCCAACAATCTGGCTACACTTGGTTTGGTTTAGCACCAAACTGGCACATCACATACACATAAGAATATAATAATAATATCAGTTTTTTGCTTCTCCTATAAAATATCAATAATTTGACTTCCGCGTTTCTTATATTAAGCCATCGATGTAGATAGAAATTTACCTTTAAATAAATATCAAGTTCTTATTATTGAAACACATTGATCACTTATTCACAAATGTGTGTTGAAATTTTTTCTTTTGATTTCAAACACACAAATTGCGGGAAAATCCATCGTGTCATATTCGCTAACCCTTTTGTATGTGCATGTTTTATTTGATTTGTGTAAATGTATTTTTTTAATTGCTTATGCAAAAAAGGTAAAACAAAGTCATAATTGCACAACAACAAAAACACGGAATGCAGGCCCTACCTGCTTAAAGGGGTGATTTTTAGTAAAATATGCACAAGCAATTGTAAAAGTATTGAAGTTGCGCAGGTATTTTTTTGAGTTTCGCTATTAGAAGGATTCATGTTTTGTTGTTTGTTTTTTATGGTAATCATTTTTGGTAAAAACTAGGTCATTGGGAATTTTCTTTTTGAAATGAAGTCCAAATCGCATATGAAGTGCGAAATGCGAAATGTGCTCCTTTATATATTTTGTTGCTAAGATCTTTATTTTTGCTTCTTTTCTTTTCTCTTCCCTCCGGCATCATTAAACGTTTGTAAAAAATATTTTAGTTGTCCTTGAGGTACGCATTCTATTATGATTTATATTCTATGCTTCAGTATAAATGGCTGCAACTTGCTATTTAGGTAACCAGTTGTTATTTAAGCCTGTGCGCGGGCGTTGCAGTTAAAAAATTTAAATATGCCAAAAAAAACAGTTTAAGCTGGACAAATTTGTGTCGTACGACGAATCACATTTATTAAAGGTAAATTTCTATGTTTATACATATGTATGTATTTATATAAATAAATATACACTAAATTTGAGTTAAGAATTTGCAAATCGGCAGCGCTGACACTGTGTAAAAATTTACAATTTATTTGCATTAAATTTATATAATTAAATAAATTAGCCGAATTAATTTCGGCTAAAAATATCCAAATCGGCAACTCTCCCAAAACCTAGTTTTGCCTTCATTTTCATGTGTGTGTAACACAAAATAAAACAAATTAGTGCACACATGAAAATGTAAAAAGCAAAATGTTTTTAGTGCTCTCACTCTGTTCAAGGAGAAACAGAAAATTTTTGAAACGCTCTCGCACATTTCATGTATGAAGGCAGGCTTGCCATTTTAGCACTTTTAGTGCTAGATTTAGCACTTTTTTTATTCGTTTAGCACTAAAGATTTTGAAAATAATGCTAAGTGCTAGTTTAGCACTTTCTTAAAACTATTTGGCATTTTTTGCACTTTTTTATTTCATTAAATTTATAAATTTTCCACAGATAATTCCTTAAGATAAATTGCGAGCCAATTAATATTATATGTTTATAAAATTTATTTATCTTCATTAAGTGTTTAGTATGACGTATCATATAACTGAACCGCTCTGAGATACACATATGGGTAGAAATATATTAAAGTACACCATTTGAAATACTAACTTAACAAAACTTATTTTGTTAATTTAATTATTATTTTTCGAACTGTATTTGTTTCTATATTCTTATGAATTGAATAGGCTACAGTTCGTAACGCTTTTTAAGCCAAATTACATGTGATAATTATTAATGAGCAAATAACATCAAAGTTAGTTGTAAATATTCTGACAACAACACACAGTTGAACGGAACAGCCAGCCGTTTTCGAAGGCCACTAAACCTTCCTCATCAGCGTTCTTCTGTGTTTTGGTCCACTGTGTGTGGTGTCAGTTGATGTAGATGTCTGCCTTATATACGTAACTTTATTGCAAATGGAATATGTGAATTGTTTTGATTCATTGCATTTCAATTTGCTAATGTGTTTCGTAATGTATACGCAAGTTACCATCTATATATGTATACCATCTTCTATATATATTACAACAGTCTTACCATTGTCGTTTTGCTCCTTACTAACTATACACATGTTTGTTAATTTGCTTATTTTTGTTCTACTTAAGACAAACTTTTTTTTTTTGGTTTGTTACTATTAAGTATATTTTTATTTTTAATTTTTGCCACAAGCCAATGACTATTAATTAGTTAATTTAATTATTATTTTTCGAACTGTATTTGTTTCTATATTCTTATGAATTGAATAGGCTAAAGTTCGTAACGCTTTTTAAGCCAAATTACATGTGATAATTATTAATGAACAAATAACATCAAAGTTAGTTGTAAATATTCTGACAACAACACACAGTTGAACGGAACAGCCAGCCGTTTTCGAAGGCCACTAAACCTTCCTCATCAGCGTTCTTCTGTGTTTTGGTCCACTGTGTGTGGTGTCAGTTGATGTAGATGTCTGCCTTATATACGTAACTTTATTGCAAATGGAATATGTGAATTGTTTTGATTCATTGCATTTCAATTTGCTAATGTGTTTCGTAATGTATACGCAAGTTACCATCTATATATATATACCATCTTCTATATATATTACCATCTTCTATATATATTACAACAGTCTTACCATTGTCGTTTTGCTCCTTACTAACTATACACATGTTTGTTAATTTGCTTATTTTTGTTCTACTTAAGACAAACTTTTTTTTTTTTGGTTTGTTACTATTAAGTATATTTTTATTTTTAATTTTTGCCACAAGCCAATGACTATTAATTAGTTAATTTAATTATTATTTTTCGAACTGTATTTGTTTCTATATTCTTATGAATTGAATAGGCTAAAGTTCGTAACGCTTTTTAAGCCAAATTACATGTGATAATTATTAATGAACAAATAACATCAAAGTTAGTTGTAAATATTCTGACAACAACACACAGTTGAACGGAACAGCCAGCCGTTTTCGAAGGCCACTAAACCTTCCTCATCAGCGTTCTTCTGTGTTTTGGTCCACTGTGTGTGGTGTCAGTTGATGTAGATGTCTGCCTTATATACGTAACTTTATTGCAAATGGAATATGTGAATTGTTTTGATTCATTGCATTTCAATTTGCTAATGTGTTTCGTAATGTATACGCAAGTTACCATCTATATATATATACCATCTTCTATATATATTACCATCTTCTATATGTATTACAACAGTCTTACCATTGTCGTTTTGCTCCTTACTAACTATACACATGTTTGTTAATTTGCTTATTTTTGTTCTACTTAAGACAAACTTTTTTTTTTTTGGTTTGTTACTATTAAGTATATTTTTATTTTTAATTTTTGCCACAAGCCAATGACTATTAATTAGTTAATTTAATTATTATTTTTCGAACTGTATTTGTTTCTATATTCTTATGAATTGAATAGGCTAAAGTTCGTAACGCTTTTTAAGCCAAATTACATGTGATAATTATTAATGAACAAATAACATCAAAGTTAGTTGTAAATATTCTGACAACAACACACAGTTGAACGGAACAGCCAGCCGTTTTCGAAGGCCACTAAACCTTCCTCATCAGCGTTCTGATGAGGAAGGAGGAAAAAGAAAAAAAAAAAAAAAAAAAAAAAAAAAAATTATTTTAAGTTTTATTCTTTTTAAGAGCTTAAGTGTTAATTATGTTATTGATCAGCTTGAAGAAAGCTAAAGTGAGCCCAACAGTTTAGTTGTCGGTTATACGATTATGTTTCAGTAGAAAATAAATGTATTTAACACTCTTAGGGCCATTATTACAACTTAAAGTTGGTTAAAAGTAGGATTTTGTCGGATGTATGAAACGCTATTCATTAGTATAAATTTAATTTAAATTATCAGGAAGGATACATTTGCCTTTAACTACGCGCTCACTTTAGGTTAAGCTAAAGTGGTACTGATGAAAAACTTTTTATACGTCCGATAAAATCCTATTGTTAACTAAATTTAAGTTGTAATAATGGCCGTTAAAGATTTTAAATTTATAAATTAAATATTTCAATCTACCAATACATACAATATTATTGAATATATTATTGTTCACATCGTTTGGGTTACGTAAAAAGGTCAAATCTCGCACAATTTACGCAACATCATCGATATTATTGTCGGTTTTACCTTTACTATCAGGCTTGCCATTTTAGCACTTTTAGTGCTAGATTTAGCACTTTTTTTCTTCGTTTAGCACTAAAGATTTTGAAAATAATGCTAAGTGCTAGTTCAGCACTTTCTGAAAACTATTTGGCATTTTTTGCACTTTTTTATTTCATTAAATTTATAAATTTTCCACAGATAATTGCTTAAGACAAATTGCGAGCCAATTAATATTATATGTTTATCAAAATTATTTATCTTCATTAAGTGTTTAGTATGACAGGAATCATATAACTGAACCGCTCTGAGATACACATATGGGTACAAATATATTAAAGTACACCATTTGAAATACTAAATTAACAAAACTTGTTCTAAGTTTTATACTTTTTAAGAGCTTATAGTGTTAATTAGGTTATTGAGCTTGAAGAAAGCTTTAACTAAGCGCTCACTTTAGGTTAAGCTAAGGTCAAATTTCTCACAATTTACGCAAAATTATCGATATTATTGTCGGTTTTACCTTTACTATTGAATGACTGTTACAAATCTTTCAAAAAAATGGCGAAATTTTTCTCACACTAAAATACTTAACATAATAATTAGTATATACACAATTTTGCCAACACATTACACAATATAATTCTACTTTCTTGGTTATGAAAAAATGTATTGTGCCGCCTATGAATATGATATACACGTTAGCGATAATATAGAATAAGAAATAAGAGAAACTAAAAATGTTAAATGATTTTAGCACTTTGTTGTGTGTGCTGTAGAACATTTTAGCACTTTTATTTCTGCAATCTAGCACTTTTCCTCTTACATCTTATGGCAACACTGCGTGTATAGTATCCTCTGTAATTTCTAGAAATATGTTATTTTTTCTCACTGTGAAAAATAAAGTTTTTCTTCCTTTGTATTTCAGAATTAACATTCTGCAAAAAAACTTTGCGTCTCTAAAAGGGGTGAAAAGTGAAAAATTCTTATTTGTGTTTATTTATAACCACCACACTTTCATAAATTAATATTTAGTAGATTTGTAAAACGCACTAAATGGACTAAAATCAAAGGTGAAAAGCACCAATTTAGCGTCTTTTTTTTAAAGCAACAAGTTGTAAAATTCCGCATTGTTATGAATTAAAAAACACTAAATCTAGTACGAAAATCACTAAATTGGCACGCTGCACACGAAGTACGAAAGAGTAGTCTAAACAGCATGATTCATAAACATGATTCAGAGAGCGAAGCAGGTGATTCAACTTGTCATCTAAACATAGCATTAGCCAATCATAAAGCCATGATTTCTCTTTCTCTCTTAATTTGCTAAAAAAAAAAAATTACAACAATTTGGCTTGGCAACTCCATGAACACTCAGAAGGAAAAACGTATTTTATTTGTTCATTCTATTCTTATTTCCATCTTTCTATGTACTTAAACCATTATTGCTGAAACTAATAAAATTTGGATATTTAAATAACGAGTGGTACTGTATTATTTTTCTTTAGATGCTTAAAAATAATATATTTTTTTAATTATTAATAACTTTGATTAAAGTTAAATTCACCTACAGCACAAAGTAAGTTTTTTATTTTTGGTTTATTTTGTGTGCGTTTTGTTTTTGTTCATTGTTTTCATTATTTTTCTGTGCTTTAAATTACTGAACATACTGCAATGTTGGAATATGATGGAATGTTGGAATATGATGGAATGTTTATATTGGTGGCTATTCGGGAAAACGCGTCGAAGAAGTGAAACTTTACATTAAAGCAAAAACAAAGTTTCATAAATTGTTTTTGTTTCCCATACAATTCTAAAATGAAATAAACGTGAGAATTTCAACGCGTTGCTCTCTTTTTTTAAAACGGTAAATTTTGTATGATAAACAAAAACAAATTTTTAACATTTATGAAGTTTCGTTTTTGTTCTACATGTAAATTACACCAAGTCGACGCGTATTCCAGAATATCCTCCATTATTAGGCTAGCATATTCGTACATACATATGGGGTCTTTCTCAAAGAATAGGGAATAGAAACATTATTTGTAACAAACGTTTTAATGGGGAGTCTAAAACTTTAGAGAAAAAACGTTCAATGAAAAAATAAACGAATATTTTTGTTTTGGGCAATAATAATGAATATGAAGTGAAAGCACTAGGAGCAAATATCTAATTACATTTAGTTCAAAAAGTGAACAACTTTTTTCAAATATTTTGCTTAAAATCTATTCTTATTTATGCCGATAAATGAAATTTTAAATTCGTATTTAGTAGTTAAGAAAGTGGTTTAAGAGAGTGGTTTACCCTGGAGTCTATACATATGTATATTTGAATATAGTTTTTAAATTGTGTTTTAAATTTATCAAACTTTAAATATTTTCATTCTCTTCTCCACCTCTGTGCGTTAATGGTTGATTTTCAACCACTGGGCGAACACTAGTTTTTATTAAATAACATTTAAAATGCATACACTTTGCGGCGCACTACAACAAGAAATCAAGGTACATGAAGCTGACTTGCAAGGAATAGTTCAATGCTTATTTGTAAGGTATATGCCAGTCGGCAGCTGATTAATTTTTTCTCCTTTAGTTTTTCGTTTAATTTTTGAGTGTTGTTTTTCTTCACACGTTTAGTTTTTGTATTTGACAGCCGAACAGTATTTTTACACAAACAACAACTTACCTGCATATTCTTTACATAAATTTAATTTGTAAAATCTTTTAATTGAATTGAATTCTGTGGTACAGAGTTGCGATCATTTAGTAAAATTAAAAGCTGTTGACAATGTTGTAAACAAATGCGTAGCAATCAAGGCGAATTCATAAAAGGTGGCTGCACTGCCGATTTTAGTCACAGCTGTTTTATTTTTAGTTGCCTTGGTAGCAATACTAAAAGTTGAAGAACATAAAAGCTTAAAAAGTAAAACATAAAAAATATGTACATGTGTATCATTATTTTGGCAAAAAAATAACCAAAATGAGAAAAATGTTCACATCTCCACACTAAAGAAAAAAATAACCACTTTTGGTTAGAAATAACCAAAAACGGAGTATGGTACATATTTGTTCACCCTCTTAGAGCACAAGCAGTGAAGTGAAGAGATTGTTTGTTTGGCAAATACCAACAAGCAGTTGCCGAAGATTAAATAAGTACCGAAAAAAATGAACATAAAGAAATGTAGGCTACCAAAAAGAAATACCTCAATAATTATGTTCACTTCATGTGGTACTTCAAGTATTTTAGTGCAATATACAGAAAGGTTGAAATGAAAATAATAATGCCGGTGATCAGGGCTGCCGTTTTTGGTTATTTCTAACCAAAACTGGTTACTTTTTTCTTTAATGTGGAGATGTGAATATTTTTCTCATTTTGGGTATTTTTTTGCCAAAATAATGATACACATGTACATATTTTTTATGTTATACTTTTTAAGCTTTTATGCTCTTCAATTTTTAGTATTGCTACTAAAGCAACAGAAAATACAACAGCTGTGACTAAAATCGGCAGTGCAGCGCTAGTGCAGCCACCTGTTATGAATTCGCCTTGATTGCTACTCACTTGTTTACAATACCGGCTGGCTCGAATAAAGCAAATTTGCACGATTTTTTTAGAGGTATAGAACTTCGAATTGAAATAAAACACAAGAAAATCGTTTTAATGTCCATGAATTTGGCTTTATTGGAAGGATAATTTTATGCCATTAATGTTTAAATATGATTTCGGGCATGTGGCCGCCGCGGCTGGCTCGAATAAAGCCAATTCGGCTTTTTTAAAGCCAATTCGGCTGGCTCGAATAAAGCAAATTTGCACGATTTGCAAGCGTTGTTCTTTTGTCAACCTGTTCATGATGAAATGGCAAACCAAACTAAATATTAATCACTTGACAGCTGACAAAATGGCCGCCAATTAAAAAAGTGATGCCAACTTAAAGTTCTATACCTCAATAAAAAACACCCTATATTAAAAAATGCGATGCGTTTAAAATAATGAGCTTTTATTTTATATGTAAAATAAAATCAATTAAATATTTAATTTTTATATTAACTGCGTAATTCATATAAATAATTTCTGTTTTATAAGAGGTTAATAATCTAAATTTCCAACGGAAATTTTATTAACAATCCTTTTATAAAACCGACATATTTTTTATGAATTAGGCCGTAAATATCTTACGTTCGTAACTAACACATAATACCTATTTACTTTTGAAACAAAAACAAAATTTTAATTTTGGTTGAGCTTATAATTTTAATTTGGTTTTTGATTTAAATGTAATTGTACAAAACTAAATTTTTTTTCGATATTGAGAAACAGTAAATGCTTACTACTCCGCAATTCAGCATACAACATACATATGTATGTACATATGAATAACAATATACAAGTATGTATGTATGTATGTATATTATTTATGGAGTAAATCGCGAGAAGTTGCAAAATTTTAAACAAGCCAAATTGATTAAAAATCGCAAAAAATGTAAGGAATGCAAAAAATTCAATAAAAATTGCGAAAATTTGCAAAAAGCTACTAACAGCGGGATGATAACAAAATCTAAAATTTTTAAAAATCGGCAGAACTGTTAGGAAAATGAAAGAATGAAGAAATTCGCTTTTATAGTGAAGTGTGCAAAAATTCGCAAGAAGTTGCAAAATCGGAAGCAAGCTGGAATCAGTGTTTAAAAAACTACATTAACTGAAAATTTTTTTACTATTGCTAAAACTAGTACTCCAAACAATTACAAGTAGCGGTACCAGGAGCAGTTGTCTTGCTTCGTAGCATTACCTTTTTTAAAACTACTGCTACATGATACAAATAAAAACTAAAAATTAAGTAGCAGCAGTAAAACGAAAATGAAGTAGCAGCTTAAAAAACTAAATAGTTTTCTATTCGTTTGATTGAGGTTTTTGTTTTTTAACTACTACTACATTTGGAGTTTTATTTTTTATAACTAGAACATTTTGAGGTAGTATGTTAATAACATCCAGGTAGTTTTAGAATAACATTTCAGCAGCAATTTAATAACATTTCAGCAGCACAAAATAACATTGAGGTAGCAGCAAAAGTAGTTAAAAATCCAAATCGTCAGTAAAACCAGTGTTTAAAAAACTACATTAACTGAAAATTTTTTTACTATTGCTAAAACTAGTACTCCAAACAATTACAAGTAGCGGTACCAGGAGCAGTTGTCTTGCTTCGTGGCATTACCTTTTTTAAAACTACTGCTACATGATAAAATTAAAAACTAAAAATTAAGTAGCAGCAGTAAAAACGAAAATGAAGTAGCAGCTTAAAAAACAAAATAGTTTTCTATTCGTTTGATTGAGGTTTTTGTTTTATAACTACTACAACATTTGGAGTTTTGTGTTTTATGACTAGAAAATTTTGAGGTAGTATGTTAATAACATCGAGGTAGTTTTATAATAACATTTCAGCAGCAATTTAATAACATTTCAGCAGCACAAAATAACATTGAGGTAGCGGCAAAAGTAGTCAAAAATCAAAATCATCAGTAAAACTAGAAACCACAAATGTGTATGTATGTATGTGATCAGTGCTGCCACAACCAAAAAATTATTACATTACATTTTATCATATTTTTTGAAAAAGTTAACAAATGTGAAAAAATGACCACACTTTTAAATGCTTTTTTTATTTAATAAAAAAATCATTAAAATTTATATTGTGTGTCATTGTAGTATAAGGCTTACTTGCAGTTTGTAGTTTAATAATAATTACAAAAGAACAAAACAGGAAATGTAATTAATTATTTTACATATTAAAAAACGTTCCAAACAACGCTCTTAAACTTTTTTCTCATTACTGAAATTTGGTGAAAATAGGTTTTTTTGAAAGAACAGTCATATATAATATTAATTTAGAAAAGAAAAACTTTAAATAAAAACATAATCACAATAACAAAATTATTTTATTTATTGAACTTAAAGGCTTTTTTTTATTGCACTGTGAAATTTAAAAGTTGACAGCGCTGTTTATAAGCAATCGTCGCTTATGTTCGTGCTTTTTTATGTGTTCGTGCTTTTTTATGTGATTGTCATGTTTTTACAGTAACGTTTCCCTGCTACGCCACACTTTTTACATATCGTAGTTATGACGATGTTGTTAAATAATATTAAATAACCCAGCTAAAAAAACTATGTATGGTCCATATATTTTTAATATATGAATGTAAAGGGTGTTTTTTCAGAGGTATAGAACTTCGAATTGAAATAAAACACAAGAAAATCATTTTAATGTCCATCAATTTGGCTTTATTGGAAGCATAATTTTATGCCATTAATGTTTAAATATGATTTCGGGCATGTGGCCGCCGCGGCTGGCTCGAATAAAGCCAATTCGGCTTTTTTAAAGCCAATTCGGCTGGCTCGAATAAAGCAAATTTGCACGATTTGCAAGCGTTGTTCTTTTGTCAACCTGTTCATGATGAAATGGCAAACCAAACTAAATATTAATCACTTGACAGCTGACAAAATGACCGCCAGTTAAAAAAGTGATGCCAACTTAAAGTTCTATACCTCAATAAAAAACACCCTATATATAATATATATGAATTCATGTATGGAAATGTACAGGCTTATACATGCGAAAAGTATTATATATGAATTGATATATGGACGAATATATGAAATGTATCATGAGCTCATATATGGAAATTGAATTATGAAGTTCTTCGTATATGGGTCCATAGGTATATGGAAATAAGATGTAATATGTATGTATATGGAGCCACGTAACTATACTAAAATGTATGAATACATGACATCCCACATAAAACTGAATTAAAAAAACTTGCATTTTATTAACTCATTTTTATAACTGGTGAATTGGAAATGAATTAGAAAATACATACAGTATGCAAAGTTTATATACGTATACATACGTCAACATTTATAAAAGAAAAGAAAAACTGTTGTAACTAAAATACATATCTATTAAAATTACGAATGAAATGTATTTTAGTTCGTTTTTAATTATTTTATTCGAACTAATTTTTCATAAAATACACCTTAAAATACAGATTCGAAAAAATAACCAATTCTAGTTAAAAGTACGAAACGGCAACGCTGTTTCACACACGTATTCTTCGTTTGTATTTAGTTCACTGAAAATTATACTTTTTTACTACTTATGCTGCTCCCTAAATGTTATTTTATGCTGCTGCAATGTTATTAAATTGCTGCTGAAATGTTATTTTAAAACTACCTCAATGTTATTAAATTGCTGCTGAAATGTTATTCTAGTGCTACTTCAAAAACTATGCTATCTGCTCCTTCTGTGACTACCAAAGTAGGTAGCAGTAAAAATTTAAAAAATAAAACTACTTTTAGTGCTACAAAAATTTGAAGGTAGCTAAAGCAGTAAAACATTATTTACTACGCTGCTCCAATTATTTTATTTTTTTACTATTACTACAACTACAGCTACCAAATTGTGCCGGTATCGGTAGTAATAGTAAATGAACGGCTACAAGTTTTTTACATTTTTTTGCTAGACTATTTCGTGTTTTTTCGTTGCTACAGCTACTTGGAGTCTAGTTTTTTAAACACTGAGTAAAACTATAAACCACAAATGAGTATATATGTATGTGATCAGTGCTGCCACAACCAAAAATTATTACATTACATTTTATCACATTTTTTGAAAAAGTTACCAAATGTGAAAAAATTACCACACTTTTAAATGTTTTTTTTATTAAATAAAAAAACATTAAAATTTATATTGAGTTTTATTGTAGTACAAGGCTTAATGCAGTTTGTAGTTTAATAATAATTACAAAAGAACAAAACAAAACAGGAAATGTAATTAATTATTTTACATATTAAAAAACGTTCCAAACTTTTTTCTCATTACTGAAATTTGGTGAAAATAGGTTTTTAATTTAGAAAAGAAAAACGTTATATAAAATCATAATACCAAATGATTTTATTTATTGAATTTAAAGGCTTTTTTTTATTGTATTGCTATGTGAAATTTAAAAGTTGACTGCGCTGTTTATAAGCAATCGTCGCTTTAATTCTTTTCACACATTCGTGTTCGTGCTTTCTTTATGTGATTGTCATGTTTTTGCAGCAACGTTTTCCTGCTATGCCACACTTTTTACATATCGTAGTTATGACGATGTTTTTAAATAATATTAAATAACACAGCTAAAAAAACTATGTATGGTCCATATATTTTTAATATATGAATGTAAAGGGTTTTTTTTTCAGAGGTATAGAACTTCGAATTGAAATAAAACACAAGAAAATCATTTTAATGTCCATCAATTTGGCTTTATTGGAAGCATAATTTTATGCCATTAATGTTTAAATATGATTTCGGGCATGCCGCGGCTGGCTCGAATAAAGCCAATTCGGCTTTTTTAAAGCCAATTCGGCTGGCTCGAATAAAGCAAATTTGCACGATTTGCAAGCGTTGTTCTTTTGTCAACCTGTTCATGATGAAATGGCAAACCAAACTAAATATTAATCACTTGACAGCTGACATAATGGCCGCCAGTTAAAAAGTGATGCCAACTTAAAGTTCTATACCTCAATAAAAAACACCCTATATATAATATATATGAATTCATGTATGGAAATGTACAGGCTTATACATGCGAAAGGTATTATATATGAATTGATATATGAACGAATATATAATACATGAGCTCATATATGAAATTGAATTATGAAGTTCTTCGTATATGGGTCCATATATGGAAATAAAATGTAATATGTATATGTAGCCACGTAACTATATTAAAATGTATGAATACATGATATCTTACATAAAACTGAATTAAAAAAAACTTGAATTTTATTAACTCATTTTTATAACTGGTGAATTGGAAATGAATTAGAAAATACATACAGTATGCAAAGTTTATATACGTATACATACGTCAACATTTATAAAAGAAAAACTGTTCTAACTAAAATACATATCTCTTAAAATTACGAATGAAATGTCTTTTAGTTCGTTTTTAATTATTTTATTCGAACTAATTTTTCATCAAATACAACTTAAAATATACATTCGAAAAAATAACCAATTCTAGTTAAAAGTAACGAAAACGGCAACGCTGTTTCACACACGTATTTTCGTTTGTATTTAGTTTGCTGAACATTTTACTTTTTTACTACTTATGCTGCTCCCTAATTATGCTGCTGCAATGTTATTAAATTGCTGCTGAAATGTTATTTTAAAACTACCTCAATGTTATTAAATTGCTGCTGAAATGTTATTCTAGTGCTACTTCAAAAACTATGTTATCTGCTCGTTCTGTGACTACCAAAGTAGGTAGCAGTAAAAATTTAAAAAATAAAACTACTTTTAGCGCCACAAAAATTTGAAGGTAGCTAGAGCAGTAAAACATTATTTACTACGCTGCTCCAATTATTTTATTTTTTTACTATTACTACAACTACATTTATCAAAATGTGCCGGTATTGGTAGTAATAGTAACTGAACGGCTACAAGTTTTTTAAATTTTTTTGCTAGACTACTTCGTGTTTTTTCGTTGCTACAGCTACTTGGAGTCTAGTTTTTTAAACACTGGCTGGAATAAGAATTTCAGAATCGCCTGAAATTTTTTGATTTTTTATGAAATTGTAATTTTCTTTATTTTTTAATCACCCGAATCCACCATTACCATTTCTGCAGTATATTTTTCGCATAATGCTGAAAATTATTCTTTGTTGCTTTTAATAATTTCAAATTATTTTTATTCTTTATCTTCTTCTTTTTAAATGCTCGACTTTTTTAAAAGTCTAACAATACTTACAACAGGCCGTTCACAACTACCAATACAATTTACAATCTACAGTAGGTTGTGAATTGGGTAATTATTTCTAGAATTCGATTTTTCTTTTTGACTCATACTCGGTAAATATTTTCGTAATGACTTAATATACATAGTTTAGAAAAAGCATCGTCCCACTGCTCCAAAATATGATGAAGTGTCTTTTATTTTTCTATTCTATATGTATATAGGTATGACTTTTGTTTACTATAACGATGTAATATCAGTAGAATTGTGCAATTATAAGCATTTAAATATAAAAATATTTACTTTACCGACAGTTTTCAACAGCCCATTCTGTTACGACACGCACACTTTTATTCTTCGTTCTTTTGTCCACTTCTTCTGATGGTGTACAATTTTTTTGGAAGCAAACTCGATGTACCACTTACGTTTAAGCAAATTTGTTTTGTATTGTTTTTCTTCTTTAGTTTAAATACATTTTTGCATTTTTTACACTTCACTAAAGTTTCTACTTCTATTCCGTTTTCATTTAAAGTTCTAGCGAAAACCTTGCACACTTTACTTCTTCAATTTTATTAAAAGTTGTCTGCTTTCCGCTAAAAAGTTTAGCCTTTACATCGACAACAGCTACTAAGCCGGCATTTGATGTATTTAAAATAAATAATAAAAAAATTATGCATACATAAGGGCTGGGAAACCATTAAAGGAAATTATCAGCAATCCCTATCAAAATTAAGGATGTATTTTTGAGTTGAAGTTACACAATTCTTCAATCTTCAGTACATATGGCTTATTCCTAGGCGACGTACGTGTTATTAGAATACTTTTAGTTAAGCAAAAAACAAGAAATGAATTGAAAGATTAACTGCCTTATTCATAAAAAATATTTCAGGTTTATAAAGCGCTTATGTGACATATTTCTATGGGAAATTTGTCAAATAAACCTGTAATAAACCTGAAATATTTTTTATGAATTAGACCGTAAGTATATACATATCTTAAGTGTTTTAAATCAATGAAGGAGTAGTATATTTGAGTAAAATTTTTTGGCGATATCAATGATATAGTAAGAAGATATAAGCAAATGTCAGCGAGAAACGGACGCGACAAAAATAGAAGTTTTTTTGTGCACTTATAGAAATAATCATAATTTGGCGAAATTTTATGAAGATTGTTTTTGTGAATGCGGAAATAAACGTGAAAGAAGATCATTTATGTGTAGATTTATGAAATATGAAAATTTTGCTTAACTTTTTTAAATGGTTAAAGTAACTGTGTTTGTAGTAATACGTGACAAGGCGGTCTTTTTTCCCAGAAGACTAAGCGCCATAACTTTGCTAATATTGATTGAACTTTAATTCAAAAGAAATTAAATAATAACGCATGCTATTTGCTGCTGAAAAAAATTAATAAATATTGATTTTATGCGACGGATGCGATGTATAAGTGAAAGCAAACTCCAAAAAATTCCCTTATTAGAACTCCATTCTAGTTCTTTTGTGTTGATGCGTAAGATTATTATTATTTCTTAAATTACCTAAAAATTTATATAATACCTATTATAATCGCAAAAAAAGTCCCAGCCAAAAAAAAATTTTATTTTTTTACAGTTAAAAGTATAGTAAAATTTAATTGGAATTCAACATTCAAAGATAATAACTAAGTAATCTTATGTAGAATAACCATCCTTCTTTAGTCAACACAGGAGCCGGAGAAAGATCTTTCGTCGGGATTCCACACACAAAAGAAAAAAAAGTAAGTGCTTAATTTTTTTTCTTTAGTTTTTTTTGTCACCGTACCTATTACTGATAATATCATGTAAATAGACGTAAACTGTTAAAGTTTTCATATTAACAGTAAGACTTTACTGTTATTAACATTGAGTTAATAGGTGTTAACAGAGCTAACAGAATTTTGTTTGTTACATATGTATGTTAATTAATTGGGAGATATACATGATATATTCAGTAATAAGGATTTAATTTATTAATTATTACTACGAGCAGATTGGAAATGAAAAACCGAAAATAATAATACCAAACATGACTATCAAATTCTAAAGTTAGTTAAAGTTATTGTCGATTGTATCATTAATTATTCTATCTCGGTCAAATTAAAGAAAAATAATATTACGGTCAACATGAGAAAAAAACTAAATCCAAGAGAGTGATATACTATATAGTTAATGATAAATTCGAACTTAAGAGAATTACATTAAATATTATCAAAAAACTTTAGAAAACAAAGTCATGTAACTAATGTTGTTGAACTTGTTTCTTTTCTTTTGATTCGTTTCTTTTCCTAATTTTTTTTTTGTTATGAATACACTCAAAACTTTTAATTAATTTAAATCATTCCGATTTCATACTTTTCTTAAAATTTATTTCAAATGATTATAAAAAAAAATATATACATATTCAAAATACATACATACATAAATTTTTTTTTTATAATTACCTACTTAAAATATTAACTTATGAAATACTTATTTGTTCAATAAATTTGTGAACTTGCAATGAATCTGTAAACTTAAACTCGTATATTTGATTTCTGGCCATTCAATGGGATAGGTAAATAAAAGATTAGGGATCATGTGTATACATTGAGCAATTTGCCACATGATCATGGAAGGGAGGGGAAAAGAGCGTGCTAACATAAATACGCTCCCGTACTGGTCAACATTGTCCGCCTATCTTGCACTTTTTCTCCATATTTTCAATATATTTAACTAAGCATGCATATTTTAAAAATATTAACGTCTGTAGTATAAAAACAAAAAATTTTAGGAAAAATTTATATATACCCACACCACACAGTGAGACAGCCCTATAGTAACCGCGGCAAAAAATGGTTTTTGGCGTGTCGTCCAATTTGGATGAAATTTTCACAGTATATTAATTAACAGATATATGAGTAACAATTCCCTGAAATTTCAGCCTCATAACTTCATTACTATTTGGTCTAGAGCAAGTCAAAGTTGAGGTATGCCAACGCGCTTGAAATATGTTAGTTCAATATGTAATATTCAAAAGCTTATTAATAAAAAAATATATAATAAATATAACTTTAAAGTAATTTTTTAATTAATTTAGTTGTTGTAGAATGAGTAGATGAAAAAAGAAATTAAAAAAAAACACAAACAAAAAATTTCATAACAACAGAATTGTGGTGTAAAGATTTAACATTTTGCATTTTCAATGGACTAGGAAATATAGAGCAGCCCCTCGCCCTAGGTGCAGACTTATATCAAATGAAAGATTGAAGTCTCAGCTTTCATTTGAAGTAAAGGACATATAGAAAAAGTTTGCAAACGTAATTTAAACATACAAAATACTACAAAAAATACGCAACGCGCACATTCTGTCGCTATACGTATGTTAGCATGCAATAGCATGTTTACAACTTTTTACTTTTATTTTTTTTTTTTAATTATTAATTAATTATTAATTATTTTTTTATTGTTTATTATTATTTTGTTTACATTATACATTTGATTGAAAATTTTTTGAAGGTCATTGACTTTGGGTTAGATAGTTGCATAATTTTTAATTTAAGTGCAAGCTGTTGTTCTTATCTAAGTTGTGTTATGCTCACTTTTTAATGTGGTTAGATTAGTTGTTATATAATATAATATATAATATAATATATATATATATATATATATATATATATATATATATATATATAATATATATTGAATTTAGTTCAGTAACCCGCAAGCCATAGCACAATTGTGCAGATGAAAATCACATACATGCTTATGCTCTTTCATTTAGTCGTCACTTAGCAAGCGACGAATGAAGTTGTGCACGGATGTATGAATTTTTTCTGGTTTTTTTGCTTAGTTTTTTTGAGCACACGGAACGAAATTAAAGTTCAAAATTTAATAAATTTTGTACAGCAAAAAAATAATTATGGAAGCTAAGAAATATTTTGTGATAAAAAATTATTTTGCCATATGCAATGTATTTTATGCTATGAAACATTGAAAAATAATAGGCAAGATAGTTTAAAAAGTCATTTTTATAATTGCAAAAAATATTCAAACAATTAATAACCACAGCATGTATTTCAAATTACAAAACTTTTCTTCAAGTGGAACTTTATTTTACTCTCATTTTTCTCACCAATACAAACATATTTTATTTTGTGGGACACTGATTTAGTTGGTGCATTATTTATTGGGTTAAGTAATAATGAGTGTTCTTGTAATGATCTCTTTTGTTAAGAGATTAGCATTTCTCTAACATATTTGATATTTTATTTTGTGCAACACTCAGTAAGAATTGCTCGATGGCTGTTTGTTTCATATGTGGAGCAAAACCTACTGAAATGAAAAATTTGGATGCAGTTATCTTGAGAACAAATTCAGCTGAAGCATTGAAAGTTGGAATTTCGTCGCTACATGCTCGAATAAAATTCATGGAATGTATATTACATATCAGTTATAATAAAAGTTTTAAAGCGTGGAGGACAAATAAAGACAGAAAAGAACAAAAAGAAGCTGTTAAAACAGAATTAAAAAAAAATCAAATTAGTTCTGGGTTTAAAAGTCGATGTGGTGAAACAAGGCATGGGAACATCCAATGATGGTAATGTCTCTAGAAGATTTTTTGAAAATCCAGAAATAACCGCTGACATAACTGGTGTAAATGTAGACTTAATTCACCGCTTTAAAATTATATTAAATACTATAAATACTAGTAAAAATATAGATGTTGGTAAATTCCATACGTATTGCATGGACACTGCAAAATTGTATGTAGAGCTCTATGGCTGGTATTTGCCTATCACTGCCCATAAAGTTCTCATTCACGGCAGCAAAATGGTATCTGAGGCTATATTGCCAATAGGTTTGCTTGCAATTTTTATTTTTGAAAGTATTTTTTTAAATTTTATTTAATATTAACTTTTTTTTTGGTACAGGAATGTTATCCGAAGAAACACAAGAAGCAATTAATAAGGAGTATAGAAACTGTAGGCTATTCCATTCTCGTAAAAATTCACGTATTTCTACGAATGAAGATGTAATGCACTATTTGCAAATATCATCAGATCCTTATATTAATTCATTTAGAATGAGAATTAAATTGAAAAAATTAAATACCATGATGATGTTAAATTGTTGATAGAATGAAAAAAAAAATTTTCTTTTTTATTTCATTTCAATGGGAGGATGGCATAATAGTGGGAGTGTTATTGTAATTTTTGCATGCAACATTACAATAAATATCAAATTTGAAGGTTGAACTGAATTTTCTTTATTTTTTTTTAAACTGGAATTGTCTCAAAAATAACCTGTGCAAAATTTCAAAGCTCTACAATGACTCCTTGTATTTAATGCCGGTGTTGTCTCACTGTGCACCATTGGCCGACGAGCAATAAACCGAAGAAAAACATTGCATGCAATCTAAACTTCTAACATCTTACAACCTGAATCATTTTTCTGTGGTTATTTGCTACAGATATTATAGAGTGGAGAACATTGCAAAAAGTATGTGAATCCCCGTTGCCGAGTCATCGCAAAAAAGAAAATGACTTTGAGGAAAACTTAAACAATTGAGAGCTCGTTGACGCTCTCAAGCTGATAAGTATACATAACATGACCAGAAAGTTTTTACAAAAGCGGGACACGATCGAATAAAAATCGGGGTTTCTATGAAAATACGGCCAAAAAGTCGCAGCACGGATTTTAAAATAAACAACTTTTTGAAATCGGGATGTGTAATACCAAAGAATATAAATTATATAGAATGCGCATCTGAGTTAAGAAATTAAACATTTTTGGCTTACGCTTCAGATGCGGGGGGAAAGTATAAAGCGCAAGCAAACACGCAATGAGAGCATTCGCTTCCAGGGTGACCGATGACATTTTGCAAAAAGTGGCACCAAATAGGGGAGGATTTATAAAAAAAAGGGGCAATATTAAACAAATCGACACAACTACACTAAAGTCCTTATTTTTAATGTATTATTATATAATTCACTTTAGAAAAAGGGGGACAAAAAGAGGCAAGGCAATCGAAAAAGTGGCAATTTGCCACTTTAGTCGATCAAACGGTCACACTGTACGCTACAGCGACAGAGCTTGGAGTTCTTGCTACACCTTGTCGTCACTGTTGCCAGTTTTGCAGATTTCTTTGCATATTGCTGATTTTTCACTGAAAAAATTATTAAATAAAATTTGCAGATTTTCTGAAATGCTTGTGTAACATCAATATTTCGTGTTTTTCTTTACTCCGTAACAGAAATAACCATGGTGTCACTGTCAGAAACATACACATAATAAACACTAACAAATAAGTAGTGTTTGACGTTTAATTTTGCAGTAACCATACCACCAACATAACAATGGTTAAAAGAAACTAGCTAATATGTGCAAAGATGAATGTATATACATACATATATACATATCGCACACTAAATCATAAACAGTCACAACTTTTGTATGTATGTATATGTCCCGTTATTTTAAATAATTTGTAATATCGGCATATGTTTTTGTACAGCAAGATAATTTATGTTAATTCGCAAATTAAATAAAAAATTCATACATGACCAACATATAACCTCCTCCTTAATTGAAGTCGGTTAATAATTCGAGAACAAAATGAAAACCAGTTCAAAATATAGGTGTTTTTATTGTTGCAGATTTTTCCCCCGATTTTTTTAAATTATTTTGCAGATTTTTCAGATTTTTTAGCCAATTTTTCCAGATTTTTTGTAAAATGTTCTGGCAACAGTGCTTGACGTTGTAAACATTCACCCCTATCGTGAATAAAATGTGAAATTTTTTAACCCATGAAATTTTCAGTCGCCATGAGGGGATATGCAATATCGAGGTGGTACTAAAATCCAGCTTCCTACATTTAGTTTTGATAGCTACGAAAATATCCTTTCAGAAGCCGATGAGCTGTGTGGCAATCAATTCATATGTTTAGGTTTATGTTTGGAAACTTTGTATCAAAATATTTAAATTTTATTTAAATTGGGAAAACCTGAGCAATTGCTAGTGGGATACAATTTCTTCTTCTTTATCATGTACTAAATTTGGAAACCACATCCACATTTGTTTTTAAGATACAAAATTCATTTAAAAATATGGTAGTGCATCACGATATACAAATTTAAATACCATATAAAAATTTTTAATTTTCTGTTAAAAAAAGTAACCAAAATGGAAAGAAGTACACAAGTGCACATTGGAAAAAAAGTAACCAATTTTGGTTACAAGTAACCAAAACGGCAACGCTAATCATAGCATACGCTGTCTACGAGACTGTAAAAAAGCAAAATAATAAAAATCAAACAAAAAATACACACATGCTTTCGCTCTATATGCTCTAGTTTGCGAAATATAGCGACTTAAATATGGGAAAATTTAACAAACAAGATATATTTCGCAAAGTAGAACGTTTAATGATTCGAGATTTTGCACTAATGGTAGCTATGCCGGAGGCATTATTCCTACAAAATTTAATCAAAATCTGAAGCGTTTTAGTTTTTATTAACATTTGTACTTTTTAGGTGTTAATCTATTTTGATCATTAAAATCATATTTATTGGATTTCATTATCCCATCCAATAATATTGGTTCAAAGCTTAAAAAAGTAAAAAAATATTGGCAAGAATATTTAAAACTGTATTTCACTTTAATAATGTCACTTAAATGTCAACTAAAGCATAGATGGGGGTATTGCAATAAAAATTTATTTAAATCAGGTTTGCAATGGCAATTAATAAAAGTGCAAAACTTTTTATTGCAATATTTTTCTACAAATTTATTGATAAAAAATATTATTGCAATCGCAATAATAAAAAATTATTGGTATTGCTAGCTTATGCAATAAGAATAAACAAATATTGCTTGAAAAAAATTTCCAATCAATGAAATTATTGAAAAATTTTAAGGTGCAATTACCATGCAAACTAGCCTTCATGAAACGATTGGAATGAAATTGGAAAAATAAGCATTTTTATAATATATCATCAGATTATACATAACCTCATGTAACTTAATATATACATATTAGGCAGACGTTTAAATGATTATAAAACAGTTCAACAACTGAAATTTTTTTTTAAGTTTTGACTATTTAAAATGAATATTCATATGTACCGACTGTTAAAGAAAATATAATTTCCACATAATGGGGCATACTCATACTTATCAAAAAAGTATACTTTAACAGCCTTATTTATAAAAATTATTAAGGCTTTATAAAGACTTTTTAAGAAAAAATCGATAGTAAGTAAATAAATATTTTTTAAATAAATAATTTCTCAATACTTTCGATGTCGAAATTTGTTCAAAATGACGGTATACGTAAGGATATCTGATACTTATTTGTGTTCTCTAAACAAATAGCCGCTAATAAGGCAAACATTTTTAAAATTTAACACGCCTTTACCTTATTCTGCTCCAGTTGAGCGGCTACTTTCTTTTAGCAGGATGGTAGACGCTCCTCGGAGAAATAAATTAAGATATACAAATTTTGAAATGCTTGTTTTGTAAAAGCAAATAATACTACAATGTAAATTTTTACATTGCTCTCTTTATCATTTTTAGTTAGCGTTTATTTAATTTATCTTTTAAATAAAATTATTATTCATTAATTTGTTATTATTTTTTATGAAGTATTGCTTTCAAGCTATTGTATAAAAAAAAATTAAACTATTTAAAATGTTATTAGATTGTAACAGCCTTATTTTTAAAAATTATTAAGGATTTATAAAGGCTTAATAAGAAAATTTTTTTATGAAAATGTGTTTTAAAAACATCTTATAAGCCTGTAAAAATTCTATGCTAAAATAAACTGATTGCAAGAAAAAAAAAATTCCAATATATTAAATATTGCGTTTTTTTGTACTCCAATAAATAATTTTTATTGAAAATTTTTTTAAATCAATACCAATAATGTTGATTTTTGATTGGAAATTCGCAATCACCAATCAAAATCCAAAAAATTATTGTAATGATGTTGAAATAGCAATCAGTAAATATTGCAGATTGCGCAATATTGCAATACCCCCATCTATGAACTAATGCTATGTACAGAGCTGACACTGACACAATATTGCCAGTAAAATGTGCTCAAAATTGTTTGCAACCGTGTGAACTGGCAATTTTTGTCAGACGTCGTTGCCAGAAAAATTATTGTCAGTACATTGCAAGACTATCACCTGCCAACAAATTGTCAGACATCTTACATTGTAAAATTATTGGCAGATATTTGTCAGACATTTTAATATTGTCAGATGTGTGTTATGCATCTGACAATGGCGTCATTGTAACAGAATTCTTTCTATTGGGGACACTGCACACGCTTGATTTTAAAGAAAAAATATATAATAAAATATATGCAGCCAAAATCATTGCAATTGCTTCTTTGTAGTCCATAATAATTTATATTTTCACTTTTTACATTTAACACTACCACAAACGATTGATATTTAAAAATTTTTAACAAGTGCTTTGAGTCTGGCAACGCATAAAAACATTTCTGGCAATTTTTGCATATTACAACCGTGCGAGCTGACAATTTTTGGCGATTTTGTCAGATGAATTTATTGTCATACAACCGTCTGACAATAAATTTTTAAATTTTCTGACAAATTTGATACCACCGTGTGAACTGGCAATCTACCTTGTGCTGGTAATTTTGGATTGTCAGCACATTGCTAGATCTGACAATATTGTAAGATCTGACAATAGTCTGTACATAGCTTAATACTCAAACGCGGTTTTTCCACTGTCCATATTTTATTTACATATAAGAATATACGCGCCAATGGTGCTGATGTACCGGGCAGACATAGCGGAAATTCTATAACTTTTGTCATAGAGGTACAGGCAACTTCCATTTTTTTAATGCTTAAAAACATCGACCCATCGCATATTTGCTGATATTTTATTTTGATTCCCATCGTGGACTTTATTTTGGGTAACATATTTCTTAGTACAGTTGAACTCATCAAATTCAACGTTGTCGATATCACCAAAATACTTCATACCTGCTAATCTTTCGGCACTTATTTCAACATCGTTCCATTTATGTACGTCACCTGTGAAAATTGAACAGTCCAAGCCTTTATACTATATTGGATAGATGTTTCTTAAAAATAGTTTTGTAAGTTTCTTAATTTCATCAACTTAAAGTACTATGTATATGAAAACTATTACCATAAAAATTGTTTGTTGTAATTTCTAGTCAGGCTTAAGTTCAGTCATTTCAATTCTTATTGAATGAAATATTTTTTTTTAAATAATGTGAGTTTCTAAAGAAGAGAAGAAAAATTAAACTTAGACTTTATTAGCTGGGAGAAATACCGATATTTTTCTGTATTTGGCTGTTTGAAGTCTCAGTAAAGATTTTTTAAGCCCTTCAAACATTTTTAAAATTGACTCCACATAAGATAATAGAGCCAAAATGCGTGTTTTGGTGTACCCAAGAAGTTTCCTATACTCCTCATTTACTGACTCCCGAAAATCGATTAATTGTAGTCTTGTGCGGAAATGCATCAGTGCCCTGCATCTGATGCGTCGTGCGTTCTAAAAATCAACAGATGGCAACACTTCAAATGTGGTGAATTCTAAAATGCATCACTGAAGTATATGATGAGCAAAATAACATCAAAAACTAATCACAAAAATAGCTGATGCAATAGATGAGTAAGTATTTGATTTATTATTTATTTGTTTTATTTTGTTAATTTATTGTTTATTATAACTTTTTTTCAACTAATTTTTTGCATTCATCCAAGTCAAAAAATAAGTTAATTATTACTTTTTCCATTTTAATGTTCTCGCATTCGAAATTGTAATCAAATGAAATTTTTTGTATGCGGTTCATTTAAGCATCTGCATCAGGTGTTTTGTATCAGCTGCGCAAAAAAACCACACATGCGCATCAGATACAGCGCATAGATACATTTCCGAATAGTCGTGACACAGGACACGAGCAATAGCACCTTTGTCACACGAACCGTATATATATGTATACAAAAAAATATATTTTCACAACAATTAATTCTACGTCGAACGGTAATTGGTCCGATACATATTAAAGCCCATTGTGTACAACATATCCATCACAGCCAATACCAGTGATACGAGTATAAGGATAAGTTTCTTTAAGCTTAGAAACGACGATTTTCCCTCCGAAATTGGTATTTGTATCATCTCCGCAAAATTCAATCAATTTGTTTGATATTTTGAAAATTTCCATTTCAGTTTTTAACAGTTGCACAATAATATTGGACATTTTTCCTTCTTCCTTTGATATAGTTAAAACTTTGAATTTCACATCGTCATATTTTTGAAAATATCTCACAACTACTGGCAACATCTTAATGTTTCCGTGGTTCGACGCATCAGTTGAAATATAAACGAAGTTTGAAGTTTCCAAGTCAGATTTTACTATCTCGGATATGTAAGGCGAAAAAACATATTTTACTATGGCTTCACATTTCGTTGGTCCGCAGCTGAAGTTATTCATTTCAAATCCAGTGATGGTATTTTGGTGCGTTTCGGGTATTTTTTGGTGCTTTTGCCTCTTCATAAACGCGAAATTTTGGTTAATACCCTTTTTTAAAAAGCGGGTATTTACAGTGCTTTTTAACAATTTCTCACAGTGCTTTTGGTGCTTTTTTGTTAAATAAAAATATTTTTAATTTACAAACCTAATGTACTTTTAAGAGCTAATAACAACATCTTTTGACTGAGCCTTCTTAAATTGTTTTTAATGACAATAACGGAAACTATGTTAAAAACAATTTAGAAGACTTTATATAATTGGGATTAAAAAATTAAAATTCTTCTTGCAAAATAGAAAACGGAAGTAACTGGAAAGTACCACATAATTCTCTGCATAATAATTTATTGATAGTAGTACGCAATAAGCATTTGTTAAAGTTTACACAAATATTTAATCATCCTAGAACAATTGACAGCATGAGGTTTTTGGTATAGTATTGACGTGCTGTCAATGTTGGCAACTCGAATAAGTGTGAATATCGCAAAAACAAAAACTTTTAAGTTACGTAAGGAAAAAAGTGATGCTTTTAATGCTTTTGTATGTTTAAAATATTTTTCAGTAACATACATATGTATCTTAATCTAAGCCTAAGATTCACCTACCAAATAACTAACACCGATCATATAACTACTAACATTTTGAAAAATTAATAAGGGTTTTCATGAGAACTCTTAAAATTGTCATTTGTGTAATTGGGGAAATATGCGAGACTTATTTCATGAAGTCCCTTTGACTTTTTAAGGCAATTTGAATGAAGTGTCAAAAAAATTAATTTAATAAAAATAACACAAGAAAATTTCAAGCAGTTTTTAATTTCATATATTAACCCCCATATTCATAAAAAAATAAAATGAATTTGAAATTCATTTTAGGAAAAATTTGAAATAAAATACATTTCAAATTCATTTGAAATCTTATGAATATGGGGGTAAATATTTTGAGGCAAAAACTTGAAATTATATTATGATGTTTTACACTCCAAACTCTCCTTTTTTTTAGTGGCTTAATGTATTAAAATTAAAAAAAATTTTGGTGCTTTTTTACCCTTTTTTTCGTATTTTTTGCGCTTTTTACCCTTTTCGCAACAGCTTAATGTGCGTTTGCTCTTCGTAGAGATACCAACACTGTTCAAATCATTGTTTAAACATTTTTGAGGCACACTCCTTGCTCCGAAAACTGTGATTTTCTTTAAGAATGTAGTAGTCCTACACACCTTCTTTGCAGTTGTAATTAATTCACTTTTTTGGTTTCTAAAAATTTACTCATTGTTGTAGTGCCTGCTGTTTCCAGCAAAGTTTTCTTATGTTTCTCAGTTTTTAGATGTTTTTCAACATCAAATGCGCAACCATGGCTAATACTAAAAGTCTTTTTTTTATTTATTTATTTATTTGGGGTATTGACACCAGTGCCTTAAGAGTCCTAAGTCTCATAATGTCTTAACATTTTAACATAGTTGTGGCTCAAACAAAAAGGTCATAAGGTAATAAGACAAATAAGTACAATAGTTTTTATTGTAAATTATGAGTGGTTTTTTTTTTGCTTAAAAATTTTTTTGTTTTTTTATTTTTTATGAATTTAAAAAAAAAACAATTAATTTTAGGCAAAAAAAATTTTTTCCCTTCATACATTCATTTTTAACTTCGAAAGTGTTGCACACATAAGAAAACGGTATAAGAACAGATTAGAGGAATTGTAATTCTTAATTTTTTCTAAATTTGTTTCAGCTAAATAGGACTAGTGGTTCTCGAGTTATGTCAAACAAAAGAGCCTATACGATAGTTACTAACTTCAAATCGATATTAAAAATATTTTAGCAGGTAAGAAGACAAAACGAATGATGCACAAGTTCTTCATTTTGAGCCTACTTTCACGTGAAATTGTCAGAATTGAGTCCCAAAATCATATGTTGTACTGTGTAAGAAAAGAGCAATTTATGATAGCTTCCAATCGACTAGACCGGGTTTCTTCAAGTATATACTACATAGAAGATATACGATCACGTCATCTTTCAAACGCAAAAAGTCAAACTAAACTCGGTCAAGCCACTTGGGAGCTGCGGCGTTAAAGACACACAGATTCAACAGAATATATCTAAATAAAACTTAAAAAAAAATTAAACCGACTTCAAAAATAAGCACTAAAAAGCTACATATAATATATGTAGATCTCGTTAAATAAAAGATTTTTATATATGTTACCTACAGTGCCGTTTGAAGTTGGTGCCAGCAACATTGGTAACTAAGCACACACATATGTACATAAAAATTACTTGCAGTTTTTCTACCGGGCATGTTCTTATGTGTTTAGTACCAGTATTACTGGCACCAACTTCAAACGGCACTGTAGGTAACATATATAAAAATTTTTTATTTAACTAAATCTATATTATTTCTAGCTTTTTAGTGCTTATTTTTGAAGTCGGTTTAATTTTTTTTTTTTAAGTTTTATTTTTACCTTTTTAGTGCATACTTTTGAGCTCTGGTCAATTCAAAAAAGTTTTATTAAGAGTTCAAGTTGTGTGCCAAGTTTCGTACAGATCGATAAAGTAAAAGCACGTGAAATTAAGTATTAAATTTTATGGGGCGTGGCTACACCCCTTATTTTTAAACAAGATTGTATATTTTTAAGAGTTCAAGGTGTGTGCCAAGTTTCGTAAATATTGGTTAAGTACAAGCACATGAAATATTATACTAAAATTTAATAGGCGTGCCTCGCCCACTTTTTTGAACGCAATTTTGTGCGTTTATTTAAGCTTAGGGTGTGTGCCCAGTTTCGTAAAAATCGGTGAAATAGAACCCTGTGAAATATAATATAAAATTGTAATGCGGGTGACCCCGCCCATTTTTTAAAGAAGATTATGTATATTTTAGAGCTCTAGGTGTGTGCTAAAATTCGTAAAAATCGGTTAAGTAGAACCACGTGTAATGTTATAATACATTTTAATGGGCGTAGCCACGCCCATTATTTCAACTTAAAAATTTTGTAATTACAAGAACCAAAGATGTTTGCTAGGTTTCGCAGCAATCAAATGCGTAGAAGATCACAAAATCAAATTTAAATAATTGTGGGCGTGACTCCAACCACTTTTTTCAAATGGGACCAATGGGAAGCTATACCCTCTCAGACAACAAAAAAATTTTTACAATCGGTCTAAAATGCACCGAGTTATGAACCTACACACCTAAAAAAAAATAGAGACGAATTGTTAACCTCCTTCTTTTTTTGAAGTCAGTATCTTCTTAACAGCTGGGCCGATTTTCTTCAAAGATAGCTAAGAACACTCTCGATCAAGTCACCTTTCAACAAAAAAATTAAAATCAGCCTAAACGTTTGGTCTGTACGTGAACTCGTACAGATACACAGACAGACACTACAAACTTATAACATCCCTTTTAATTAAAAAGAATATGTCATTGATTTCTTTTAAAAAATCATTTATAAACTCCAGATCTATCCACTTTTGTTTACTGTTGGCGATATAGTTGAAATAGCATTAGAAAGCATATACAGTTTGTGTAATTCTTTCTTTCATGTTTCCAAATAATTTAAATAAATTTCTTACTATTCATACAAATTTATATCAGTTAATAAAACATTATCAATTACGTTTAACATTTTTTAATGCACTAATAGTTAATTCGAAATTATTACTTTACTTGTTCAGTAAAATAATCTTTTTATTAAAAATACATTGAAATTGATTATTGAAGATAAGAAGCTCAACAAGTAACAAAGTTGAAACAAGAACTCTATATTCACCATGTTTTTTATTTTCTTACTTTACTACATTGGCTGACTTATTTTCAGCTCGCATTATAGTTGCAAAAAGTATATAAAGAAAATAAATGTAAATAAGAACAACAGCTTTTCAAGAATAGAGTGTAACCAGACAAGTATTTTTAACCTGGTAAGATCTTGGTGAGATCTTTCTCCGGGAGAAAACCAACAGTCGGTAAATCAAAAGCACCCGTACGTGAATTAGGAGTGAATACAGATTTTAAATACTCAGAAAAATAAGTTACCTTTCTCACTATCGTTTATTGCCCAGCCTCCAGTCGAAGTGCGCAGTGGTGATTTAAGTTCAACGGACCTTTAAGATTTCTAGCAGCGCGCCATAAAAAGTAATTAGATGCCGATGTGATATCGAGACCTTCTAGATATTTTTCCAGTATTTCAGATTTTTCCGACAATAGCAGCTCTTTGAGTCGTTTAGTACATTCTTTAATCTTTTTTTCACATACAAGACGTTAAATTTCCGTAGAATAAATTCTATTAAAGCAAGTCTGCAGATAGGAGGTAGTGGCATGTTCAGCAGCCTGTTTATCGTTTTCGTTAAAATTAGCAATGTTATATTCAATATCATCGGATGATCTTAGCTCAATGTTTTTTACGCAGTGACTACTAAGATATTTTTTTAATCCTAGCGAGTTGAGGTAAAGACTCAAAATCTCCAGAAAACTATAGACCAATCAGTATGCTAAATATTCTTGATAAAGGATTTGAAAAAATAATTCTAGATAGAGTGAGTCATTTCACAGAAAGTAATGGCATCATACAAGAAGAACAGTTTGGATTCAGAAAAGGAAATTTAACAATACACCAGGTACAAAGAATTTTAAACTTTATACAGCACAACAAAATTAATCGAAAAAGTACAGGAGTGGTGTTGCTGGATATTGAAAAAGGTTTTGACTCCATATGGCACGATGGGCTAATATATAAGCTGCATATGTTGGGCTACCAAATAAATCTACAAAGTTAATAAAAAGTTTTTTAAATGAAAGGTCCTTTATGGTGCATATTGATGATAAATACTCTACTGAACGTAAAATACTAGCAGGTGTAGCTCAAGGCTCGGTGTTATCCCAAATTTTATATTCAATATTTATATCGGATTTCAAGATATTGACAGACCATACTGTAGCATTGTACGCAGATGATACTGCCCTGCTAACAACAGAGAAAGTCTCAAACGCTGTAATCAAAAGAATGGAGAAAGCTCTTATTCACGCTAAAAACTACTTTGCTAAATGGAAAATAAAAATTAATGAAGGTAAAACACAAGCAATAATATTTCCATTTAGCAACTCACCCAAACGCATACCTAGTAAAAGGCTTTCTATTCAAGGAGTAACCATACCTCTTTTAGACGAAGTTAAATACTTGGGGATTACATTAGATAAAAAAATTACCTTTAAAAACTACGTTCTGCAATCATGCAGCAAAGCAATCAGATGCGGTAGGGCTCTATTCCCACTTTTAAATCGTAAGTCAACTCTAAATTACAAAAACAAGATTTTGCTGTACAGAATGTGTATAAGACCGATAATGACATACGGATGCCAAATATAGTCAACAAAATGCGCTAAGACATATTTAAAAAAGCTTCAAATTGTTCAAAATAAAAATCTAAAAATTATATAAATATAACTTACCAAGACGTTACCCCACAACTCGCCTCCATACAAAATACAAAGAAGACCTATTTGCAGCTGTGACCAGTAAAATTACACAAAGATTCGTAAATCATAACATATATTCAAACTATGATATGATAAGAAATTTGCAGAGTTAGCCCTTTTACATCTTCAGTTATGAAGATAACAAAAGTGCTAACCCTAAAACTTCTTTAAACTTTTATTTTGTAAAAATAAGGGTTTTACTATCTTTTTCCCTTTAAACTGTAAATATATATAAACCTGTTTCCTTATTAATACTAAACTAATTCTATTTGCTGAAATACTGTTAAGTAAAATCTCAAAATATTGTATATATATAAAATTTTTAAATATTTTTCAAATGCTGATAGATAATTAAAAAAATAAAAATAAATAAATAAATTGTGCTTAACTAAATAGAGTGCAAGTGAAATATTAATTGAATTAAATAAATCCAACTTGGGACTTACGAATTGACCTAAATAAATAAACAAATATATTATATATTTGTTATTAACCCGTTGTGGGCCGCAATAGGAAACATTTAGAAATGCTTAATCAACACAAATCCTTTTACACATAATGAAAACGTACTATAAACTATTTAACAAAAATAGCAGCCATAGTAAACAAAGAATCCAAGGCATGATAAAGAAACCTTTTATATCTCTCACTTAACATATACAATAGTACATATATTTAATAAAAATAAAACAAACTTAAAAAAATATTAAGGACAAATGTATTCATATCCTAACTTATCGATAACCTGAATTTAATTTAATCACCAATTGCAACATTTTCAAATTGTACAGAATTCGCCGTCCATCTTGCCCAATAGAATGAGAAATCTTCGGTATCATATTGTTCCGTAAAACGGTATTTTAATGTGAGATCTGTATTTTCCCGCGTATCTAAGGATTCATCTGCCAGTGTTAACGAAAAAACTGCTAAAGCTGAAAAATTTAAAAGAGATGGCGGAAAAAATACAAATTATTAAAATATTTTTGTCAAATCGAACATATTGGTCTGGTAAAATGTTAAATAGACACCAACACAAATATGTACTAGGTTCACCTTATTATCCCAGCAAATAATATGAAATATTGGGAATTCTCAAATTTTTGAAATATATTCTTTCCCACCAGCCATGTTAATACACATTTTCTTTCTATTTTTTGAATTGCTTATTTACAAACTGATTAATACGATATAAAAGCAAAAATCGCGAAAAAAAGGACAAAAGCGTACTTAAATTTTTTTAACTAAAGTTCGTGTAGTATGTATGAATCTATATCCATACGGAACCCTACGTGTGCGAGCTAAATTCGCACTTTCCTTGATTCATTTAATAATTTTGGGACTATGTAGAGAATTGATAGCACCCAACCAGATAACCGTTCATTAGTCCAAAGTGATGATACGAGGGCGTGGAAAACCACAAATTGCACTATAGATATATTAAAGTTACAATAGTGACTAGGAGAAACTGAAACTTGCAACATTACTTTGGAAAACCAAGAAGAGGATTTTTGGGGCTTTCGCATGACAGGTCCCAAACAGTTGTGAAGGTATTATTCCTAATTAATGTTTTGGAAACCCGAAGAGATTGGAATAAGTTCAACGGAATTCTAAAGCACAAACTTAAATGAGTACCAGGGATCGATAACATGACCGAAGGACTCGAACACAATGTGGAGATCTTCAACAAGGCTAGTACTAGAGCCTTTGAGAGCTCCTGCCCCATCACAAAAGCTAGAACAAGCCTTTCTCCTTGGGGAATGTGGAGCTCTCCATTCTACGTAAAGAGGCTACGAGAATAAAATGTGGCAGCCGTATCGAGAAAAATTAAAAGCTTACAAAAGAGATTTAAAAGTTACCAAACACAACTCACGGAGATATTTTTGTGAGTCCATAGAGAGTACCAGAGATTCAGCGAGGCTTGCTAGGATCCTGGCTACGCATCCTTCCTGTCGAACTTTTGAAAAAAGGCACACGGTTCCTGGTCAGATTCCTCTGCAGAATCCTAAGACATACTACTTAACACCCACTTTCCTGGCTGTAACGATACGCCTAGTGCGAACAGGTTCATCAGTGAGCAACAGCACGTTGTTGATAATGATATACTATCTGTACATAAAATCTCTTCGGCAATTGACAGTTATTCACCATTTAAATCACCAGGTCCGGATGGCATCATGCCAACGATGCTACAGAGCGCGAAAAGCTCCATCATTCCCTGGGTTTCTAAGTTCTATAATCTCTGTCTCTCTGTAGCTACGTTCCGACCAGCTGGAGAAAAGCCAGAGTTGTTTTCATTCCGAAGATTGGAAAAGGAACTCATGACACGCAAACGACTTCCAACCAATCAGCCTTTCATCTGTTCTGATCAAGACGTTGGAAAGACTAATAGACAGTCATATTAGGCAAAGGCTGTTAGGGTCGTCAATACTCTCAAATAGCCAGCATGACTCTCTGAAGGGACGCTCTACAGAAGTAGCACTATATGATTTGGTAGGGTTCATAGAGATATCCCTGGATCACAAACAGTACACCCTGGCTACCGTAACAGATACAAAAGCTCCCTTCAATAATGTATCGATAACAGCCATCTAAAATGCTCTCCAGGATTGCATCAGCAACTCGATAGTACAGGATAGATAAAAAAACAACTAAATAAAAAATCAGAAAAAAAATATTCGTAATAAATATTCACCTTGATAAATAAGCTTATTGGCTTTACTAATATTTTTTTACATACCAAGCGACAAGAAAAACAAAACAACCGCAAGCAAACACAAACAAAGTACCCTTGAGGAATACTCTATATTAGTACCTCAAAGGAAAAAACTTGTGAAGTGAGTTCTAACGGCAGGAATGCCTATTTTACTGTGAGTTCTGAAACTCTTAATGAAAACATTAAAAAGACAAAATCAAATGATAGCCTTTTTCTAACGGAAAATCCACTTTTTCGTCAGCGATCAACTTCGCTTTCTCCAATGCTAACTAGTGACTCGTTAACATTACAATTGCCTAGTACTTCTTCATTTAGGTCAGCGATATCATCCGCTTCGGGCTCGTGGTCATCACTTAAACAAGTTGTCACTGAACATAACAGTAGCAACTTGTAATGTTCAATTCTAACGCGCTTCTAAAAAAACTACTGTCGACCATTGGTGAAAATACTTTTCACATCATTCCAATTAAACAAGGTAATATTGATGAAACTAAAATCCAAATATATGATGAAGAAGATTTCCGAAAAATTGTTAGTGAGTTTGAAAACAATAAAACAAATTTTTACACTTACCAACTTAAGAGTGTTAAATGCCTACAGATAGTATTAAAGGGCATAGATTCATATGTTGAGCCTGAAGAAGTAAAATGTGCACTTATCGACCAAGGATTTAAGGTAAAAAATGTTACCAATATAATCAATAGAGAGAAGATTCTCGTGAAGTGTGCAAAAATTCGCAAGAAGTTGCAAAATCGGAAGCAAGCTGGAATAAGAATTTCAGAATCGCCTGAAATTTTTTGATTTTTTATGAAATTGTAATTATCTTTATTTTTTAATCACCCGAATCCACCATTACCATTTCTGCAGTATATTTTTCGCATAATGCTGAAAATTATTTTTTGTTGCTTTTAATAATTTCAAATTATTTTTATTCTTTATCTTCTTCTTTTTAAATGCTCGACTTTTTTAAAAGGCTAACAATACTTACAACAGGTCGTTCACAACTACCAATACAATTTACAATCTACAGTAGGTTGTGAATTGGGTAATTATTTCTAGAATTCGATTTTTCTTTTTGACTCATACTCGGTAAATATTTTCGTAATGACTTAATATACATAGTTTAGAAAAAGCATCGTCCCACTGCTCCAAAATATGATGAAGTGTCTTTTATTTTTCTATTCTATATGTATATAGGTATGACTTTTGTTTACTATAACGAGGTAATATCAGTAGAATTGTGCAATTATAAGCATTTAAATATAAAAATATTTACTTTACCGACAGTTTTCAACAGCCCATTCTGTTACGACACGCACACTTTTATTCTTCGTTCTTTTGTCCACTTCTTCTGATGGTGTACAATTTTTTTGGAAGCAAACTCGATGTACCACTTACGTTTAAGCAAATTTGTTTTGTATTGTTTTTCTTCTTTAGTTTAAATACATTTTTGCATTTTTTACACTTCACTAAAGTTTCTACTTCTATTCCGTATTCATTTAAAGTTCTAGCGGAAACCTTGCACACTTTACTTCTTCAATTTTATTAAAAGTTGTCTGCTTTCCGCTAAAACTTTTAGCCTTTACATCGACAACAGCTACTAAGCCGGCATTTGATGTATTTAAAATAAATAATAAAAAAATTATGCATACATAAGGGCCGGGAAACCATTAAAGGAAATTATCAGCAATCCCTATCAAAATTAAGGATGTATTTTTGAGTTGAAGTTACACAATTCTTCAATCTTCAGTACATATGGCTTATTCCTAGGCGACGTACGTGTTATTAGAATACTTTAAGTTAAGCAAAAAACAAGAAATGAATTGAAATATTAACTGCCTTATTCATAAAAAATATTTCAGGTTTATAAAGCGCTTATGTGACATATTTCTATGGGAAATTTGTCAAATAAACCTGTAATAAACCTGAAATATTTTTTATGAATTAGACCATAAGTATATATATATCTTAAGTGTTTTAAAGCAATGAAGGAGTAGTATATTTGAGTAAAATTTTTTGGCGATATCAATGATATAGTAAGAAGATATAAGCAAATGTCAGCGAGAAACGGACGCGACAAAAATAGAAGTTTTTTTGTGCACTTATAGAAATAATCATAATTTGGCGAAATTTTATGAAGATTGTTTTTGTGAATGCGGAAATAAACGTGAAAGAAGATCATAATTTTCTCTGATTTTATTAAGCTTAAGGTCTCTTGGATTTTTTTAATTTAATTTTTAATGTATTTTTCGATATTTCGCCACTCCTTTGTGTGGCTTCGTCAGGAAATTGTTTTGGTTTGATTATTTTTTATAAAAATTATGAAACAACAATATAATACAAAAATAATTTGTCAACAAAATTCAAAAATTACAAATACATTTAAACAAAAACATAAAGTAAAATTTTTTAAGTATTCAAACATATACATATACATAAATATAAATTCTATTTCTATCTCTTATTAACTTGTTCATTTTTGCTTTTCTAAAATTATTATGATATCTATTTAAAAAATACCAATACATATATACATATATATTCACATATTAAATATTCTATCTCTTATTAACTAAATGCCTGTAATTTTGTGCTACATTTGCTGTATCCGTTTTAAAATTAATTCTTTTTGTAATTGGTGTATTGATTATATGCAACATTTCTAATATGTATCTACGTTTATAGTTATTTTCTGATACATTTTCAAAGTTTGGATAGTGATTTAATCTAGAACAGTGAGAAGTTAATGCTGTTTTTTGTGAGTTTATATCTCTATATCTTTGATCAGACTTATGTCCTGCAATCCTAGTTTTAAGTTTATTCTTAGTAGTTCCTACATATACCTTATTACAACCTTCATTGTCATTCCCACTACATGGTATTTTATAAACTAAATTCGACCTATCTAATTTTTCTACTCTATCCTTTGTCCTACTGAAGAATTTGTTTAATGTATTATATGTTCTGTAAGCTACTGTATATTTTTCGGAATCACATATTCCCGATTTTCCTATACGTTCTGAAATTCCTGGTACATAAGTTATTGATTTATAAATTCTTGGTTCATTTGAATTATTATTACTATTAGTATTGCCGTTTCTCAATCTATATTGGCTTAATAATTTATATATTAACCAATTTGGAAAATCATTATCTCTTAGTATATTTTTAATCCTAATCTTATTCCTTCTATGAAAACGACTGTCACTGATAGTTAATACTTTTTCTATAAAATTTTTGGCGGTATTAATAATTATTTTTCTGTTATGCTTAGAGTAATAATTAATAATTCTTCCTGAAGATGTTGGTTTTTGGTACCAATCTATTATTAAATTACAGTATTTTTCGGTTAATTGCACATCAAAATTTGCACAACTTTTTGTTCAATTAACCGGGGAACCAATTAGCCGATACCCGCTTAATTGAACAATTCGTTCAATTAGAAGAATCCCGTTTAATTGAACAGTTTGTTCAATTACAGAGATCACGCATAATTGGAACTACTAATGAATTAAAAGAAATTAAGTTTTTCAAAATAAATTTTTTTACCTTAAACGAAAAAAATGCAAGTAACAGAAAAAAATTTACATATATGTGTATACGCAGGTATTTATGTATTATTATATCAATTAGTAGAGATGCCACCCAGTGTTTTTCACAAATGATGTCAAATATGTATGTGCAAAAATGCTAGATTATTATTCAATAATAATGCAATTAACCGGGTAAAAGTAAGAGGCAATTTATTTTTGATGACATGAATTTTGAACCAATTAAGCGGGAAAATCAATTAACCGGGTTCAATTATCCGAGGAAATTTACATGTGCTTTCGTATGCAATATTTTTTTGCCCGATCATATGGTTCAATTAACCGTGGAAACCAATTAACCGTAGGGTCAATTAACCGAAAAATACTGTATTGTTTTTCCTAATTACTAAAGTATCTAAATAAGGGATCTTATAATTACACTCTTTTTCCATTGTAAATTTTATGGAACTATGAAATTCATTCAAAACTGTCAACATATTACCTATTCCACATTCTGAAATTATGCAAAATAAATCATCTACATATTTAGTCATTATCCTTGGCTTAATGTCTAATCTCTCAATACAACTATCAAGTAATATTTCCATAACTATATCAGCCACTATTGGAGAAGCTGGAGATCCCATCGGGAGACCTTTTTGTTGTAAATATATCTTTCCGTCATATTGAAAATATCTATTATCTTCTATACAGAATTTCCAAATACGTACAAATAAACTTTTATCCATATTGGTATATCTCTCTATAATATTCCACTTCTCCACTATAGTATTTATTGCAAGATCAACTGGTATACTAGGAAATAAGGATACTACATCAAATGAAACTAATTTTTCATTATCACATATCTGTTGATTCAGTAATCTATTCTTAAATTCTAATGCATCTTTAATGTTATATATTGAATTTTCTGTAATCTTCTTTAAAATATCTGTAATATATCTGCATAAATTATATGATGGTGAGTTTACATAACAACAAATAGGTCTTAATGGGAAATGTTCTTTGTGAATTTTTGGTAAACCATATAACCTAGGTGCTATAGCTATATTAGTCTTAAGTCTATTCATCTCTATATCTGTAATAATTTTCTTGCTATGAAGCTCATTTACAATTTCATTGTTAATTTTCTTCAATTTATTAGTTGGGTCTCTATTAAGCAAGCTAAATTTCGAAGTATCTTCTACAATATTACTAATACGTATTCTATAATCTTGTTTTTCAATAGCTACAGTAGCATTACCTTTATCTGCTTTTAATATTAATATGTTCCTATTTCTCTTCAAAAATATTTCCGTTTCCCTAACTTTATCTAACATATATTTATCTCTATTTGTTAACCTCATTTTATTTAAATGATTATCAATAAAACATGTTAGTCTATTTCTTGATATTTCCTGTTCCTCACTATTATTTTTAGTCTGAACTAGATCCTCTCCATCTGCTATCATTTTTAACATTGGAAATTCTTCTTTCTTAACTGGTAATGCATTTTTGGGCCCTAACGAAAGAATCCACTGTACCAAAGAAAGTTTTTAGCTAAAATTAATATTTTAGGAAATAATGAAGAAAATAACCAAAAAAATACAAAAAATTATATATACCAAAATTACATTTATATGGAAATTATTTTACTAAGCGTTTACAATAAGAGTTTATATCTATTAAATTATTTCATACATATGTACAGTATTTTTCGGTTAATTGCACATCAAAATTGGCACAACTTTTTGTTCAATTAACCGGGGAACCAATTAGCCGATACCCGCTGAATTGAACAATTCGTTCAATTACAAGAATCCCGTTTAATTGAACAGTTTGTTCAATTACAGAAATCACGCATAATTGGAACTACTAATGAATTAAAAGAAATCGCATATGTGCACTTTAAGTTTTTCAAAATAATTTTTTTTACCTTAAACGAAAAAAATGCAAGTAGCAGAAAAAAATTTACATATCGCTCATTTACTTCAATAGTGGCATAACTCAAAAAATGGGTTTTTGAGTTAATAATGCAGAAAGATTCGGCATTTTGTATTTTGTCTTGTGTAAAAATTGCATACAAATAGCTTATACCATCACCTCCTGAGAGAAGATTTTTTTTTCATATCTCCATTGAGTTGTATGCAAATTGAAAACTTAAAACGCGTTTTCTGCAAAACTAGTTTTTTCGAGTTGTGCCACTATTGAAGCAAATGAGCGATATATGTATACGCAGGTATTTATTATTATTTCAATTAGTAGAGATGCCACCCAGTGTTTTTCACAAATGATGTCAAATATGTATGTGCAAAAATGCTAGATTATTATTCAATAATAATGCAATTAACCGGGTAAAAGTAAGAGGAAATTTATTTTTGAGTCTGTTTTCACATTCAAATACAGAAACACTTTTTTCACAAATCGAGAAACGATGGAATTTTTTGTTTCACACTTCATGTGAGCAATTTTACGATTCGAGAATTACAGAAATGAGTTACTGAACAACGTAAGCCTTTTCTTTTTAGACCGTATTTTATATGAATGAAACAATTTGATTTATAAAATCATTATTGTATTTCTTACTTACTTTTAAAATAGTTATAAGTGCTAAAAGTTATTTCTACTTCAACATTTGAACATGGTAATGTTAATAGTCTTAGAGGAAATATTGACAGTAGTAGAAATGGATTATGATTAGTTGAATTTCTATAATTATAAACTTCAATGCAAAATTGATCAGTTTTAAGCAAATTTTACCATTTATGTATCCTTAAATTTCTGATACTTCGTTCTATTTCTTCAATTTCACCATCCCAGCAAAAATTATCGCTTCCCAGAAGAGTTTTTGTAAGCCAGCTAGAAGCAATGCATTCAGTTTCCATAAAGCCATTCATTTTTTGCTTTACTAATTCGTTTTACAGAAGTTATAATGTGTAGTTTTTGGGTATTCAGATGCAAAAGTTAGTGGTTTACATTTTTTTTACTTCTGTCCACTTTCTTAGAGAGCCTTACGTTAGTACTTTTCAGAAGCATTTTTGAAAGCTTTCGTTATCAAGAAAGCAATGCATTGTTTCCCTCAGTGGTTAGTAATTAGATTATTGTAATTAAGTTATTTTATAACGTGTTTCCAACGTGGTATCCTCTGTAATTTCTAGAAATATATTCTTTTTTCTCACTATGAAAGATAAAGTTTTTCTTCCTTCGTATTTCACCCAGCTGAATTAACATTCTGCAAAGGAAACTTCGCATGTTTAAAAGGGGTGAAAGCAGATAGTTTTTGAAAAGTGTGTTTTTGGTGGGTGGGTGTTTTTTTTAGAGGTATAGAACTTCGAATTGAAATAAAACACAAGAAAATCGTTTTAATGTCCATCAATTTGGCTTTATTGGAAGGATAATTTTATGCCATTAATGTGTAAATATGATTTCGGGCATGTGGCCGCCGCGGCTGGCTCGAATAAAGCCAATTCTACAGGTCCAATTTTCAACCACTTTTTCGAGCATATGGGGCCGTATGTTGGCAATAACGCCACGAATGTTGGCTTCCAAGTCCCCTAACGTTTCTGGTTTGTTGGCGTAGACGAGCGACTTCACATATCCCCAAAGAAAATAATCCAATGGTGTCAAATCACACGATCTTGGTGGCCAATTGACAGGTCCATTCCGCGAAATTATGCGCTCATCGAATGTTTCCTTCAATAAATCGATTGTGACGTGCGCTGTGTGGCATGTAGCGCCGTCTTGTTGGAACCACAACTCATCCACATTCATGCCATCCAATTCGGGAACAAAACAGTCGGTTATCATGGCTCTATACCGGTCTCCATTAACGGTAACTGACTCTCTAGCATTATTTCGGAAGAAGTATGGCCCAATGACTCCACCAGCCCATAGAGCACACCAAACAGTCAGTTTTTGTGGATGTAATGGCGTCTCAAGGGTCTCACGTGGATTCTCTTCACTCCAAATGCGAAAATTTTGCGATGATGCTTGCGGTAAACTTCGCGAACTGAACCATTATTTTCGAAATAAATTTACACGATTTGCAAGCGTTGTTCTTTTGTCAACCTGTTCATGATGAAATGGCAAACCAAACTAAATACTAATCACTTGACAGCTGACAAAATGGCCGCCAGTTAAAAAAGTGATGCCAACTTAAAGTTCTATACCTCAATAAAAAACACCCAAACATGAAAACAGTGATGCCAACTTTTGATACTCAAAGCGCGTAAAATTTTTTTGAAAAAGCGCTAAATTGAAAAAATATACATCTAGCGCAAAATAAAGTAAAATTTTTTGAATAAGCGCGAAAAGGAGCTAGTTTGAAAATCTTTCTGTTTTAAATCAAAACATCAACAAATTTTGTTAAGTAATTTATTAAAAATTAATATGTACCTATCATAAGATCAATACATATATAAGTACATTAACTCGAGATATTACATTTCATATTACATTTTAATAAGGTAGATATAAATAGTGTACCTACATATATACATAATAGAAGTATATATGCATATGTATGTATCCATGTTTACATAAGTACATACCTACAAAATTTCAATATTTTGCTCTTTCAAAAACACATTATCCTGTTTTTAAGCTATACTGAATATCTTTCAAATCACAAAAAATTCGAAGAAATAGAAGATTATTCTATATTATTCTTCTTGTTTAAATTGGTAAACTAGCAAAATAAAATGAGTTAAAAGTCGATATTGCTAAATTAAAGGAAGACAAAGTTCACAAAGACTAAAATCTAGCCATATTGAACAAAAAGTAAAAAGGGGCTAAAGGGCTGAAACCAAATTCGATCGAAATAATTTCATTTCCGTAGTTAGGTTCTGCAGAAAACGAAGAATTTGCTCTATGAATAATACTTGGAATTGTAATTTTCTGTATGTGAAAGTACAAAAATCAGTTTGAAACTTTATTTCAACAAAGAAAAATTTTTTCAACCGTTTATTTAAAATATGTTTGTTTTATTTAATTTATTTACATATTTAAGATATTTTCTCAAGTCTTAAAGAAAAAAGTGCATCATCATAAAAACTGAAATATTCTATTCCTTTAAATAAAATTAAATAAAACTTTAAGCAAATAAAACTGAAGCAATTTTTCGGCAAAATCTTGACCGCTCTGGGCATCCAAAATTGCAGTCATTGCAATTGCAGACAATGAATGTATAATTTTTTTAATTTGATTCACTTCAATAAAAAAAATTTATCCTTTGGTATTTTGTTGATCTTCTTATGCGAGATACAATGTGTTTTTTGTTGCCAAATATTACATATAAATTGAAAACAATCGAATTGACGTTTTTTCGGAATCAACAAATCGATCGAAATCTGAAGAAGGTAAAATAAAATCGATCGAAATGAAAATTCGTAATCAAAACAATTTCGATGGATTTCTGCGACAGGCCTGATAATTATAAAAATTGCTAGATTTTCGTGTTTTTCCCGCGTTTTGAGTGACTGAAAACGGATTAAATCCAGCACGAAAAGTTCTAAGTTGGCATCACTGCATCAAAAATATTTGTCAAAATGAACCACGAATGTGTCGTCTGAACACGAGGGTTCGCAATCGCGGTTCAGCGAGCGAACCAAGTGGTACATGTTGCCGTCTAAACATAGCATAAACAGCATGATTCATAAACATGATTCAGAGAGCGAAGCAGGTGATTCAACTCGTCGTCTAAACATAGCATAATTCACAATACCGCAGATGAAACTTTTTGAGAATATTTTTGTACATCTTTCTTGTATTACTATTTACTATCACTAAATTTATGTTCGGCATTGGTCGAGCCCATTAATTTTTGATTACTTGTTGTTAGTTCATTTATTTTTGAAGATACAATAAATAAATATTTTGTAGTATATAAAAAAAACTTTTTAAAAAATGCAAGACCAAAAACAATAGTATTTTAAGTTTTGTAATTGTACAAGTATGAGACAGTGTTGTCAACTCGGAAGGATTAGCAGATTTTTTAGTGCTTTTAAAATAGCTATAAAGTGTTAACAAATTTTTCTATCTTTAAGACCCATTTAAAGGTATGGGTACGTTCGTAAAAGCATTTATAGTGCACGTCTGCAGCATCACGAACATCTAATAGGCTTTCTTCACGGATGCACATCTAACATCTGCCATCAATTTGAGAAAATGTTAACATCTTCCTATAAGGAATACACAGTACTAAAAACCAACATCGTTCTACATCTTTAAAAGATGTTCCTTTCTCATTTTGTTTCATTTAACATCTTTTGTTAATTTTAGTGCCATTACCACACCTCACCACCTCTATTATTTTTGTATTGTGTAATCAAATTTGCTTTAATTATTGTTATTTTCAATAAAAAATTAAATAATCATTGATATTAACTAACTTTTAATTAAGTAGATTTTGTCAAGTTTAATAATTTTAAAATGCGCTAAGTGTTGAAATTTTGTAATAGAGGGAAAACAACCCCAATTTTATCTTAAATTCTTATGAATTGAATTAGGCTACTGTTCGTAACGCTTTTTAAGCCAAATTACATGTGATAATTATTAATGAACAAATAACATCAAGTTAGTTGTAAATATTCTGACAACAACACATAGTTGAACGGAACAGCCAGCCGTTTTCGAAGGCCACTAAACATTCCTCATCAGCGTTCTTCTGTGTTTTGGTCCACTGTGTGTGGTGTCAGTTGATGTAGATTTCTGCCTTATATACGAAACTTTATTGCAAATGGAATATGTGAATTGGTTTGATTCATTGCATTTTTCAATTTGCTCATATATATATTTGGTAATGAAGGCTCAAAATTTACCATCTTCCATATATAAATTATTTATTATGTAAATTATTATTTACTAAAATTAATAGTCATTGGCTTGTGGCAAAAATTAAAAATAAAAATATACTTAATAGTAACAAACCAAAAAAGTTTGTCTTAAGTAGAACAAAAATAAGCAAATTAACAAACATGTGCATAGTTAGTAAGGAACAAACGACAATGGGAAGACTGTTGTAATATATATGGAAGATGGTAAATTTTGAGCCTTCATTACCAAACATATATATGAGCAAATTGAAAAATGCAATGAATCAAACCAATTCACATATTCCATTTGCAATAAAGTTTCGTATATAAGGCAGAAATCTACATCAACTGACACCACACACAGTGGACCAAAACACAGAAGAACGCTGATGAGGAAGGTTTAGTGGCCTTCGAAAACGGCTGGCTGTTCCGTTCAACTATGTGTTGTTGTCAGAATATTTACAACTAACTTGATGTTATTTGTTCATTAATAATTATCACATGTAATTTGGCTTAAAAAGCGTTACGAACAGTAGCCTAATTCAATTCATAAGAATTTAAGAAACAAATACAGTTCGAAAAATAATAATTTACCCAATTTTATATTAACAAAATTTGAAGTTGGGACAAAAATAAAAAAACAAATCGATTATCTAAAACGAATTTAACAAAATCTTTAATTTACTTAATAACGTGTAGTTACAATAATTTGTTTTGCACTTTCTATCGGTGTCAATAGACGCTTTGTTGTATCTTCCGTCACTAGTTCCGGACAATTGACCAAGAAACTTTGCATTACTGATAAAGCTCCTGGGGCCAGATTCCGCAACGATGAGTTTTGAAATGTTCACCAATTTCAGTGTTCACAATTCAGCACACTTTTTCCAGTGATAAATTTTGACGCTAGTGTTCACTATAACTATCAAAATTATTCATTCTCACCGTTGAGGATGCACAAAGCAACAAGTGTATATTGGAATTGGTGAACACTTCAAAATTCATCGTTGTGGAATCCGGTCCCTGCTCGGCATTTGAGTGTAACTTGCCATGTAAATGAGTCGCCGTGAGCCTTTTCTGACTCCAATTCTTTGCTGGAACGAGGAAAAGAGTGGCGCCACAACAGCAGCAATTCGGGTAATTGTCCCTTCACTAACGAGAGATCCCAGAGTCATTATGGATCCAATTAACAACCAACCTGCTTGGGTACGATTTAGCGACATGCGACTCGTGTCGCATTAAATACAATTTTATCCTTGGTATGTTGCAGCCAAAGCGCAACTGTAACCTGATACCGCCTCCGGTGAAGACCGCATTTGCTCGAGGGCATCAACAAAGCTATCGATAAGTGGTGTTATTAGACTTGGCAGTCTTAGGCTGCTGCACTTGGATGCACCAATACAGCACAAGTCGTATCAATGGCATGCAGAGTTTGATCAGCCAGAAGGTCTTGAGGTGTTGTGCCTAATCCTAATACCATAGAGCCCAGTTCTTGCAACGCAAACACTAAGAAGCGTTGACTGAACAGTGTTTCCTGATTCGAGTCCTTGGCATTTTCGGGATTGAAATCAGAAAAGTTTGCCAATTTCCCAGAAAAAAGTTTGCCAAATTTCTGAAAGCAAAATATTAATTAATACATATATTTCTTCTAATTTTCCAACTGAGAATTATACTTACATTAAATATTGAGCCAAAGAATGGTTTCCTGAAAATGAACTGAAAATATATCCAACATTAAACACAAATTCATAAAATTAAAAAATGTTTCACCCTTTTACTTACCAATTAACACATGAATAAAAGCACAAAGCATAATCACAAAACAAGCTAAAATTTTGTTGCGCTAGAGGCAAAATCAACGACAAAATTCCGGGGAGAGCGAGCTAGGTATAAAAACACAAAAATCTTCCGTCTCGTGTCACTTCTGTATGTTTTGTGCCATTTCTAGCAAAACAGCATTGTTGTGTCAAAAACAGCGTTGCCACTTTCTGTGTAAACGCAGTGCAAAATATGTGATAATAAAGTTCTTTGCACTATTTTTGCACCACCAATTTATTGTTTAATTTTGCACTATTTGACTTAAATGGCATTTACATTTATATTTTTAAGGCGATAACAGCATATGTCGACTTAAGACAAAATCGAGTTATATGTGCTACAAAATTCTACAGACGAAACTTAATGGCTGCGGGAAATCCCCATGTCTCTAACAAAGTTTATTATAAAGATATAAACAAAACAATATTCCTGTAAGTCTTAATAAAAGTCTAATAATAATATTTTTAATAAGGCCCAAATTACATTAACCATGTTGAGAAGATTTGCTAAGAAATCTTGGATCCTACTATAAACGTAATGCAAACTCCCAGAATTTTTACGATATTTCCCACTAGAGAGCCATTAAATATTATCACCTATTATATACAGAAGTATTAAGATTATATTGAAGATTGGCAGTTTTTGAAATAAATACTGCTTAAAATACTGTTCCGAGACACACAAATGTAATAAATAAAGATTTTAGTAACTTTCATATTGAAATAATTAGACAAATTAACAAAAATAATCTGTCATGATGACCTTTATAATTTTATTGATGTAGTAGAACCAAAATTTGCACAATCATTGAAATGAAAACCGATTTTCATTTGTTAAGCTAAATTATCAAAAGTTATACCCTAAAGACCTTAATCTATTAAATTTTTTAAAGTAAAAACTCTGCTGACGTATTCTCCTTCTAAATTTAAAGGTTGTGATATTACCATTTTTAAACGCTGCTGTTGAAAGTCTTTTTTAGTAAATTGAAATTATTTAAAACTAATACCCCAAAAATTTGTTATCAGGTAATACAGTACCATCGATTATAAAATTGCAAATTTTTATCCTAAAATAACAAAAAGAAATTGGAAAAAATAGTTTAGTTTAAATATGTTCATTAGGCTTATGCGTATTTTTTAAACACAAGGGCTCACTGGGTTTTCATATGCAGGAAAAAATTCTAAGACAAACTGCGTTTTTACTTTTTTGATATCTTAAAAAAAAGTTCCGCACCAAATGCATTTTCTGCAGAAAAAATTTGGATTTTTTAATTCCAAAAAAATCTCATATTTTCGCGTTTTGTAAATTTTTTATTTTCTGCATAAGCTTCATGTACATATACTTAAAAATCTAAATAATCTATAAGTATCGCTCAGTACCTACAGTTAAATAAATTTAAATTAAGAAAGAAAAAGATTGATAACCTTATTCTCAAACGCCTAGTTTAAGAGATATTTTATGAAATTTTGAGAAAATGTTAAGAGGAAAGTGGTTAAATTATTCTTCGTTGAAGTAAATATTTGAGAATTATTGAATTTTGTGTTATAATTTTAAATTTGTTGTAGGATTTCTATATATTAAAAAATTATCCCGCCTTAAATTTCAAGTTAATAACAAACTAATAAAAAAATAAAAATTGTTCTTGGAGTTTTTTGCAATATTTCATATAGTTTTGCACTATTTAAGACTTGCAGCTGTGTAATTTCTATTTCCACTAGTGGCAACGCTGGTCAAAAGCTACCCTACAAGTTTTTGGAGGATATATTGCCCAGAAGATATAAATACAATATCTTATTTTTATCATTTAGAAGAAAATCATCAAAGCAATACTCTTTTGATATAAAAATATTTTCATTTTAGTGAAACTTTTTGAATGAACAGTTCAAAATGTATTGACTATTTATTTTTTCCTTTAACAAGGTATTTTGTGTTATTAAAATGTTGCTTTTTGTTCAGCCTGGTGTTTTATCACATACGCAATAAATTTATAATATCAATATGTTTTTAACTAGAAGATAGAAAAAAATATTTAATTTAAAATAAAAACAATCAGAAAATTTTCAAAACATTAGCTCAAGAAATTCTTTTTTATGCTAAACATATGATGACTCCTGTGATGATAAATTGAATTTAGTTGACCATAAAAAATTGCTTTAAGCTTAAATTAATGGTAGTTTTATGTACATATACATATATATTTTTCTTCTTCAGATAATTTAGCAAAATTGTAAAATTGTATTTTGGGAGATAATCTATCGATATAAATAATTTATCTTCCTAAAGATAATCTGGCAATATCATAAATAGTTCAGTAAGATGATTATCTAGCAATATCATAGTTTTATTGCATTCATATTGCTTCGAAGTATCGCCCTGGCCGCACAACCTCTCCCAAAGGTGGAAACTTCCGCAATACGAATATGATTGTTGCCGCAATAATATTTTTCTTCCATGCGGTTTCGAATCATTTTTGTATTACTTTGCTTTTAGGGTAAGAAAAAACTACAAACATACATATACATATGTGTGTACATATATGTATGTACCTTTTAAAAAAATCTTCATCTTTTCTTGCAAAAGCTTTTATAATTTTCATACACAGCATTATTAACTGGGTTTGCTCTTGCAAAGCAGCAACTAGTCCAATTATTAATTTTACATCAAATCCAATTTTTTATAATTTCCTTAACAAAACTTATGTAGAGTGTGTGTGTTTTTTTTTTTTTTTTTGACAACTGAGATGATGTTAGATGTTAGGTGTTGTCAATGTAAACGCATGTTTCACATATTTTACATCTTCCATGCGTTTCACTGAAATGTGTGTCAGTGTAAAAAGCCTATAACGTTCAAAAATGCATAACTTGGCAGCACTGTTTAGAGTCAAACGTTTTTTAATGCATTTAATCGGCATACCTGCCGCAAATCTGTGCAAATGGCGCAGTAAATTGTTTTAAGATGCAAGAAGTTGCAGTGGAACAATAAGTTGAATATATCTATGTATTTTGATGTTTAAATTACATGTTTCGAATCTTACCAAAAAATGAGATTGATAAACTCGAAAATAACTTTGAAACACATAATCTTGGTAGTTTTTTATTATTTCAAAGCAGTTTTTTTATTTTAGTTGTACAGTATTTACCGCTTATATGCACGCCGGCTATAAGCATTTATCGTTTATATGCAGCCGAACTTGAACAATATTTCTTTTGTATATAAAATACACGCAATATTTTTTAATATATGCATTTCGCTTATATGCATTTCGCTTATATGCATTTCTCGCTTTTATGCACCAAAATTATATAGGATTTTGAGAAATTGCATGTAAAAATTCTCATATATGCACTGTTTAAATTTTTCATCATAAATAAACAAAAATAACGAACTTTTTCGAAAAAAAAATTATTTTCAGCTAAGAGCATTTACAAAAAATTAAATGAATTGCATTCAAATCTTCAACTTTTAACTTTAAATTATATATTTTTTAAATTATTAATTAAAAACCGACTGTATTTAAGGTGAAATATAATTTTAAAGTCAAAGCACTGATCTCAACAAAATTATAACATGTATATGTATATATTCATACGCATTTATTTCAATGAAATTGAATAACTCTTATTTTAAGTTATTTTTGTTTCAAATTGATTGATCTCAATAAAAATGTTTAAAAATACAAAACAAACTAGCAATGCGCATGCATATTCTGTTTTTACAATTACATTTCTGAAATTCTGGTGCAAGTACTACTAAATACATATGTATATAACATCTTTTTTATATAAGCACCACCGATGCAACTAAACGAATTTTTCTACATGCATTGCAAATGCATATAACCGAGTTTTGGTAAATGCATATCCCGCTTATAAGCACTAAATGTCGAGCAAATTACGAAGTGCATATAAGCGGTAAATACTGTATTCTTTTTAAGGCCAATGCTGTTCTCATAAGAAAGTGTCGCTTCTTTTAAATTTTTTGCTTATTATAATTTAAAAGAAAATTATCACTATTTTCTTAAATAAAATTACCTGCCAATTTAAAAATTTTTTGCAGTTGGTTCAAAAATGTCAACTGAGCACAGATGTTGAGCAGTTGCAATGCATGTGCAGGAGATAATCACGCATACGCAGTAAAAACTGGCAGAACTGCCGCATTGATGCATAAATTTGCAGCATTTACGAACGTACCCTACATCCAGGCTCTTTAAAATGTAACCCATTTTTCTATTATACGTTTTTTATTACTAAAAAAATGCAGATTACAAACAAAATTTTTGAACACCTAAACTACGGTAATAATGTATGTATTTTGTTTTTGTAATTTAAATTTTTTCCATATAAAATTTTTCAACGCTTAACGTTGTGTTTTAAAAAATTAGGCACTTAATGTGAGTTAAAAGTAGGATTTTGTCGGAGGTATAAAAGGATTTTGACTATTACAATTTTAGTTTAGCTTAAAGTGAGCGATAACTTACCTGATAAGTTAAATTAAATTTGTAATTTTTTTTTTTTTTTTAATACATGATTTTTAATTATTGTATCTTTATATATGAACTAACAATAAGTATTCAAATCTTAAATATAAAAATATAATTAGGCCCGACCAGTGTCGGACATAAGCTTAGTAATAGTTATATATAATACATAAGTAGTGATAATCAAAAGGAAAAAATATAAAAAATAAAAGTATTTTCAGGAAGTTCCATCTGGAGTGCTGTGAATAAGAGCCCTTGTATCCCTCTTTTTTAGGCGGATGTGTCCAGTAAAGTTCAAAATATTACGGGCAAGCGGATTAGGATGCAACTCGAGTTTTGTTAAATATTTGCCAGCGTTTTTTGCTATTTCTTCAGTCACTAGTGGCATATTTAAGTCACGATGTATATTTGAATTTTTTATATACCATGGAGCCGATGTTATTAACCGTAAAATTTTGTTTTGCCTTCGTTGGATTCTCTCCACATTAGAAGCTGAAGCAGTACCCCATAGCTGAATTCCGTAGCACCATATAGGTTTTAAGAGTGACTTGTATATTAAAAGTTTACAATCTAGGGTGAGGGTTGATTTTCTACCAACCAGCCAATGTATCTGAGTTAGTTTAAGTTTCATTTGCGTTAGCTTAGAGTCAATGTGGTATTTCCATGTGAGCCTTCGATCAAGATGTATACCAAGGTATTTCACATGTAACTTTTGAGGAACAATTTGATTATTGATTGTAACGGGGGAACAAGTGTCTTTTCTTAAGGTAAATGTTACCTGAGTACACTTCTGTTCGTTTAACTTTATTCTCCACATGTTTAACCATAGTTCTAGCTGAGTAATATGTTGCTGAAGATATCGGGAAGCCTCGTGAGGGTTTTCGTGCATACTAAGGCAGGCTGTATCATCGGCAAATGTAGATGTGTGAATGTTACTGCTCAATGGCATATCACAAGTATAAATCAAATACAAAACGGACCCCAGTATACTCCCCTGTGGCACACCGGATGAGATTATTTCAGGCGTACTCATAAAGTCTCCTTCCACAACAGTGAACTTCCGGGCAATAATGTAATTTTCCAGCAGATTTAGAATGTTTATTGGTAGGTAAGTCTTTAATTTTAATATTAGGCCTTCATGCCACACTTTATCAAATGCCTGAGAAACGTGTAATGAACAGCGCAGAGCAATACTTTTTTTCTTCAAAAGTTTTTCTTATAAATTGAACCAATCTATGAGTTTGTTCAATGCTGCTATGCTGACTTCTAAATCCAAATTGATGATCCGGTATGCACTCATTATCAGTTAGAATTGGGGACAATTTTATCATTAGTAACTTTTCAAAAAGCTTTGACATTGTTGACAGTAAACTTATTGGCCTATATGACTCAGCTTTGGTAAGATCTTTGCCCGGCTTGGAATCATTTTAACCTTGGCAAGCTTCCAGCTGTTTGGATAATACTCCAGTCGTAAAATAGCATTAAAAATGAATAACAGGATTCTAATAGCTATACGAGGCAACTTCATCAACATCTGGTTACTAATTCCATCAATACCCGGAACTTTTTTCGGGTTGAGTTCTGCAATTATTTTTTGTAAATCACGCGTCTTAAATTTTATTGGTCGAGGAGGTAGCGCAACTACATTTGGCAAATCAACAGCACCTGAACACGTGTTTGGGGTGAATACGGATTTTAAATGCTCACCAAATATTTTACCTTTTTCAGTATCGCTTCTTGCCTAACCTCCTGTAGATGTGCGCAGAGGTGGTTTAAACTCAACTGGAGTTTTAAGCTTTCTAGCAGCGCGCCACAAAGAGTAATTAGATGCTGGTGTGACATCAAGACCTTCCAAATAATTTTTAAGAGATGCAGTTTTTTCAATTGCAAGCAACTCTTGGAGTCGTTTAGTACACTCTTTAAATCTGATTTTAAGTTGGGGTGATCAGTGCTGTTGCCATTCCCTTCTAGCTCTTCCTTTTTCACTTACGAGACGTTCTATATCCGTAGAATAAATTCTATTTAACCTAATCTGCGGATGGGCGGTAGTGGCATGTTCAGCAGCCTGTTTAATATTTTCATTAAGGTTGGCAATGTTAGATTCAATATCATCATGTGTTCTTAGCGTAATATTTTCCGTGCAATGACTACTAAGATATTTTGTAAATCGCAGCCAATTAACACGATTTATCAAATTCGCATATGGGTGAGGTAAATCACTTCCTAATGGGCTACAAATTGTAACGATCGTGGGAGAGTGATCGGACGAGAGATCTAGAGAGGCTTCAATTTGAATTAAATCCCTAGAGATATTTTTCATAACGCCAAAATCTATTACATCCGGAATTTTATGTATGTCAGTAGGCCAATAAGTGGGCTCCCCACTCGAAATGACATCCAAGCCCATTTTGGAAATTGTATTGAACAACGCTCTACCTCTGGGTGTAATAAGACGCGAACCCCAGAACGTGTGTTTAGCATTATAGTCGCCAGCTGCTACGAAACAAGGGCCCAGAGATTTGTAAAAATCCTCGTATTGATCCTCAGTAATTGCGAATCTAGGAGGAGAGTAAATTGATGATATGACAAAATTAGTGCAAAAATTTTCGACACAAATATTCGTTGCTTGTAAATGTTCTTCACAAATGTTGTCAATAAAATAATGCTTGAGTCTTGACTTTATTAAAATTGATGATCCACCGCATGCTCTTCCTCTTAGGTCCTTTGAATCATAAAAGGTGTAGCCATAAATTTTAAAAAGGCTTCTCGAAGTCAAATGAGTCTCAGAGACCAACATTATGTCAATATTTTTTTTCCGTGAGGAAGTGCTCAAGTTCATTTTTATGTTGGCGAATGCCGTTTGCGTTCCAGAAACATATTTTTAACGTGTTCATGGTTTGTTAACTAAAGCTTGAAGCAATGTATTCTGCATTCGCAGCATTTCTTGCATCATGCTAGTCATATTTGTTGTAAAATTATTTATAGTTTGCACCAGATTATCAATAGTAGCTTCAAGGCGATTGAAATTAAAGTTCGAGTTTGTATTTGTTGAATTATTTGGTGGTGAAACATTTTGTGTATGAATAGAATTTGTCTTAGAAGCATCGGCATACGATACACGGGAACTAACTGGTTGGCTCACTTGCGCAATAGTGGCTGATAAAGCGTTTGCTGATTGGGCTGGGGCCAATTTAGGTGCTTGCCTCATAGTATGTTTGGCGAAAGAGTACACAGGACAACCTCTGTAGTTAGCGGTGTGATTACCTCCACAATTACTACATTTTTTGTCACTTTGATCTTTTGGTTTATTGCAACTAGCAGTGCCGTGTAATTCGCCGCACACAACACAAACAGTAGGTAATTTGCAGTAAGTTTTAGTATGTCCATATTCTTGACAATTATGGCACTGTACGGGTCCTGAACGCTTGTGTGGTTCTTCAACGGTTATTTTTCGATATAAGAGATATCTTAAGTTATATATTGGATGGGTCTCATTTTTTTTCAATTTTATATCATTTGGCTCAAGTTCAACACGAAATAGAGGTTGAGGGATCTTTTCCCTATTTATTATGTTAGATACATTTTTTACTTTAAAACCCTGGAGGACGAGAGCATCTTTTACTTTGTAATAATGAAAAATTTTTTATACACAGAAAAAACAAATTTTCTATTTCAAACACAAAATTCTCTGAATCAAATATCAATTTTTTCAATTTAGGTCCTACAAAGAAATTTGTAAATTCAAATACAAAATTTTTTAATAATTTGTTTGAAAAATAACTTTGTTGAGTAAAAAAACAAGTCACGACGTTTTTCGGCTTCTTGTTCGAATTCACACGTATACAACACGAGCATTTAAAGAAAACAACAACATCAGCACATGACCACGTTCAGTCAATCAACAAGCAAGGAAAACACCAACACAAGCAAATGAAATTAAATGATACAGTTTTTTATATAAAACAAAATTGAAACAAATAATTTACTGGAACAGTAAAAATATTTACCGAAACTAAACTTTATTTCAAAACACACGTTTGTTTGAATTTTTTTTAACGAATAATTTTTTCTGTGTACGTCTGATAAACTCCTACTATCAGTTACATTTAAGTTGTAATAATGGCACTGAGATGGGCTATAGTATTCTTTTAATTTCATTACAAAGTTATGAATTAGCGTAAACAAATTGAAAAACCCATTTGTTCTAACTTTTGGTGATATATGAAATTTCAAATTTTGACAACACTGCACCTACAAATAAAATAATTTCTATTTATTTACAACATCAACAAAACAAGGCGTTCACGCTTTGACACAAAACAACGTATTAAATTCAAAAAGAATGGAAAAAAACTACGAAGCGTGAAAACCACTTATATTTATTATTATCAGGGCAAGTTTTTTATGGCATATGCCACTTTTTGCCATTTCAGCACAATAGAAGCTTGTTTTTACAATTTCTTTTGCAAATACTGTGGCCTTTTTGTAAATTAAAATTTTTTCAATGTATTTATTTGACTATCTCATATTTTTAACAGGCTAAATACAACATCGTTTTGCTTGTGTTGACAGACGCAGCGCCATATATGTATGATGTTGCAGTCCGGTCGCTTAAAACATTATTTCCAAAAATGTTATACATAACGTGCCTGGGGGTATAGATTGCAGAGACTAGCTGATTTTTTTGATTTTGAAAATTTAAACCGTTAGAACCAAGCTCTAAGTCAGAATTAGTTTTTACTTACTGTTCTGTTTCGAATCAGCTGACTCTTGTTTGTTTATAGAAGTATAATACAAGTCGTTAGTTTTTCTGTTTCGTTCTGTTTTGTTTCGGTGCAACCTGTGACAATCAAAAAGTTGTTAAGTAATTGTAAGTGACATCATAAATTAAATAAAAACATTTTTATATAAATTGTGATTGTGCTTTTAGAATTTAAAAAAATTTAATTTTTAAAAGAAACACATAAAATTATATTGAAACTTTATAATGGACGATGCAAAAGTCATCACTTAAGTGGATAACAGCTGGTAAAAGATCACAGCATTATTTGTGATATTGTATTTTCCAGGCCCCCTCTCAAAACAATCTTTGAAAATCAATGTCTCCGAACTTAAAAAAAACCTCAATCACCTTGTGTCACTCGATGGGGAACATGGGTTAAAGCTACAATATATAATTGCGACAATTTTAAGGAAGACTCTGAAGTTTTAAAAAATTAGATAAGTTGAAAAAAATTTTAGATCGAAATACCGGATTAATGCATTAATTAAAATAAGCAATAATAATATATTTTTTAAAGAAAGTGAAGCAGCTGAATATATTGAAAACCTTTCTCCATCTGAAGTAGTATTGGCATTTGAGTTTGCTACAGTTATATCTTGCGATGTCGAACGAGTATTTTCCATTTATTCAACCGTTCTATCCGATAATAAAAAATCATTTATTTTTGATAACTTGAAGAAACATGTTATTGTACTCTGAGTTTTTTTAAAACTTAATAAAATAAGTTTGTCTTAAATAAATTTTTTTTTGCCATTTTGTGCCATTTTCGTGACAATTATTATACTTTTTCGTGTCACTTTGCCAGCCATTTGGAACCATTTTTTGTGCCACTAAAAACTTGCCCTGATTACTAGTATATCACTTCGTTTGAGTTGATAGGTATACCAATTTACATCAGTACTGACATGATACAATTATAACATGTACATGCACAAGCCCAGCCTGTTACTGTATACATTGCAGATAAATGTCAAACTTGTTTTACAAACTGCAAAAATGTTAGTGTATGTGTGTGAATAAAATGTTTATAGTGTTGCCAATGAATTTACATAAGGCTGTGTCTGCAATTACACATTTTTTTCATATATACATATATTTATTTATTGTATCTTCAAAAATGAACTAACAATAAGTAATCAAATCTTAAATCTAAATATAATTGTTAGGCCCGACCAGTATCGGACATATACTTAGTGATAGTTATAAATAATACATAAGTAGTGATAATCGAAAAAAAAAGAAGTATTAAGCAGTCCCATCTGGAGTGCTGAGTATAAGAGCCCTTGTGTCCCTCTTTTTTAAGCGGATATGTCCAGTAAAGCTCAAAATATTACGGGCAAGCGGATTAGGATGTGACTCGAGTTTTGTTAAATATTTGCCTGCGTATTTTTCAATTTCTTCACTCACTAGTGGCATATTTAAATCACGATGAATATTTGAATTTTTAATGTACCATGGAGCAGATGTTATCAAACGTAAAATTTTGTTTTGCCTTCGTTGGATTTTCTCAATATTTGAAGCTGAAGCAGTGCCCCATAACTGAATTCCATAGCACCATATTGGCTTCAAAAGCGACTTGTATATCAAAAGTTTGCAGTCTAGGCTGAGTGTTGAATTTCTGCCAATTAACCAATATATTTGAGTCAATTTAAGTTTCATTTGGGTTAACTTAGAGTCAATATGATATTTCCATGTAAGCCTTCGATCAAGGTGTATTCCAAGGTATTTCACTTGAGAATGTTGAGGAATATTTTGATTGTTGATTTGAATGAGGGGACAGGTATCTTTTTTTATGGTAAACGTTATATGAACACACTTTTGTTCATTTACTTTTATTCTCCATAAATTCAACCATATTTCAAGCTGGGTAATGAGTGTTTGGAGATTGCGGGATGCCTCATCAGGGTTTTTGTGAATACTCAAACAGTATCATCGGCAAATATAGAAGTGTGTATGTTATTGCTCACAGGCATATCACAAGTATATATTAGATACAAGACTGGCCCCAGAATACTACCCTGTGGCACACCAGAAGATATAGATTCGGGTACACACATGAAGTCTCCTTCCACAACGGTAAATTTCCTATCAACAATATAACTTTCCAAAAGCTTTTGTATGTTTATTGGTAGGTATGTCTTCAATTTTAAAACTAGGCCATACTTTATCAAATGCCTGAGAAACATCAATAGAAAGGGCAGAACAATACTTTTTTTCTTCAAATGTCCTCCTTACAACTTGAACCAATCTATGCATTTGCTCAATAGTGCTATGCTGACTTCTAAAGCCAAATTGATGGTCCGGGATGCACCCACTATCAGCTAAAATTGTGGACAATTTAGTCATGAGCAGCTTTTCGAAAAGCTTTGAAATTGTTGATAGTAAGCTTATAGGCCTATATGACTCAGCCTTGGTAAGATCTTTGCCTGGCTTTGGAATCATTTCAATCTTGGCAAGTTTCCAGCTATGTGGAAAATACTGCATTCGTAAAATTGAAATAAAAATAAATAGCAAGATTCTTATTGCAATATGAGGCAAGTTCATCAGCATCTTGTTACTAATGCCATCAATACCTGGAGCTTTCTTCGGGTCGAGTTCAGCAACTATTTTTTGTAGTTCACGCATCTTAAACCTTAAGGGACGAGGGGGTAGAGATACTACACTCGGTAATCCGGCAGCACCCGTACATGAATTGGGAGTGAATACAGATTTTAAATGCTCAGAAAATAAGTTACCTTTCTCACTATCGCTTCTTGCCCAGCCTCCGGTCGAAGTACGCAGTGGTGATTTGAGATCAACGGGTCTTTTAAGATTTCTAGTAGCGCGCCATAAAGAGTAATTAGATGTTGACGTTACATCAAGACCTTCTAAATACTTTTCCAGTAATGCAGTCTTTTCCGACGATAGCAGCTCTTTGAGTCGTTTAGTACATTCTTTAAGTCTGATTTTATTTAGGGGTGATCGGTGTTGTTGCCATTCTCTTCTAGCTCTCCTTTTTTCACATACAAGACGTTCAATTTCCGTAGAATAAATTCTATTAAAGCCAGTCTGCGGATAGGAAGTAGTGGCATGTTCAGCAGCCTGTTTAATATATTCGTTAAAATTGGCAATATTAAATTCAATATCATCAGGTGATCTAAGCTGAATGTTTTCTACGCAGTGACTACTAATATATTTTTTGAATCCTAGCCAGTTGACCCTATTAATCCTTTTCACATATGAGTTTGATAAATCACTCCTTGTGGGCTGAAAATTGTAACTATTGTGGGAGAGTGATCGGAGGACAGATCTAGAGAGCCCTCTACGTGAATTAAGTCCCTATGGATATTTTTCGTGACGCCAAAATCTATAGCATCTGAAATTTTTCTTAAGTCAGTAGGCCAATAAGTAGGCTCCCCACTCGAAATGACATCTAAGCCCATTTTTGAAATTGTATTAAACAACGCTCTACCTCTAGGTATAACAAGACGCGAGCCCCAGTACGTATGTTTTGCATTGTAGTCACCAGCTGCCACGAAACAAGATCCAAGCGATTTGTAGAACTTCTCATACTGATCTTCGGTAACTGAAAATCTAGGAGGTGAGTAAATTGAAGATATCACGAAATTCGCACAAAAATTTTCTAGGAAAATATTCGTAGCTTGCATATATTCTTCACTAACGTTCTCAAGGATATAGTGCTTGAGTCTTGACTTAATTAGAATTGCTGATCCACCGCATGCTCTCCCTCTCGGGTCCTTTGAATCATATAGAGTGTAACCATTTATTTTAAAGCAGCTTCTCGAAGTCAAGTGAGTCTCAGAGACCAACATTATGTCAATATGTTTTTCCATGAGGAAGTGTTCAAGTTCATTTTTATGTTGGCGAATGCCGTTTGCGTTCCAGAAACATAGTTTTAACGTGTTCATGGTTTGTTGACTAATGCTTGAAGCAGAGTATTCTGCATTCTCAGCATTTCTTGCATCATGCTAGTCATATTTGTTGTAAAGTTGTTTATAGTTAGCACCAGATTCTGAATAGTAGCTTCAAGACGACTAAAGTTAAAGCTAGAGTTTGCATTTGTTGAATTACTTGGCGGTGGAACATTTTGTGTAGGAATAGAACTAGTCGTAGCAGCATCGGCATACGATACTCGTGAAGTAACTAGTTGGATAGTTTGAGGAAGAGTGGCGGAGTAAGCATTTGCTGATTGAACTGGAGCTAATTTAGGTTTTTGACCCATAGCCTGTTTAACGAAAGAATAAACAGGGCATCCTCTGTAGTTAGCGGTGTGATTACCTCCACAATTACTGCATTTTTTTTCTGCTTGTACTTTTGGCTTGGTACAGTTAGCAGTACCATGCAATTCACCGCAGATAACACAAACTGTAGGTAATTTGCAGTAAGTTTTTCTGTGGCCATATTCTTGGCAATTATGGCACTGTACGGGACCTGAACGCTTACGTGGCTCTTCAACTGTGATTTTTCGGTGTAAAAGGTATTTTAGATTATAAATTGGGTGCGTCTCGTTTTTTTTTAACTGTATATCATTTGGCTCCAGTTCAACACGAAATAGAGGCTGGTGAATCTTCTCTCTATTGATTATATTGGTAACATTTTTTACCTTAAATCCTTGTTCGATAAGTGCACATTTTACTTCTTCGGGCTCAACATATGAATCTATGCCCTTTAATACTATTTGTAGGCCTTTAGCACTCTTAAGTTGATATGTGTAAAAATTTATTTTATTTTTTTCAAACTCACTAACAATTTTTCGGAAATCTTTTTCATCATATATTTGGATTTTAGTTTCATCAATATTACCTCGTTTAATTGGAATGATGTGAAAAGTATTTTCACCAATGGTCGACAGTAGATTTTTTAGAAGCGCGTTAGAATTTTTTTCTCTCAGATAAGTAGGTGGTGGCTTAAAAGACTTTTGCGATGATGCAGCTGGTTTGTCGTTTTTGTCTTGCAATAATGAAAAACGATTTTGACGATTGATAGAAGATGTGCTGTTATCCCTAGACATCTTTGGGACGGATCCAATTTTAGTAGAATTTGGGCTTCGCCCGCGCTTTAAAATAGTTATATATCTGTCCATTCCTACTTGTACCTTTGGTTTTGAACTACTGTTATCTTCAGTGACAACTTCTTTAAGTGATGACCACGAGCCCGAAGCGGATGATATCGCTGAGTTAAATGTAGAAGTACTAGGCAATAATGTCAACGATTCACTAGTTGGCATTGGACAAAGCGAAGTTGATCGCTGACGAAACTGTGGTTTTGCCGTTAGATTACAATTACACATTAAAGAAAATTACACTACACATCTTTTGAGGAGGTTAAAATTAAAAGAAAAATAAATAAAAATAGAACCCAAAGTAGAATTACACACAGATTATACAAGAATTTAATTACATGGCCTACACATGTGAGTAAAAATTACACACTATTTAACTACACACAGATTGGCAACACTGAATAACTATAATCATGCAGGAATGCCGCGTCTGTAATTGTACTTTAGTTACCCTGTAATTGCTATTTTTATAAACAAAAGACATTTGTTTCTGACAATTTTTCGTTTGTTTATACCAACAAAAATATATGTGTTTTTTGGTGTTGGAATTTTGTTGTAGTCGTGCATGTATCTTGTATAATTGTATCATGAGTACTGATTAGTAAACTCTGAAGATATTTACATCAGTACTGATTAAGGCCGTTTCACACTGTACTGTTCGTCAAAAGTATTAGTACTTGTGTTATAGTGTGAAACGGCCTTTAGTAATATACTGTGGACTGAGCAGTGCAGATATATGTTTTACTAGTTCATGAAGTTCACAAGTATGAGAGAGAAACAAAACCACACGTACCCGAATTTTTAAATCAGGGGATTACTCACTATTACGATGCGAAAGAAAGCTGAATGTAAAGACTAATCAAAATTTAAAGCTGTATTTTTTTAGGTAAAAGATCACAGCATTATTTGTGATTTTGTATTTTCCAGGCCCCCTCTCAAAACAATCTTTGAAAATTAATGTTTCCGAACTTAAAAAAACCTCAATACCCTTGTGTCACTCGATGGGGAACATGGGTTAAAGCTACAATATATAATTGCGACAATTTTAAGGAAGTCTCTGAAGTTTTAAAAAATTAGATAATTGAAAAAAATTTTAGATCGAAATACCGGATTAATGCATTAATTAAAATTAGAAATAATATATTTTTTAATGAAAGTGAAGCAGCTGAATATATTGAAAACCTCTCTCCATCTGAAGTAGTATTGGCATTTGAGTTTGCTACAGTTATAACTTGCGATGTCGAACGAGTATTTTCCATTTATTCAACCGTTCTATCCGATAATAAAAAATCATTTATTTTTGATAACTTGAAGAAACATGTTATTGTACTGTGCAATTAAAACTTAATAAAATAAGTTTGTCTTAAATAAATTTTTTTTGCCATTTTGTGCCATTTTCGTGCCAATTATTATACTTTTTCGTGTCACTTTGCCAGCCATTTGGAACCATTTGGACCCAACGCAAACTGCTGTCATAATAACAAACCAAGTTTTAAGTATGTATGTGTTTGTGTTAGACTGTGTCCAACAGTTCTTTTTGAACTAATTTGAGAGCGTTTGAATCAAAAGTTGTTTCAAACCAATTTAATTTACATTGTAGACTTGTATCGAACTCTTTCAGTAGTAGACTTGCGTCGAACTCGTTCACTAGTTCATTTTTGCCACAAACCAATTATCAAACCCGTGTAATTTAAATGGGTTTGATCATTGGTTTGTGGCAAAAATGAACTAGTGAACGAGTTCGACCCAAGTCTATTCAGTAGCTCGTTTTTGACACAAACCAATGATCAAACCCATGTAATTTAAATGGGTTTGATCATTGGTTTGTGTCAAAAACGAGCTACTGAAAGAGTTCGATACAAGTCTATTACATTGATAGTTTTGATCGAACTTGTGTCCAACTGAACGAACTAGTTTAAAAAGAACTGTTGGACACAAGTCTAGTTTGTGTAGTTAAGTTGGGTGTTTTATAGACTTGTATCGAACTCTTTCAGTAGCTCGTTTTTGACACAAACCAATGATCAAACCCATTTAAATTACATGGGTTTGATCATTGGCTTGTGTCAAAAACGAGCTACTGAAAGAGTTCGATACAAGTCTAGTGTTTTATATCAGGGATGGTAAAATTAAGAAAACTATCTAATAGAGCTACTCGCTACGAACTTTTTGAAAAATATTAGAGACAAAAATGTTATATAATTTTCTGAGATTAATTGTTAAAAAAATGCATTTTAAAATAAAATTTGAGGAGGATTTTCAATACAAAAATAAATTTTTGTTAATTAAATTATATAAATTGAGGGCAATTATGAATAAAATTCCGCGAGAAATTTTTCCCGGGGAACAATTCCATGTAATGGCAAGTAATAGGGAAAACAGAAAATTCTAATTGGAAAAGGGAGAAATTTCTCGCGGAATTTTATTTATAATTGCCCTGATTGTCAAATTAGTTAATCTTGCTATTTTTTTTTGCTTCTACTACATTATCTACATCTTTATTATGTTTCATTACAATAAAACGGTTTAACTTTAAAACTCATTTTATGTATTCTTTTATTACGCAGTAAACTAATCAAACATGTATACCCGTTGATTTCGAACCTTTTGCGTAATTATATTATAGAATGTGATGCCAGTGATGACATACGATTAAAAAGTAAAAGTGCTAAATTGAGAAAAAAAGTGGCATTCCTGGTGACGTTTCATGCTTTAAAGTTTAATGCCGGGGCACAATGAATCCGTCATGCGTTAAACTTCGCTTTTTTCAACTGACAGCTAAGTTGAAATACATGGTTTCTTATAAGGACGGTTACATTCAGTACGTGTCCGTATGTAATGCAAAGTACAAAATTTCGTCAACTTTTAACTTTTTGCGTACGTTGAGTAGTTTGACAGTGGTTGGTTTTTTGGTATGTTCTGATTTAGAGTTTTGTGTTTTGTGGCAGCAAAACTAAAATTAAACAAAAGAAATGAAAGAAATAAATACAAAAAGTTGAATTTAATAAATAAAATGGAAAATCGACCTATAGAAGCTGTTCAAATGATTTCGTCAATAAAATACTCATTGTGCCAACCTTCTCCGTCGTTGCGTTAATGTCAGTTGAAAAAGGCGAAGTTTAACGTATGACGGATTCATTGTGCCCCGGCCTTTAGAGTCTAAAGGTGCGATCAGACGTGACATAACCATAGCCATAGAAAACAGCCGTTCGCACAACAATAATTGGCAACACTGCATTTGAGTATACGTGAATCGCCATAACGCCATAGCCATTACCATAAAACCAATTGAATTTTGGTTTGGTTAAGGCTATGGCATTATGGCCATGTCACGTCTAATTGCACCTTTACACACAGCAACACGGCTATATAGCTTAGGGGTGCCAGACGTACTGTTTTTAGCAGTACATGCACTGTTTTTTTCAATTGTACTGTTTTATGCAGAACACCCAAAACAGTACACAAATGTACTGTTTTTTGGACTTTGTACTTTTTTTGTTTTACTAATTATGTATTTTTATAAAATAATGCAAAACATAAGTATATTTATTTTAATATTTGATAGCAAACATTTTGCTAAATGTACAGAAACACGAAAATATTAAGAAACACCCTGTCGTAGTAATACACATCGCTTGTTTACAACGTTGTTATTTCTTTAATGTATGTATTTACCACGTATTTACATATATTTGCAAACAGAAAGTCTATTTTTGCAAAAATATTAATAGAAACACTAAGTTATTTAAAGACAAAAATAGTACAAACATCACGGTAAGATAAATTACGAGTTTAATTATTAGATATTTATAGTCGCATAAGTGCATGTGGTCTGTATTTCAAAAAATTCTTTTTTAGGAATGGATGATGAGGAAATAATTTCCGACGACTCTTTAACAGCTAAGTCGACTACAGATGCAGAAGTAGACTTTACAAAAATTACTGAATTTTTTAACTATAACACATTTTGTGATAAAAAGAATATTTTTAATTTTATGTAGAATTGACACGACTTTCAAAATATGTAAAAGCATTGCCTCATACAATCTGGGAGCAAATTATGGCATTCGATACGATTCTAAATTTTAAAATATTTCCAATACCCTGTTGAAATATTTCGTAATTTCGTTCGATAAAGAGTGCAGTAATTTGCCCCCTGAACAATTTAATTTTATACACAATGCAACTCCGACCAAAAAACGAAGTATTATAATCCAAAAGGCCTTTTATTATGTCTGTATTTATAAAAATATTTTACATTTGATACAGCATATATGTATGTATATTTAAAATGAATTTACCTTTGTGCAAAAACGTTCATAATATTGGCTAAGATCTCATATATTTTAAGTGTTTTTTAAAGTATTATTTTTTGCTTAGTGAGTTAATAGTTCAAAACATGTAAAGACTTGAATAAATAGCTATTTTTCGTTAAAAAAATGTACTGTTTTTTTCTTAATTGTACTGTTTTTTTGTACCAGGTGTACTGTTTTTCCGAATTTCAGATCTGGCTACCCTAACATAGCTACACGACCACCGTTCTAGCTGTAGCCAATTTAGACAAATTTCTATTTTTGTTGGCGACAATTAGTAAATACAGCAAATATAAAACAAAATGTAAAATTAATTATAACTTGAAATTATTGTATATTATTTAATAGAAAGAAAATCTTAAGACTCATATACATATGTAATGGTCTACATTATATATATGTATATATATTGATTAATTTTTATACTTTTACGCGATATAAGAACAATTTAAATGAGTAATTTTATTTTTATACATGTGAAGTATTTGAATGTGTATATATTTCAATATATACACATACATACATATATTGCTGCCGCTTTCAAAATAATTAAGTTGCTGCCCATACGGCTATAACTTCATAATTTGCACAATAGTGCGATTTCAGATAGTTAAGAAATTGCAACAACAAAAATTGCAAGTGTGGAGGAGGACTAAGTTTTCCTGGTATATTTGCAACCTGTCTAGCTTTTATTAATTTCCAAGTACAACAATTTCATTCATTTATTGTCATGTATGTATAGCAGGCAATTTACTACCCAAAATTTATGTTAAACATTTTAACAGCCTTGTTTATAAAATATATGTACTTACATATTAATAAAGGTCTTTCGACAACTATCGTAAAGAAAGTTGTTAAATCAGCTCCAAAAATGAGTATCAAATATTTTTTGAAAACAAGAAGGTTAAACTTCAAGAGGTATATAACAGGTCAAATGAGTTCCCCTTATGTAAGTTCTTTTGAAGATTTACCGCCATATTCATAAAAAAATATTTTAGGTTTATTACAGGTTTATTTGACAAATTTCCCATAGAATTACGTCAAATAAGCGCTTCATAAACCTAAAATATTTTTTATGAATATGCCAGTTAGTTTTTAATACTTAAAAAAATTTTACACCTTCTTAATAATTGGAACAAATACAAACCTCCAATTTTCCATCGCTGTTTGACACGTTTATGTGTGTGTGTTTTAAAATAAATTGAACGAACTTTACTACTTTGATTTTATTCAACGTCATCGCTTGTTCACGTAGAAGTTTGAATAAAACCAGTTCGAACACTCCACTTACAATTAGACTTGTGTCCAACAGATCTTTTTGAACTAGTTTGAGAGCGTTTGAATCAAAAGTTGTTTCAAACCCATTTAATTAACATTGATGTTTTTGATCGAACTTGTGTCCAACTGAACGAACTAGTTCAAAAAGAACTGTTGGACACAAGTCTACTTACAATTATTCAAACTAGACTTGGGTCGAACTCGTTCACTAGTTCATTTTTGCCACAAACCAATGATCAAACCCATGTAATTTAAATGGGTTTAGACTTGGGTCGAACTCGTTCACTAGTTCATTTTTGCCACAAACCAATGATCAAACCCATGTAATTTAAATGGGTTTAGACTTGGGTCGAACTCGTTCACTAGTTCATTTTTGCCACAAACCAATGATCAAACCTAGACTTGTGTCCAACAGTTCTTTTTGAACTAGTTCGTTCAGTTGGACACAAGTTCGGTCAAAATCAGCAATGTAAACTAAATGGGTTTGAAACAACTTCTGATTCAAACGCTCTCAAACTAGTTCAAAAAGAACTGTTGGGCACAAGTCTAATCAAACCCATGTAATTTAAATGGGTTTGATCATTGGTTTGTGTCAAAAACGAGCTACTGAAAGAGTTCGATACAAGTCTAAACGAGTTCGACCCAAGTCTAAATGGGTTTGATCATTGGTTTGTGGCAAAAATGAACTAGTGAACGAGTTCGACTCAAGTCTAACCCCCTGTTTGTGTAAGACGTGTGAGTTAGAAATCTTGGCGTTTTTGTAATAGATTAAAGGAAACTTGTACAAATTTTCTTTAATCTATTACAGAAACGCCAAGATTTTTAACTCAAACGTCTTACACAAACAGGGGGTGATTAATTTCAACATTGAGTTTTGTTGCATGATTAAATGTGAATAAAACATTTCTGGTATGGTGAGTGAATTGATTTAAACATGTTCGAACGCTTTATTCACAATCACTCCAATGAACAGATATTACTACGACGCTGATTTTATTGAACGTTGAATGTTTTGTACGTGATTAACCCCCTGTTTGTGTAAGACGTTTGAGTTAAAAATCTTGGCTTTTCTGTAATAGATTAAAGAAAAGTTGTACAAGTTTCCTTTAATCTATTACATAAACGCCAAGATTTCTAACTCAAACGTCTTACACAAACAGGGGGTAAATGTGAGTAAAAATTTTAATGTATGAGTAAATCATCAAAAAGCATGAAATTTGCAGGTCTCTGGTGCCTACTTTAGAATTTTGATATAATAATTTTTTTGAATACAACTTTAATTAATATTGCATAGCAAAGCCTTATTAAGGTTTTTTTGAATACGACCCTTATATAAAAGAAAAAAAATTTTTCGCAATAAGAACGCAATAAGGGGTGCCCCTGTGGCTGAGTGGTAGCGATGCTAGCCTCTCAGTCCAGAGGTCGTGGGTTCGATTCCTACCATAGACCCTGGGTGTTTTCTGCAGACAAGCTAATCGCTTTGCGGGTTGTGTTTGTTCTTAAAAAAAAAAATTTATTGGATATATATTATTAAATATTTTAGTTTACTACACTACTATCAATGAACTTTAGCAGCAATAAATATATATAGATTTATTTTGATAAAGAAATAAAAAAAAAATTTTTATTACTTTTTAAATTACGCAATCATATCAACAGCACATTCATTTAAAATTAAAATTTTGTGTTAAATTTTCGCTCTTTTTTTTACAAATATGTGTCCATTGGCAAACAACACAAATTTTCACCCATTTTCTTTGGCTTTGGTTTTGGCTTGCCATATAAACCATCGATTGACAGCAGTTAATTGATCGTTTATATTAATTATATAAGTATGATCATTGTTGTTGCTGGAATTACCACCGTTATTATTAGCTGCATCAGAATAACTTGTTAATATGCTTTCTCTTACTCTATGCCCACGTATTTTGGACATTATCTCCTTCTTTTTGTATAATGAGCTGAATTCAATTATAATCTTGTTGTGTTTTTTAATTTTATATGCATTGCTTATATCATATTCGTGGATATTAACATTCACTTAGGCTGCTATTTTTTTATCGCATCTATAGCATTTATATTTTTTATTTATTTATTTATTTATTTATTTATTTGTCTATGGAATAGTAATCTTTACAGACATTTTAAATTAACAAATACCTACATATGTTAACAAAATAATATACATACATATCTATATTACATAATATTGAACAAAAATTAAAATAATTTACAAAAATATAAGTTACAATAAGTTACGAGTTTAAATGTATTAATAGACTACTTTTGATAGCAGTAGGGCATGCAGAATAATCAATGAATTTATAAAATTTGTTGAAATCGTTACACATCCTTCTCAGTGGATCAGCATTAGCATAGTTAGCTCTAACAAATATAACCGATAAAGGAATTAGATGACGTGAAGGGCGTTGTGGAACATTAAAATTTAGGTTGGTAATTAAAAAAACCAGAGCATACGTTGCCATTAATTATATTGAGAAGAAACGAGAAGTTTAGCACAATTCGGCGGCTTTTAAGGGATGGTAGCTTGATTAGCGCAATCCTTGCGGAATAAGGTGGCATATTTCTAGGATTAAAGTTATATTGTTATATTGTTATTTTTTATGTTTTTAATTTCAATGTTTTTGTTCCATATTTTATTATTTATTACTAGCTGACCCGGCAAACGTCGCTTTGCCTGCAAATTTTATTTTTATTGGAAAGGTTTCATGCCAATCGGTCTATTATAATAAGAAAGGCCACCAGTGCTAATTTTGAAAAGGGGCGTGCCATGCCTACTTACACCAAAGATATATAGTATCCAGCTGACACGGCAGACGTTGTCCTGCATAATATTTCTAGCTCTTCTTTTTTCACTTACGAGACGTTCAATATCCGTAGAATAAATTCTATTTACCCTAGTCTGTGGATGGGCGGTAGTGGCATGTTCAGCAGCCTGTTTAATATTTTCATTAAGGTTGGAAATGTTAGTTAGATTCAATATCATCAGGTGTTCTTAGCGTAATATTTTCCGCGCAATGACTACTAAGATATTTTTTAAGTCCCAGCCAATTAACACGATTTATCAAATTCGCATATGGGTGAGGTAAGTCACTTCTTAATGGGCTACAAATTGTAACAATCGTGGGAGAGCGATCGGACGAGAGATCTAGAGAAGCTTCAATTTGAATTAAATCTCTAGAGATATTTTTCATGACGCCAAAATCTACAACATCCGGAATTTTATGTATGTCAGTAGGCCAATATGTGGGCTCCCCACTCGAAATGACATCTAAGCCCATTTTGAAAATCGTGCTGAACAACGCTCGACCTCTGGGTGTACATAAATTTTAAAAAGGCTTCTCGAAGTCAAATGAGTCTCAGAGACCAACATTGTATCAATATTTTTTTCCGTTTGGAAGTGCTCAAGTTCATTTTTATGTTGACGAATGCCGTTTGTGTTCCAGAAACATATTTTTAACGTGTTCATGGTTTGTTAACTAAAGCTGGAAGCAATGTATTCTGCATTCGCAGCATTTCTTGCATCATGCTTGTCATATTTGTTGTAAAATTGTTTATAGTTTGCACCAGATTTTCAATAGTAGCTTCAAGGCGATTAAAATTAAAGCCTGAGTTTGTATTTGTTGAAGTATTTTGCCGTGAAACATTTTGTGTGGGAATAGAGCTTGTCGTTACAGCATCGGCATACGATACACGTGAATTAACTGGTTGGGTCACTTGTGCAAGAGTGGCGGAGTAAGTGTTTGCTGTTTGTGCTGGAGTTACTTTAGGTTTTTGCCCCATAGTCTTTTTAACGAAAGCATATACAGGACATCCTCTATAGTTAGCGGTGTGATTACCTCCACAATTACTGCATTTTTTTCTGCTTGATCTTTTGGTTTAGTACAACTAGCAGTACCGTGCAATTCACCGCAAATAACACAAACTGTAGGTAATTTGCAGTAAGTTTTTGTGTGGCCATATTCTTGACAATTATGGCACTGTACGGGTCCAGAACGCTTTTGTGGTTCTCAACTGTTTCGGTATAAAATATATTTTAAATTAAAAATTGGGTGCGTCTTATTTTTTCTCAATTTTATATCATTCGGCTCAAGTTCAACGCGAAATAGAGGCTGGGGGATCTTCTCCCTATTTATTATATTGGAAACATTTTTTCCCTTAAATCCCTGGAGGACGAGTGCATCTTTTATTTCTTCGGGAACAACAAAAGAATCTATGCCCTTCAATATGATCTGCAGGCCTTTAGCACTCTTAAGCTGGTATGTGTAGAAACTTGTTCTATTTTTTTCAAATTCAGAAACTATTTGGCGGAAATCTGTTTCGTCATAAATTTGAATTTTCATTTCATCGATATTGCCACGTTTTATTGGAACAATGTGAAATTTATTCTGATGTAATTTTAATAGAATTTGGGCTTCGCCCGCACTTTCCCACAATTATATATCGGTCTATTCTGACTTGGACCTTGGGTTTTGGGCTACTCTTATTTATAGTGACAAATTGGGCAAGTGATGAATCGGATGATGTCGCTGATTTAAATGACGAAGTAGTAGGCAACTGTAATGTTAACGAATCACTAGTTGAAATTTTTTTTGTTTTAGTTATTACTTCCTATGTAAAAAATATTAGCAAAGCAAAAAAAGCTTGGTTATCAAAGTTAAGTACAACGAATAGTTTTTTGTATGTTTTTTTTTGTTTAGCATGTATGTAAAAAAAAAATTCCGCTAATACGTCTGTTCACTATGAAGGTACAACGAGAATCAATCAATCAAAGCATCTTTCGTATTTACCATGTTGTAGAAATTTTCTGGCGATTTGATACATTGTGTGTCTCCATGCAATGGTATTGTTCCATTTCCAATGTTGAGCAATTGCTCGGAGAATGATATTGCCAATGGATCGTTTTGCAGTTGTACACGAATATTTTTGTTAGGACTTAATGTAGGGACATTTCGCCACAGATATGATTGAGTTGAATAACCTAGATACCGACTGCAGCGCCATCTGCCGGGCTGGTTTGTGAATGTAAACCATCCAAGTTGGCACCCAAACGCATGCAAACAAAATTTATTCAGTGAAATACACACGTACAGTAGAATTATACACATAAAGAATATTTGTATGGGAGGTACCACGCGTCTATCAAATCCCGCCTATATTTGCAGCAGAACTTAATGTATTCACTTTACCGAAATACCAAATTCTGCTTAAATACCGTTAGCAGCAGCAGAAATATTGGATTATGGGAGGTACCACGCCCTTTTGTACAATCTTGCCCATATTTGGAGCAACACTTAAAAAATGCACACAAAACCGACGTACCAAATTTTGTGCAAATATCGTTATCAGGAGCAGAAATAATATATTTGTGATTTGTATGGGAGGTACCACGCCCCTTTGTACAATCCCGCCCATATTTGCTGCAGCACTTAAAATATTTACACCAAACCGACGTACCAAATTTTGTTCAAATACCGCTATCAGGAGCAGAAGTAATAGATTTTTAAGTTGTGGTTTGTATGGGAGGTACCACGCCCCATTGTCCAATCCCGCCCATATTTGCAGCAGCACGTACCGAATTTTATTCACATACTGTTAACAGGAGCTGCCGAGATATGAGAAGGACTCTACATCCTCGACTATCTGGCCTTGAAATGCTAATTATGTTGTTTATATTTATTTTCTAGCCCCACTTTACTGGCGTTTTCTGAAAGGACGAGTAGTTTTTGCTGAATGTCCTCAAATCGATGTGCCAGAAGACAAATATTGTCTGCGTAATCGATGTCGTGTAGCAGCTCTCTCATGTTCCACCGAATGCCATAAAGTGCTTCAGAGTTTGATCGCTGGATTACGCAATCTAGCAGAAGAAAGAAGAGTGTGGGAGACAGAACACAACCCTGCTTCACGCCAGCGCTGGTCATAACGGGTGAACTTTTTTCACCTTTGTAGCGTAGTCTGCATTCTTCATCTGCATATAATTCGCGTATTAGATTAATTATTTTCAGAGTAATGCCCTTCGCGCTGAGTGCATCCTAGAGGGCCGGCCTGGATACCGTATCAAATGCACACGCGAAATCAACAAACAGAAGGTATAGGCCAGGGTAGGAAGAGTGCTCGAATTAATTTCTTTCGCAAACGAATTTAATTCGAACGAATTTTATTTTCCATATTGTAAAGAATTATTCTTTTTAATTAATTTATAAATAAAATTTGCGAACGAAAAGAAAAACCAAGAACGCAAAATAAAATTCCTCTCGCAAATTTAAAAGTAAAATTCGCAAACGAATAGAAAATAGAATTCGCGATTAAATTAAAAATACAAATACATATGTACATAATTCAAAGTAAAGACTTAAAATTTTTTGAGGAGATTTCGAGGAGATGACAAAAATGCGTTGGAAAAATGGCGGAGGCGCCAAAAAGTGGACACTTATGTCCATTTATCACTTTCATGATATGGGTATCAAATGAAAGGTATTTTCGAGGAGATGCCAAAAATGCGTTGGAAAAATGGCGGAGGCGCCAAAAAGTGGACACTTATGTCCACATATCACTTTCATGATATGGGTATCAAATGAAAGGTATTTTCGAGGGGATGACAAAAATGTGTTGGAAAAATGGCGGAGGCGCCAAAAAGTGGACACTTATGTCCATTTATCACTTTCATGATATGGGTATCAAATGAAAGGTATTTTCGTGGGGATGACAAAAATGCTTTGTTAAAAATGGTGGAGGCGCCAAAAAGTGGACACTTATGTCCACATATCACTTTCATGATATGGGTATCAAATGAAAGGTATTTTCAAGGAGATGACAAAAATGTGTTGAAAAAATGGCGGAGACGCCAAAAAGTGGACACTTATGTCCATTTATCACTTTCATGATATGGGTATCAAATGAAAGGTATTTTCGAGGGGATGACAAAAATGCGTTGGAAAAATGGCATCCTCAAAAATACCTTTCATTTGATACCCATATCATGAAAGTGATAAATGGACATAAGTGTCCACTTTTTGGCGCCTCCGCCATTTTTCCAACTCATTTTTGTCATCCCCTCGAAAATACCTTTCACTTGATACCCATATCATGAAAGTGATAAATGGACATAAGTGTCTACTTTTTGGACCCTCCACCATTTTTACAACGCATTTTTGTCATACCCACGAAAATACCTTTCATTTGATACCCATATCATGAAAGTGATAAATGGACATAAGTGTCCACTTTTTGGCGCCTCCACCATTTTCCCAACACATTTTTGTCATCCCCTCGAAAATACCTTTCATTTGATACCCATATCATGAAAGTGATAAATGGACATAAGTGTCCACTTTTTGGCGCCTCCGCCATTTTTCCAACGCATTTTTGGCATCTCCTCGAAAATACCTTTCATTTGGTACCCATATCATGAAAGTGATAAATGGACATAAGTGTCCACTTTTTGGCGCCTCCGCCATTTTTCCAACACATATTTGTCATCTCCTCGAAAATACCTTTCATTTGATACCCATATCATGAAAATGATAAATGGACATACATAAGTGTCCACTTTTTGGCGCCTCCGCCATTTTCTCCAAGGTACCAAAGTTCAGTTTTTACCCCCTCAAGAATTCAATTGGCTGCCTAACGAATTTTATAAGAATTATTCTTTTGCATTCGTTCCTTAGAATTATAAAATAAAATTCGGAAAAGAATTCTATTTTAAATTCTTGGTTTTTTTCGTTCTCCTCGCAAACGAATTAAATTAACTTTTGTTGATTTAATTCGTTTGCGAGGAGAACGAAAAAAAACAAGAATTTAAAATAGAATTCTTTTCCGAATTTTATTTTTAAAATTCCGAAAACAAATTTTAAAACGAATGAAAAAAATAAAATAGCATTTGCGAGCAGAATTTTTTCCTACCCTGGTATAGGCTGCTGCTGTACTCAATAGACTGCTCTATAATAACACGCACAGTATTTATGTGGTCTGCACAAGATCTTCCCGGCCTGAATCCTGCCTGTTCTTTTCGAAGGATATATTCTACATCTGGTGAGATTCGATTTAGGATCAGAGTTGATAGCAGTTTGTTGACAACGTTCAGCAGAGTTATACCCCTCCAGTTGTTACATAATCTAAAATCACCTTTCTTCGGCATTGTCACTACTACACCTTCTTTCCAGCATTTCGGTATAGACTCCTTCCTGATTATGGGTGTCAACACTTCGGCAATTGGTTCTCCACCATATTTTAGTAACTCTGAGGGTATACTGTGTGGTCCTGGAGCCTTCGAGTTCTTAAGGTTTGAAAGTGCGCTCAGTATTTCAGAAAAAATTGGGAATGCTGTTGTGATTTCGCTTCTTTGGATACGTCTACTTTCCGGCCACGGATAGTTCGGAGTTTGAACTGGATTCGGCAGGTGGGACGCTGTGCTGAAAAAATGACGCCAGCGTGCTAGTTGTTCACTAATAGAGGTCTGTTCGGTGCCATTTTTATCTTTGATTACTTCGGTGGTACGTGCCTGCTTCCCACCCAACTATTTAATGGCATTGTATACCACTCGCATATTACTCGCCTCTGCTGACTTTTCTGCTTTTGCTGATATATTATTATAATAGGCTTCTCGATCCTTCCGAGCCATATATTTTACTTTTGCAGCTGTTTGTCGATATTCCACCTTTGCATTGGTTCTGGCCTCTGTCGCTTTAGAGTGGTTGATTTTGTTTTTCATGTAAATCGTAATCGTATGTCAATCGTATGGGAAGTCCAAAAGTGTGATGCGCACCATCTCATCATTAATATTATGAACTGATATTTTAACAGGCCTATTTTTTTACATAAACAAAAGTTTGAAACCTGGTTCTGAGAAAAAAAATTTTTTTTATACATATTTTTATTTATTGTATCTTCAAATATGAACTAACAATAAGTATTCAAATCTTAAATCTAAAATATAATTATTAGGCCAGACCACTGCCGGACAAAAATTTAGAGATAGTTATAAATAATACATAAGTAGTGATAATCAAAAGGAAGAAAAAACAAAGTATTTTCAAGCAGTCCCATCTGGAGTGTTGAGTATGAGAGCTATTGTATTCCTCTTTTTTAAGCAGACGTGTCCAGTAAAGTTCAAAATATTATGAGCAAGTGGATTAGGATGTGACTCGAGTTTTGTTAAATATTTGCCTGCATATTTTGCAATTTCTTCAACCACTAGTGGCATATTCAAATCACGATGTATATTTGAGTTTTTTATATACCATGGAGCCAATGTTATTAATCGCAAAATTTTGTTTTGCCTTCGTTGGATTCTCTCGACATTGGAAGCTGAAGCCGTGCCCCATAACTGAATTCCGTAGCACCATATAGGTTTCAAAAGCGACTTGTATATCAAAAGTTTGCAATCTAGACTGAGGGTTGAATTTCTACCAATCAGCCAATGTACCTGAGTTAATTTTAGTTTCATTTGTGTTAACTTAAAGTGAATGTGGTGTTTCCAAGTTATCCGTCGACCAAGGTGTATACCAAGATATTTCACATGAGAATGTTAAGGCACAACTTGATTGTTAATCTGAATTGGTGAACAAGTATCTCTTTGTAATGTATATGTTACTTGAACACAGTTTTGTTCGTTTACCTTAATTCTCCATAAGTTTAACCATACTTCCAGCTAGGTAATGTGTTGTTGAAGATATGCATACTAAGGCAGGGTGTATCATCAGCAAATGTGAAAATGTAGATATTGCTGCTCCAAGGCATATCACAAGTATAAATCAAATACAAAACTGGCCACAGTATACTCCCCTGTGGCACACCGGATGAGATAGTTTCAGGCATACTCATATAGTCTTCTTCCACAACAGTGAACTTTCGGGCAGTAAGGTAACTTTCCAAAAGACTTACAACGTTCATTGGTAGGTATGTCCTTAATTTTAAAATTAGGTCTTCATGGCACAGTTTATCAAATTCCTGCCAAATGTCGATAAACAGCGCAGAACAATACTTCTTTTCTTCAAATGTTCTTCTTATAAATTGGACCAATCTATTCGTTTGTTTAATGGCATTAAAAATAAATAATTATATTCTAATTGCAATACGAGGCAACCTAATCAGCATCTGGTTACTAATTCCATCAAAACCTGGAGCTTTCTTCGGGTTGAGTGCAGCAATTAATTTTTGTACATCACGCGTCTTAAAATATATTTGTTGAGGGGAAGACCGACTACACTCGGCAAATCAATTACACCAGTACATGTGTTTGGGGTAAATACGGATTTTAAATGATCTGCAAATATTTTACCTTTTTCAGTATCGCTTCTAGCCCAACCTCCGGTAGATGTGCGCAGAGGTGGTTTAAACTCAACGGGTGTTTAAAGCTTTCTAGCAGCGCGCCATAAAGAGTAATTAGATGCTGGTGTGACATCAAGATTTTCCAGATAGGTTTTAAGAGATGCAGTTTTTGCATGTGCAAGCAGCTCTTGGAGTCTTTTAGTGCACTCTTTAAATCTAATTTTATTCTGGGCTGATCTGTGCTGTTGCCATTACCTTCTAGCTCTTCTTTTTTTCACATACGAGATGTTCAATATCTGTAGAATATATTATATTTAACCCAGTCTGCGGATGGGAGGTAGTGGCATGTTTAGCAGCCTGCTTAATAGTTTCGTTAAGATTGACAATGTTAGATTCAACATCATCATGAGTTCTTAGCGTAATGCAATGACTACTAAGATAGTTTTTGAATCGCAGCCGATTAACACGACTGGCCATCTTCACATATGAGTGAGGTAGAGCACTTTTCAGTGGGCTACAGATTGTAACGATCGTGGGAGAGTGATCGGACGATAGATCTAGGGAAGCTTCAACGTGAATTAGTTCCCTTGAATTATTTTTCATGACGCCAAAATCTATCACACTCGGAACTTTATGTATGTCAGTCGGCCAGTAAGTGGGCTCCCCACTCGAAATAACGTCCAAGCCCATTTTGGAAATTGTTTTGAACAACGCTCGACCTCTGGGTGTAATAAGACGCAAACGCCAGAACATATGTTTAGCATTATTGTTGCCAGCTGCTACAAGACAAGGGCCGAGAGATTTGTAGAAATCCTCGTATTGATCCTCAGTAATTGCGAATCTAGGAGGGGAGTAAATTGATGATATGACAAAATTTGTGCAAAAATTTTCGACACAAATATACGTTGCTTGTAGATGTTCTTCACAAATGTTGTCAATAGTAAAATGCTTGATTCTTGACTTTATTAAAATTGCTGATCCCCCGCAAGCTCTTGGGTCCTTTGAATCATATAAAGTGTAGCCATTTATTCTGAATTGAATTCTTGAAATCAAATGAGTTTCAGAAACCAACATTATATCAATATTTTTTTCCGTGCCGTTTGCGTTCCAGAAACATATTTTTAACGTGTTCATGGCTTTTTAACGAGAAAAAAATGAAATTTATTTGAGAATGACCCTAATATATATGTATGTATGTATATATGCATGCATGTCTCTACATTTTATGATTTGTGAAGGGTATATAAGATTCGGCACAGCCGAATATAGTACTCTTGTTTTAAATAACGTGATGCTATTGTATTTTTTATATGTATCTTTCCTAATTATTTTCTTCTTAAACACAATACTCCTCTTTGAAACTTAGTACTTCTTCTTCTTCACAAAAATAATTAAAAATAAAAAATACAATATCAAACAACAAATAATGTATTACATAGATACAATATTGAGGGACACATTTTGTGATAACATCGACTTTGATGGCGATATTCAAAATAATCAAATGGCCACTTCAATGCCAATAATGATGACAATGACGAGGGGAAGTCATCCGCACTATTCGTTTAATAATAATAATTGTTATTTTGTTGTCCTTGGAAATTTGTCATCTAGTTCTGATTTACTCTTTATAGACCCATTTACACCACCACAAAGCCCGCCTAGTATAATAGCGCCTGTGAGGTCAACCGTCGTACCATCCTCAACAACTGAAGAACTTGATAATGACGATAAGCATGATGGTACTGACATAAACATTGATGATGGCGAGCACACCTTCGATGAACATGAACAAAACCGAAATCATTCGCACGTTGCAAAAATAGCATTTTATACAGCAACATCAGCCTCACACATCCCAAAACCCTACAAGAATTAACAGCCAACACAACATTAGTAACAGAAACAGCAGCTACTGTTTTATGTGAAAAACGCAAACAGCGACCGCTTATTGATATTACTCGTAGCATAACTTCTGGTGATACTTCAGACATTTTATAGCCCACAACAGCTAAAGCAATATTAAATTTACAAAAACGAAATCAGGCAGACAAGCTTTCGCTGCTCCCCATTGCAAAAACTACATATTTTGAATTGTTATCGATTAGCAACGAATCTAGGACTGAACTAGAAACTGAGTCCTGGTGAAGAAATGGCTTTGCATCTTGGTAAAAAACTGGCACAAGTTCTGAGTGGGCGTAATGAAAACAGCACTGGCAATGGTAGCTCAAATCTGGGTGTTGATATTAGTGATTCTGCACTTACTACTGGGTCACCAATTCAAGATAACTTGTCATGTTGTACCGCTATCACGGGCACCACTGAAATATTTAATATCGCCAAAGCAAAAAAGATTGAATTGCCAAGTTTATCATCACGTTTGGTGGCAACTACACCTCTAACACCCACGAAGATAGAGACACAAACAGCAACAACAACATCAATGTCGGGTAAGTAGAGAGACACTAATTAAATTTTGTATACAATTTCTATTAAATAACTCCAAAGAGTTTAAAGGATGGGTTAGCCGAACGTTGCTGTTGCTCTCTACCGAACTTTACTGTTAGCACGTTTGTGCACTTATAGAAGATTTAAGAACATGCGTATGCTCTACTTTGTTTTGTTGTTTTAATCTGAAACAGAAACAGCTGTTCACAAAACAGTGATGGGAATTAAAAAAGTTCAAATAGTGAATGTAATGAAAAAGTTTCTAAAATATATAAATGCTACTTACTTGGCATTTACACATGTAAATGCTAGTTCGTAAAACTCAATACATTCACACTTTTTTACTAAACAGTCACATTTTTTGTACTTACTTTTTGTAAGTTCAATTTAAAAACGTTCTCGAAGCGTACACGTCTTATGAAAGTAAATTTGCTTTTGAATGGAAAAATATATTTATTTTAAAATTAGAGCTCAGTATTGCCGTATTTATCGGGAATCATAAAATTACTGAAAAAATATTTTCTACAACTTTTTTTTGTAAAAATGCATGAAATTCATATATAAAAATATGATTAAGATGCCTTGTTGTATATTTGAGTTTTTTTACATAATGTTTTTTATAAATACGTAGCAAATCTGCAATATATATTACTTTTATTATACGAAGTGCTAATAAATTTATAGAAAACTCATTCTCGGTAGCATTGTTTCCTCATTTGTCATTTTACTTACAAAAATTTATTTACAAGCTAAGCAGTAAGTACAAAAATTTTATTTTACCCACTTGACCTGAGATTCGATAAAAACCAAAACTAAAGCGAAGAAATTTCGAAACAAACTTGCCACGATAGCCTAGCGGATGTGTACGAGTCTGTTAGAATGGAGGTACCATGTTCAAAGCCTGCAGCGTAAGTTACGGAATTAAACAAATAAATAAAATAATAAAATAAGTAAGTTAAAATATATAAAAAAATTTTTTGCTTTTTCTGCTACCTTTTTGCGGTAACGAAAATAATTCGATAATGTCTCACTTTTGATATTGCTAACGAAATTCGAGATCGACTGTTTCTTGGAACAAAACTAAGCGGTGAACATTTTTGATTCATTTTTGAGTGCTACTCTCGATAGTTTTACACGATAAATGTTCGAGATATATTCGAAATCGATATCATTAACGAAAGCCCTGGTCAACTGGGTATTAGTAAAAAAGTGTGAGTGTATTGAGTTTTTCGAACTTGCACTTACTTAGCACTTACACATGTAAGTGACATTTAAATCACGATGTATATTTGAATTTTTTATATACCATGGAGCCGATGTTATCAAACGTAAAATTTTGTTCTGCCTTCGTTGGGTTTTCTCAACATTTGAAGCTGAGGCAGTGCCCCATAACTGAATTCCGTAGCACCATATTGGTTTCAAAAACGACTTGTATAATAAAATTTGCAGTCTAGGCTGAGTGTTGAACTTCTGCCAATACACCAATGTATTTGAGTTAACTTAAATTTCATTTGAGTGAGCTTAGAGTCAATATGGTGCTTCCATGTAAGCCTTCGATCAAGGTGTTTCACTTGAGAATATTGAGGAATATTTTGATTGTTGATTGGAATGGGGGAACAAGTATCTTTTCTTAGGGCAAACGTTATATGAACACACTTTTGTTCATTTGGTTTAACTCTCCATAAGTTCAACCATGTTTCCACCTGAGTAACATGTTCCTGGAGATTGCGGGATGCCTCATAAAGGCTTTCATGCATACTCATAAGGCTGTATCATTGGCAAATGTAGAGGTGTGTATATTATTGCTCACAGGTATATCACAAGTGTATATTAAATACAAGACTGGCTCCAGAATACTACCCTGTGGCACACCAGAAGATATAGATTCGGGCACACTTGTGAAGTCTCCTTCCACAACAGTAAACTTGCTATCAACAATATAACTCTCCAAAAGTTTTTGAATGCTTATTGGCCGATATGTCTTCAATTTTAAAAATAGGCCTTCGTGACATACTTTGTCAAATGCTTGAGCTACATCAATAAAAAAGCAGAACAATACTTCTTTTCTTTACATGTCCTCCTTATAACTTGAACCAATCTTTGCTCAGTTTTGCTATGCTGACTTCTAAAACCAAATTGACGGTTCGGGTGCACCCATTATCAGCTAAAATTTTGCACAATATAGTCGTAAGCAGCTTTGCAAAAAGCTCTGAGATTGTTGATAGTAAGCTTATAGGCCTGTATGACTCAGCCTTGGTCATATAGGCCTTGCCCGGCTTCGAAGTCATTTTGATCTTGGCAAGTTTCCAGTTATGTGGAAAATACTGCATTCGTGAAATTGCATTAAATAAATAGCAGGATTCTTATTGCAACATGAGGCACACTCGTCAGCATCGTGTTACTAATTACATCAATACCTGGAGCTTTCTTCGGCAAATCAACAACACCTGTACATGTGTTTGCGGTAAATGCGTATTTTAAACAGTGTTCGAAAATAAACATTATTTAATGTACTTTAATGTTCTGTAAGGTACAACCTCACACGCACAAGCGCTAATAATGTACGTATACCCAGTACATTAAAATTATAAGTACTTACAATCTTAGTTAACTTGTGCCCAACGAGAATCGTTATTTAACCTAATCAAAATGATGATGATCAACACTACGTTTTGTAATAAACATCTGCATGAAACTTAATAATGATGTTTATGAAATGTTCACTAAAATTTTTTATTCGTTTCATCCTATTTCATACAGATGAATAACTATGAAACAATAACAATGAACACTCAATAGTTAAGAACGCAGTAAAACGATGTTGGTTTGTTCATATATACAAGAGCATACAAACATTCACAAATGTGAAACAGAACATGCGTTGAGTAAATCTCGATTAAGTTCATGCAAAAACAATATGCTTTTAAAGATCAGTGTTGCCAGTTGAAGGAAAATACTAGAATAATCGCCGAAAAGGAAGTTAAAAGATGTTAACGAGATCTAAATTAAATTTAGTTTTTAATAGTGAGAGCAACCTCGGTAAAATATTTCATTTATAGACATAAGTTAAATGTACACATAATTATCTTTCTTTTAAATGCAATATTATTGTTGTTTAAAATTTCGTATTTTTGCATTAGGGTGATAATAAAATTGTTTGAGTTTTATTACAAATATTAATTTCAAAAATAATTTTTAGTTATATTTTTGCTTGGAAGTATATAAATAGTTATTTTCGCTTGGAAAGGAGTACTTTTGTTGTGTTTTCTTTAATTTTTGTCACACAACTAATAAACTATTAGGCCGCGTTTGCACATGTGTGCCATGTGCCACACAAGTGTAAAAAAAGCGTAACCACTAATTACTAATGAAAAACTGTTTGATTCAAACATGTATTTATTAAGGGTCAAACCCACGATATCGACACTGTTCGACTTGTCGCACACTTACATTCAAAACAAAAACAAATTTTAATATTTTGTTGTTGTTTCAAATGTAAGTGTGCGACAAGTCGAACGTTGTCGATATCGTGGGTCAGGCCGTAAGTTAAATAGTTCCATACATAGCTAATAGACAATTTTATAGAATCCAACATGATTGGAAACATGTCTGAATACATGTCTGAATCAAACAGCTTTTATTATTAATTAGTTGGTTACGCTTTTTTTTTGCAAATGGCACACAAGAAATGCCAGATGTAAACTCAGCCTTATGAACTGGTTTAAGTTCTTATTTATTTAAATAGTTCGTACATAAAATTTAAAATATAATCACAAAGTTAATTAAAAACTGTATAACTTCCAAGCTGCTGGATCGATTTTCTTCAAACATTGCTTACAACACTCTCGATAAACTCACCTTTCAAACAATAACAAACTAAATGGAAATTGGTACAGACGTTTTGGTTCTGCGAATGCGTAGGCTGACACACAGATGCACACTTGAAATTTATAAAACTCCTCTTGTTTGGTCGGAGGTACCTGATTACTAAAGAACAGAACATTATTACTTTAAATTTCTTTTTCAGTACATGTGCTTACGCTGGTTCGACATTTTTGTAAATTTCACTCAATCATAATAAGAGAACATAATAAAACACAAATGATCATTATTTTATGTGGTTTATTGAAATGCAATTTGAAAAAAGAGTAATTATCAGGAAAATTCAATATGATTTTAAAATTATATTATTGCAAAGAAAACCAAAAACCAATGCGTGATTTATATAAAAATTATAAATTCAGTTAGTGTTAATGGAAAAAAGTTTCATATGAATTAAGCATCACGTTCGAAATTCTGTGTTTTTATATTATGATGTAAAAACATAATTTTTTCGACTGACGCTGTATTCCACCCAATGATGCAACGTTTTTCAGAAAGTAAATTTCTTGCTGCCGAAAACAGCCGTTCCGAAGACTCACTGCTAGCTGGTATGAAAAAATCTTAGAGCTTACTTGGTATAAAAGAGGAAATTTAGACTTATTTAATTCCCAAACTAGTTGGAAAGATATACATCGAATTTTTTAACTAAAATTATTATTAACAGGTCGATATTTTTATATTTATTCATAATTTGTTTGTGTAATTGTCCTATGTATGGACATTTTATCGAAAAAACTTTTTATTTCAAGCATTTTACATTAATTTTATATTCTTGTTCATTATGTTATTTTCTTTTCTTTGTAAATTATTTCTTTTTTCGTTATTTAAATAATATTTTTGTGACATTTTGTTTCATATGGCACGCAATTACTGGAAATATTCCTGTAAAAACAGAATCAGTATTGTCTGTTTTCGCATTCAAATACAGAAACAATTTTTTCACAAATAGAGAAACGATGGAATTTTGTGTTTCACACTTCTCAATATAAATACTATTTGAAAAAACATAAACATGCATATCTATGGATAATAAAAATACATATGTACATATGTATGTATGTGCTATAAAAATACCTGTAAATACTAATGAGATTGTATAACCATGAAATTCAAAGCTATTTCAACAATTTATTTTTAAATTTAAATCTGATGAAAAGTACAATACTTTTCTTCTGCAGAACATTTTAGCAGAATTTTTTTTACAGATTTAACATTTTCTCATCATCATTTTCTGGCAACACTTTTATTGCGTATTAATAACAAAAAATGAGATGAGAGAAAGCAGCATGAAGCAATACTCGTTTCAATGAACAATCTCTTTGTCTTAACAGTATGAAGCGAAATGTTTTCACTCACATTATGATAAAAGCAACACTTTGTTCAGTTTAAAATATTTATTCGAAGTTGGGTTTTAGTGAACAAACATTTCAGTAATTTCATGGATGGAGTTGTTCATGCAACCCTATATTTTGTAATGTTAAAGACATTATTATTAATGTACATTTAATGCATGTAGGTTACACTCAAAAAAGTTTTACAATAACTGAATATACAAGAAGTTTCTGTTAACTAAAATTAAAGTAAATTTTACAGGTAGGTAAATTTTTACCAAGGTATTTGTATGTAAAATCTTTTTTGTTTATTGTTTAATAAGCAAACCAAATAATAAATTATTTAGAAAAACAGTGGTAGAGATGCCACACCTGCTTGAGTTGAAATTTGGAATACACAAATTAATACTTGTGTCCCAAATAAAGCCTGGTATTCTGTTCAACATTTCACGCGAAATATTGCCAAAGTACATGCTTAAAGCCTGGTACTCTGTTCAAATTTGCGAAAAATGTTTATCAACATTGATTATTTCATACGAAACAAGCGGCACTCTACTTATTTCGCATGAAAAATTAAAATGTTGAAGATACATTTCAAATGTTTTACACAAGATAAACAGAGTACTATTTCTGCAACATTTTTTCATGCACAATTCGTGCCAATTTTTTTTTATATGTGTTTTGACAGCATTTCGCGTGAAATGTTGAACAGAGTATCAGGCTTTAGAAGAAAAATATTTTGAAATCAATACTTTTAATTATGTGCATGTTGTTTTTAGCTATTGAAAATAAAAGAAAAAAAATCTTTTTTACTGAAATTTGAAATTAAAATAAATTGAAAATCATTCGGTTTGCATGAAAAAAAGCCTGTTGTAATCGGCAAATAAAAAAACACGTGCGCATGTAGCTTGGGCGTATTATTGACGTCACTATGAAGCTGCATATGCTACTTTCCACGTAGTTATGTCAAAATAATAAACATAGCTGAGAATCTATTATTATATAATGACTTTTTAGTTTGAGCAGATCTTCACATGTATTTACACACAAGTGCTGCCTACATTTGGATTTTGACACAAAAATACTATTAAAATTTTAGGCCGATAATGCAACCAATGTGTTGGAAATTCTCCTGGCGTCATAAGTGTCTTTCTACATGTCGTGTACCACAGGGTTAGTAGAGCGGTTGTTAAATCAAAATAATATTGTTTGAAACTATGTTTAATTTGAATTTACTAACAGCATATTTTGAGTGTAAGATGTATCAAGAGCTGTTGTGTCCACACATAGACTATGTTATTCTTTGTTAGTATATGTGCTTCGCGGCTATATGGATAGGCTGTGAGCATCACTCATTATACTCGCTTTGCAATGTTGTCAGCTTTTAAAATTTTAAACGCGAAAAAATATAAGATACTTGTAGTGCTCAGTGCTTTTTAAATTAGTTTTTAATTTTTTTTTTCTTAAGAGCTCTAAACTAAATTCATTTAAAAATTTAAATTGTGCATTTCAAGATGTTTTTTGTATGGTTAGTAGATTGATTCAAGGAATACGCGCTATATCAAACTCTGACTTTAATATTTAATTTAATTAATGTAAAAAGTGTTTTGTCTAACAAGAGATAATTATAATGTCATCAGCATTCCAAATAGAGTCGAATAGCGAAATTTGGTCTGTTATAGACAATATACGGAATATGATTCAATTAATACAATTATATTGAGAAACATTGAGTCTTTATGGATTCAGTTGATATAAACCTATTTGAGAAATTAGTAAAAATTGCCATACAAGTTCTGTCACATCCATATTAACATGTAGAAATAGAATGGGTTTTAAGCTCTATAAATTTTTTAAGGTTTACCACAATATTTTTGCACACGTTTAACGCTTTCATATAACAAAGGTCTGAAACGATAAAATTTTTGTTGTGAAATCAATGAAATAACAAATAATAACAATTTTTATATAAATAGCAATCAAATGTATATAACTTTAAAGTTTAAAAAAAAACTATGTTATGCTCAGGTGATCGGGTATGTTCTGTAAACCGAATCGTTTTCAAAACGAGAAATTTTCAAAAACGAGTAAATGTTTATTTGGTGCTTTACAAATTACTCGAAATGGTGACATTCGAAATTAATTTGAATAAAATATTTGAATGTTAAAGTCAGTTGTTAATAAAACAAGTCACATTTTAAACAAAAGTACGCATTTAAAATGTCCGGCTCTAAATCTTTGACAGAAAAAGTGTTTATTTCATTATTATAAAACTTGATGTGTCATACATTCACCCACCAAATCATTTAATGATATATTAGTCGGTTCAGAAGTTAGCAAAAGTATACTACATATTTATGAAAAAATATTCAACATAAACTGTTATGTGTAAAATAAAAAACTATTCTTGAAGCTGAACAATAATATGAGTTATGTGTAGTTTTTGGGGCACTTCCGCTATACCTCTCAAATCTACAATTATTTAAGATTAATTTTACGAAATACTTATGTATATAAAAACATTTACATGTTTCAAAATAACACGGTTTTTTTGCTCTCCTGAAAACAAACCTGATTTTGTCGGAGAAACGATGATATCTATATCTCTTTAGTACTTTAAACTTATTTTTTACTTATTGTAATGGACATTTTTCTATTTTTTATAATTTTTTTATATCAGTTTTTTTGTTAAATAAGTTCTTTTTTAAAATAGGGACTGTAATATTTTTATGAAATGAAACCTTGTTATGCTCGATTTTTTTTATCTTTGCTATATACATGTTCCTTAATATTTGATTTTTTAAATATATGAGTGGGTTTCATAAAAGTTAAAAATATTGGGCCTGATAACGAGTATCGTATTTCGACTACGAAGATTTCGTAATAGATTGAAGAAAAAATCTTGCAATGTTCCTTAGTCTACTACAAAATCGTCGTAGCCGAAGTCGTAATACGACACTCGAAATAAGGCCCAATTACATTGAGTACATCTGTTTATATAAATTAAGTGCTTTTCATAGTTGCAGTGCTTTTCGAAATTTAAAAGTTGATAGCACTGTCCCAATTAAAGAAAATTGAGAATATGACCACCGCCAGTGCTGTCGGATGTAACGATTTGTCTCTAAAATCGCCAAAAGCTTTGTTTTAAAATAAAAATTTTGACGAGCCTTTTGTTCATTTATATATTTCAACTCATTTGCGATTATTTTAGCTAAACACACATATGCAATTTAAACAATGTAGATCAATGTTAAAAAATGGCAAATTTTACACAAGGAAGGTTTTCTACAACATAAAATAATTAATGAAAATAGATTTGTTTTCTATATCTAAAGTGTGGTTTTTATAAAACATAGTGGGGAAAACTTCCTTTTATTAATTTGGAACTAGCATTTTGGATAATGATGCATCAATAGCCTTATGCATCATGATAAGGATATAAATAACTGAAAATAAGATTCATATTGATGTAATTCATTTTTAGTATGTTTTATACTCCAGTATGTTTGTATATATGTCTGTTTTATAAATGAAATACACTCCTAAATATTCCATGCTTAAAAATACGAAACACTTTTTCGTAATTTAATTTGTGTACAATAAACTAAAAAATTTTAAATTTTACTAAAATATTTGTAGCTTTGCAGGATAAAGGCCATTTCTCACTATCATACAAAGTCGTGAGATCTGCGAAAAAAGTACAACCCTTTTGTGATGAATTCTTGTCTTTTGAAATATTTTATAAACTCCATCATATCAGGGTTGTATTTATTCGAAGATCGCACGACTTTGTATGATAGTGTATCACGGCCTTAACAAGTTTCATAATTTTACGAATGTCGTTAAGTTACAAAAACGATTTCCTACAATTATTTTCGTATATAGTACCAAATTTTTCGTTTATTTCATTGAATTTAGGAAGAAATAAAACATTCTCACAAAATTGGAAATTTCGTGAAATAAATAAATTTTGTTTTGTTATCATTTTGTTTACAGTACAAAATTATTCTTAAACCTACACAAGTTTCGTGAATTTTGCAAAAAACAATTTAAACATATAATAAAAACTGTTGCTTTGTTTTACTTTTTATTATATGCCCCAAATATTTTCCTGTTATTGTATAAAAAATTATTGTAATTAAAAATTTGTTTTTAGTTCATGCTAGGAACACAACTGGTACGAACGACGAATTTCGTCCACGCAGAGTTTGCTGCATAAATTCGTCGTGTGAAACACAACAACGACGAATTTACTCAACGACTTCAGCTGTTATAATTTATAAAGTTGTTTGAAGCATTTACAAAGACAGAGAGAGAGAGAAAATTTGTATTTCATAGTTCGTCGGTGTACAAAATAGAAATAAATCTATCGCAGAGCTCGTCACGCTCTACAAATTTCGTTTTATGGAGGCGTTGTGTTAATTTTAATATGAACAAATATATTTTATTTTCCATGACAAAAGTTCGCAAAGAAAACTTCGTCTTCGTCCCAATTGTGTTCCCAGTAGGGATGGGCAAATGAAAAAAATGTATCGATATATATCGTATCGATATTTTTGAACAGTATCGATATATATTTTTTGAAAACATCGATATTTCGATATATCGATATTTTTTGCTGCATTAATTTCGAATGCACAGTCACTTTAAGAAATTTAATACAAAAAAATATTTATGTTAAGTTATACGTAGCCTATTGTAGCTCCTTTAGACTTCATTAGTCTTTATTTTCTGTTGCTGTTTCGGACCACAACGGTCACAGTATTCCACTAAAGTGATGAGGTTTGCATCGTCCATTCTTATTTGAGTTTTTCTTTTCACGGACTTTTTCATTTCCCGGGAAATAACGTTTTGTAAACGCATTAGTCAAAAAAATAATACAAATTCAGTTCCCGTCCGTAATTGTTGTAAAGTTTTAGCTATAGTTCTACTGCCATCGCATTCATAAAGTGAATAACGACATTCATCGAGGAATGTGTACATTTGTACCAACTAAAGTTGCCCGCACAAATTTCCTGGGATTTCTTTCCAGGAAAATGTGCGGGATCCCGGGAAATCCCGTATGAAAAACACGAATTGTTATGTTTCAATATAATTTTATGTTTTTTGGTAAAAATTAAATTTTTTTAAATTCTTAAAGCACAATCACAGTATATTTCGAAATATATTTATTTTGTTTATGCTGCCACTTACAATTAGTTAACAGTTTTTTTATTTTCACAGGTTGAACCGAAACATAACAGAATGAAAAATAAAAACTAACGGGTTGTGTATGATTTCTATAAACAAAAAAAGAGTCAGCTGATTCGCAGCAGTACAGAAAGTAAAAACAAATTCTGGCTTTAGGCTTATACCCACACAATCCAAAAAGTCACCTGCCTTAGTTGGGTCACCTTATAAATTCGGCTGGGATGCTATTATGAAAATTCTCTTTTTTTCTCCGCATCACTAGTAGTGATGTCAATATCGTACAGTTAAAAAACGGCTATAGCTCGTAAAAGTATCGAAACCCGATACTCGTAAATTAGAATCGATGTATCGATATATCGGATTTTGAAATATCGGCGATATATATCGATATTATTTTTCTCAAATATCGATATTTCGATATATCGATATTTTTTGCCCATCCCTAGTTCCCAGTTTGATTCGCGAGTTTCATTGCAAAATATTCATGTATGTATGTGTATGTATGTGATGTATGAGGAATGCAGAGGCTGTAACAACTTCCCTTAAGTTATCTTTTTATTTTCATAATTATTACAACCTTCAATTCTAGGAATTAAAGATTAATTTACTATTTTCCAAGAATATATAAATTTTTTGAAGATTTTTATATTCCACGGATTTTAATTTTATACAAAATTTCGCATATAACACAAACTTACTCTTCATGATTCACTAATTTATTTTGTATTATTAACATTGTGTTTCTTAAATTTACGAAAAAAATTTTAAATACAAAATTTTGTTTGCAGACAACAAATATTTCGTAAAATAAAGAAATATCACATCTACTACATATCTACGAAGCATTTCGTACCCTAAAATCAACGAATATTTCCTAAAATTAACCACATTTTTCTAAAAACCTAAAAATATATAAAATTATGTTTTAAATAAAAAATGTTGTGTAGCTAATATTTAATGTTGTATAATATTGACGGTAAACGACAAATGTGTCAGCGCTGTGGCTAAAAATCAATCTGACAGCTCTGGCTAGCATCGATCAGGTATGATACAGATATGTATGTATGCATCTATTAAAGGATTACGGTACTTGTTGACGCATAATGCATTGCTATTGGCTGAAAAATATAAGGGAAAAAAACAAGCAAAAAAACTGGGAAAACATCACAGTGGAACAAATTATAATTTTTCCCCATAAATTTTGAAAGCGAAAAATTAAATTTTTTTAATTATTGTCTAAATTTGTGAATGCTTATGAAAATTTAAAAATATAAAAAATACATAAGACTTTTAATTTTAACGAATTTTACGGTTTGCTTATTAATCCACCTTCACTCATATGATTAATAAATATTTTTAATTTATAACAATAATAGCCGACTGAATTCTACACACCTTCATACTGCAAATCTTCTAACTCGTTGCCTATATATATATTTTGAAGCATATCGTCAATGCTATTAATACTTTTAAGTAGATACATACATATGTATATTACCCAGATAGCCACAACTGATATTAAACACTGTATTGTTTAAAATCGTTTGCTTACATGTGTCGGCTATACGAATTATTAACATATTATCAATTTCTACTTTTGAATAAGAACTTGAAACCCCAAAATGTCATTAGTTTCAACTTTCTGATTTTATATTATTTTCAATATCTGCCTTTTGAAAACAAATTCTCTAATTTTACGAATCTACGGCATATCTTTGATTGCAACAAGTTCCAATTTCCAAAAATTTGTGCGTATGTACATACATATGTATGTATGTATTTATTAAAAAAAACGAAAAGTCTTAGTTATCCGTACAATTTCGCTCTTATTTTTTGCTTTTAACTGCCCACTGTTCACTTCATATATAGATTTTTTTTTTACTACAGGACTGCCAACCTTTTTCTTGCTAAGTTGGTACAAAAAGGGAAGACAAGAATTAATCCTACTTTTTTGTATATATGGCCTATTTCCGAACTGCGAAATAAAACTTTCGACTTACAATTTGTATTGAAAACAACAATGATATATGAAAATTTGTTTTTTCAATATAAATTGTAAGTCGAATGTTTTCTTTACCATTATACTCTTTGATTTTAAGAGTAATTGGGTACTTAAATTTTATGCATTTACAATGGGCTGTGGGATTTTCCAAAGTTTTATGGTTTCTTTTTTATTAATAATAATAATGCGTGTGTGTTGTTAGCAGGTGACGAACAAGATTTGTAACCACTTTTTTTCATCGAAAATTTTAAAATGTTTATTTTAAATACAATAAATAATTGAAAGCTATACCTTAAAGACATGTTTGTGTGTATGTATATATGTAGTATATATTTACATATACATATAAGTATGTGCCTTAGAGTGTTTTAGGTACTTTATTACAACAAAAAACAATGCATTTAAGTTCCAAATATTGAAATATGTATGTATATTAAGGAAACAGCTTTTTTTGTAATTTTGCAAAAATGAAATTTTACACGCCCTAGCGCACATCGTTATAAAAAAATATTAACAAACGCCAAACTACTTGAGTCATTGTTAACTTATTTCTGTTGGAAGGTCTTGAGGGAATTTTTTGGGAAAACTTTTAACAGCAATAAGTTAACAATGACTCAAATGAGTCAAGTAATAGTTAAAGAAATTATAGAATTTATTTTAATATAAGTAGCACAGGCTATAACGATGCTCAAAAATCGTAGTTTTAATGGAATAATACATTGCTGATGGTACGAACAGTACAGTTAAATGCACCATTGAACGCGGCTTGAAAAATCAATCACATGAAGTATCTTTTTTTAATTATTTGCCTTGCGAAAAAAACGTAAGTATTCCAAAAAAATATATAAAAATTTACCTATTTTAGACACGGTCCTATACATGAACGGTTATCTCTAGATCCCTTAATTGTTTTGGGAATCCTCTTTAAAAAATATCGATCTTTAGTTTCAGAGGGGTAATAAAATATTTTTATACCCTTTACCAAAAATGGAAAAGGGTATATATAGGTTTGTCCAGATTTTTGTAATTTCTACAATATTCATTTGCGGCCAAAAAAAGTTAGTTATTATGGATCCTTATGACTAGGAGATAAAAAAAAGACATGTCCGTCTGTCCGTCTGTCTGTACGGATTTTGTATGGGAGGCTTGAAATGCGTTTTTTGAAGCTCCCAAGCAAGTTAGAGAGCTCGGAGTTGGACTAAAACGACCGCGCTTGTCTTAGCACAATTCCTTATATAAATCAGCAAAAATGAATAATCGGTTCTCCCGAGGTTCTATATATATAGTTTTATCATACGTTTTGAAAATTGTATGAAAAAACTACCGTGCATAGAACCAAGAATAATCAAATTTCTAATTAACCCCACTAGCTACTCGGCTACCGAGGCTTGCTTACTTTTGGTATTTATTTGCTGTAGTTAAACATTTTCTCTAAAATGCTTTATTTCATATTAAACCCCTTTTTGTCAGCTCTGCATAGACATTGTTCTTTTTAATTTTTTTTATACAATGATAATTTTGCTTGGCACATTCTTATTCCTGGAAATGCAAACGAATGTGTTTGCATAGAATTTGTAGTGTCATGAAAAAAAAACTATAGGTATACTATAAGCATTCGCACATGCATACATACATACATACATATGCATAAGAGTTTTTGTATTTTGTGTTGAATGAGGTAGTTTACACGAGACTAATTTTTATGCGGCACAATTTTTGTTTTTTTAAGAACACACGAGACTAATTCATCCGACATAAAAATGTATACGTATTCACAGCTTTGTGTGTGTTAGTGTTTTTCGTATTCATTTAACATTTGCAGCTTTTTAAGTTGTTTGTGTATTGGTTTTGTGCTGCTAATGCGGGGTTGTAGCTGGTTGAAAAATTATGCCAAACACAAAACCCCTCTCTTTGCCTCTCTCACCCACAAACTGGCATGTTATGCCAGCACAATTAATCCCGTGTAAATCAGCGCAATCGAACAACTACAACAACAACAATATGCTACCAATTGTATGGAAAGAATAATATTCAGTTTTTTGTTGTAAAAACTGAGAATTATTTTATATACATACATACATACATACATACATAGCTACATATGAATGTATGCAAATACTTATAAAGTTTTGTATTAAAGAATGCACTTGTTCATGATATATGTACATACATACATATGTACATTAGCTATATGGGAATTCTTAGTAAGGAGATTTCGACTTCCAAGAACCCCTCATTTTGTGAGGTTTGGTAAAAAAATATTCGAGCCAAAAAATGGTGGCGGTCAGATGGAGGCAAAGGGCTCCGCATCGTGCTCAAAGTTGAGGGTAAAAGCAAAAAAACGTACAAAAAATCATATAACTTTCCGGGGGTCACTTCTACAAAGGTCAAATGTATGACGAGCACCAATTAATTTTCTTTGCCCAACATTTTTTAAAACACACCGACCGCCTAACTCCTTTCCTTAAGGGGGCTCCCATACAAAGGGGAAATTTTTATAAAATTTACTCGTAGGGCTCTAACTGTCCCTAGGCTGTACCTATCGAAGTCAAATGTATGACTCACCTCCAATATTTTTTCATTACAAAGATTTTCTCTGATTATACTTATCATCTATCTTCAACCATTAAGGTGGTCCCCATACAAAAAAATAGTTTTTTTTAATAATTTTTTTAAGAAATCCGCTTTTTCCGCTTTTATGTTGCCTCCTAGGGGGGTAAAATGTAAGACCGACCCACAGTAATTTTTTACCTTCAACATTTCCTCCGAACATACCTATATCCTATCTCGACTCATTAAGGGGGCTCCCATACAAAGGCGAAATTTGTACAAAATGTACTCGCAGGGCTCTAATTGTCCCTGGCGCGTTCCTATCGAAGTCAAATGTATACTAAACTCCAATATTTTTTCAATACAAATATTTTCTCTGAATATACTTATCGTCTATCTTCAACCATTAAGGTGGTGCCCATACAAAAAAATAGTTTTTTTAATAATTTTTTTTAAGAAATCCGCTTTTTCCGCTTTTATGTTGCCTCGTAGGGGGGTAAAATGTAAGACCGACCCACAGTAATTTTTTATCTTCAACATTTCCTCCGAACATACCTATATCCTATCTCGACTCATTAAGGGGGCTTCCATACAAAGGCGGAATTTGTACAAAATGTACTCGCAGGGCTCTAATTGTCCCTGGCGCGTTCCTATCGAAGTCAAATGTATGTCCGACCTCCAATATTTTTTCAACACAAAGATTTTCTGTCAACATGCTTACATCTGTCTTCAACCACTAAGGTGGTCCCATACAAAAAAAAAAGAATTCTTTGTCAAATAACTAATTTATTTTTGGCATGTGTTGGATACATTTTTTTATTCTGGGCAACGACTTGAAGTAAAAATATTTTTTCTTCTTCGTCGCAGCATAACGCACTGCTATAATCTTCTATTAATTTTACGCCTCTTTCGGCAGCGTCGTTGACAACATGGAGTTTTTGCAATATCTTTAGCAACGCAGAGGCGACTACAAGGAATTTCTTCCAATGGTGTTACTGTTTCTAGGTGAAGGTATAAAAAAGTTTCACTTCGCACCACCAGGACCCATCAGTCATGCTCGTTGGATGGTGAAAGGGATATACTGCGTTAACATTTTCTTATTTCGAGAATATCTGGGTTTAACCAAGAATGAGGAGTCCGCGAGGTCAGTATATTCATCGTCACACTTTATGTAAGAGCTTGGTTTAGTGCGACTAAGGCCATCGAAGCTCCAAATAACGATTTGAGCTTTTTAAAGACCATTTCTCATTATGATACAATTGATAACACAGTTTCGCAGCGTTTGGTGAAGAAATTGTGTGGACATCTCTGGTACCTTAGTGATGAACCTGTTGCTCTCGCATTACTTGACCAGAATGTTACCTGTGACATCAAAAGGAAAATGGCAAATGATATTCGTATTTTTGTAGAAGATAGAGAAAAATATGAGGAAGGGTTGTCCAACGAAGAGGTGGACGAATCATCAAACGAAGACACCGGCAAAAGACGACAAAATAAAAAGCGGCGCCAGTGAAGAGAAAGGTAGTTCTCGCCTAGTCATTGGGTTCACAGGTGTGAAGCGAATTACCTTAGCTCTCACAGAAGTACTACAAAAAGTAATGAATGATTTGAGCCATTATGTAACACATGGGACAGCAAACTTTTTTCCACGCTTCGGATTACCAACAACTTTTTTAAATAGCGATCCAGAAACCAGGGAACAACGTGAAGACTATAAGCAAGCGCTAAAGATATTGCAAAAACTCCATGTTGTCAATGACGCTGCCGAAAGAGGCGTAAAATTAATAGAAGATTATAGCAGTGCGTTATGCAGCGACGAAGAAATAAAAATATTTTTACTGCAAGTCGTTGCCCAAAATAAAAAATTTTATCCAACACATGCCAAAAGTAAATTAGTTATTTGGCAAAGAATTCTTTTTTTTTTTGTATGGGCACCACCTTAATGGTTGAAGATAGACGGTAAGTATGTTGAGAGAAAATATTTGTATTGAAAAAATATTGGAGTTCAGTCATACATTTGACTTCGATAGGTACGCCCTAGGGGCAGTTAGAGCCCTGCGAGTAAATTTTGTACAAATTCCGCCTTTGTATGGAAGCCCCCTTAATGAGTCGAGATAGGGCATAGGTATGTTTGGAGGAAATGTTGAAAATAAAAAATTACTGTAGGCCGGTCTTACATTTTACCCCCCTACGAGGCAACATAAAAGCGGAAAAAGCGGATTTCTTAAAAAAAATTATTAAAACAACTATTTTTTTGTATGGGCACCACCTTAATGGTTGAAGATAGACGGTAAGTATGTTGAGAGAAAATATTTGTATTGAAAAAATATTGGAGTTCAGTCATACATTTGACTTCGATAGGTATGCCCTAGGGGCAGTTAGAGCCCTGCGCGTAAATTTTGTACAAATTCCGCCTTTGTATGGAAGCCCCCTTAATGAGTCGAGATAGGGCATAGGTATGTTCGGAGGAAATGTTGAAGATAAAAAATTACTGTGGGTCGGTCTTACATTTTACCCCCCTACGAGGCAACATAAAAGCGGCATTAAAGCGGAAAAAGCGAATTTCTTAAAAAAAATTATTAAAAAAACTATTTTTTTGTTTGGGCACCACCTTAATGGTTGAAGATAGACGATAAGTATATTCAGAGAAAATATTTGTATTGAAAAAATATTGGAGTTCAGTATACATTTGACTTCGATAGGAACGCGCCAGGGACAATTAGAGCCCTGCGAGTAAATTTTGTACAAATTCCGCCTTTGTATGGGAGCCCCCTTAATGAGTCGAGATAGGATATAGGTATGTTCGGAGGAAATGTTGAAAATAAAAAATTACTGTGGGTCGGTCTTACATTTTACCCCCCTAGGAGGCAACATAAAAGCGGAAAAAGCGGATTTCTTAAAAAAAAAATTATTAGAAAAACTATTTTTTTGTATGGGGACCACCTTAATGGTTGAAGATAGACGATAAGTATGTTCAGAGAAAATATTTGTATTGAAAAAATATTGGAGTTTATTATACATTTGACCTCGATAGGAACGCGCCAGGGGCAATTAGAGCCCTGCGAGTAAATTTTGTACAAATTCCGCCTTTGTATGGGAGCCCCCTTAATGAGTCGAGATAGGATATAGGTATGTTTGGAGGAAATGTTGAAAATAAAAAATTACTGTAGGCCGGTCTTACATTTTACCCCCCTACGAGGCAACATAAAAGCGGAAAAAGCGGATTTCTTAAAAAAAATTATTAAAAAAACTATTTTTTTGTATGGGGACCACCTTAATGGTTGAAGATAGACGATAAGTATGTTCAGAAAAAATCTTTGTAATGAAAAAATATAGGAGGTCAGTCATACATCTGACATCGATAGGTACGCCCTAGGGACAGTTAGAGCCCTGCGAGTAAATTTTATAAAAATTTCCCCTTTGTGTGGGAGCCCCCTTAAGAAGAAGAGCTAGGTGGCCGGTGTGTTTAAAAAAGATGTTGGGCGGAGAAAATTAATGGGTGCTCGTCATACATTTGACCCTGGTAGCGGTGACCCCGGGAAAGTTATATGATTTTTTGTAGTTTTTTTTTGCTTTTACCTTCAACTTTGAGCACGATGCGGAGCCCTTTGCCCCCATCTGACCGCCACTATTTTTTGGCTCGAATATTTTTTTTTTTGAAACCTCACAAAATGAGTGGTTCTTGCAAGTCGAAATTGAAAAATCGTAAAAAACGCCATACCTAATGTACATATGTATATTGAAATAAATACCCAGCAAAAAGGGGATGTAAAAACGGATTTAAATTATTATCACATTGCTACATTTTCATATAATAAGTTTTATTTCCAATTCAAAACAAGAGTACAGTAGTGCATTGGTAGACATTGTGCTTTGAGATTGAGAACAGCATGGTTCGTATCTTTCGAAAAAATTTTATTTATTTTTTGTTTTGTATTTACGTGAAATATTTTCATTAAATAAGTTTTATCTCTAAAGAATAGCAAGAGTACAGTAGCTCAGTGGTAGAGAGGGTGCCTTGAGAGTGAGAACAGCGCGGTTCGTATCTTGCGACAAAAATTTTTATTTATTTTTTTGGTTTGTATTTAGTGACACGATCGGATAGGGAACTTTCAAGGGTTTCAATTCATTAATTTTAATGGATATCAAAGTAGGTATTTAAATTCTCGCACAAATACATGATCTCCAATGACAAGCTAATGTAAAAATCATGTATCATAGTTCACATACATCGAACCAATGCGTCATCTTTTGAACCCATGATTCAACACATGATTTATCTTTTTTTTTTTTTTTGCTGGGTTGGTAATAAGTTGAAATAATATTCAACGAAAAAGGCATGCAATAACAGAATTAAATTATCATATTGATACATTTTCATAAAACAAATTTTATCTCTAACTATTAATAAGAATTAATACGACAGGTAGAGGAGAGTATGCCTCAACAGTCAGAAAATCACGGTTCGTATCCTGGCTGCGTTGGTATTTTTTTTTTACGTGAAAAACATAATCGTTTTTGTAAGTTTCGTAAGAATTGACATTGCACATACATACATACCCAGCAAAAAATAAATGAACGCGTTCAAAATGAAATACTGTTTCATGCTTTCTTGAGCATTTGTTTCTTCGAATGCATTCTGGATATCACTGCAAATCGTAAATAATGCTATAGTTTTTGAACTCATTAAAAACGGATGCAAAAACGGAATTAAATCATCACATTTTCATATAACAAGTCTTATCTCCAGTGAATGACAAGAGTACAGCAGCTCAGTGGTAGAGAGTGTGCTTTGAGAGTGAGAACAGCGCGGTTCGTATCCTGCGACAAAGGTTTTTATTTATTTTTTTGTTTTGTATTTACGTGACACATTTTCATAAAGTAAGTTTTATCGCCAAGAAATAACCTGAGTACGGTAGCTCAGTGGTAGAGAGCGTGCCTTTAGAGTGAGAAGAGCAAGGTTCGTATCCTGCGACAAAAGTTTTTATTTATTTATTTTTTTTTTGTATTGACAAGCTAATGTAAAAATCATGCATGTTTCACCTAAATCGAACCAATGCGTCATCACTTGAACCCATTATTCAACACATGATTTGTCATGTCTTTTTTGCTGGGTATATACATAGATATGTACATACCCAGCAAAAAAGACATGCAAAAGAAATAGTTAATGCATGGCTTCTACTGAAAATTCAATTTTTTTATTAAACTTTTACCAAATTAAATAAACGCATCTCAATGAATTTAACTATTTATATGAAAGAGATTTTCGTGTAAATTTTAACTGAAGTCAGTGCTATTTTTATTGTATTATTAGGTTAAATATTGCAATACTTTTAAATAAAATATTATAACATTGTGATTTATTAACTTCTAAGACTGCCGAATAAAAATGAAATTTAATTTTGAAATAAATACCTTAGAAACCATAATATTGTCTGATGTTTAACTTCAAATTGCTTAAAAATACCTTGCTTATCGCATTTGTGTGTTTGTGTGTGTGTAATTTGACATTTTCAATGGCAAAATTAGTTACGAGTAGTTTTCTTTACTTCCTAACTATAAAATGTAGTAAAATAAAGCTCGTTAGAATACATTGGCTACAATTTGCAAATCCATAACATTAAATTCCGCAATTACCGCTAAAATTCAAGAAAGGATAAAGACAACAAAAACAATATTCTTTTGTTTTCTACGTACATATGTACATAAATATTTAAACAGGTTAAACAATTTTAGAAATTTTTATTCACACTTTATTGCCAAACTTAATACAAGAAGAACGGTTTTACATTACATTTGTAAAAGTTGGCAATCCTGGCTTAAAATTATCAATAGATAAGTATAAAGAGTGCATGGCGTCGTCCGTCTGCAATGTTCTTGGGTTGGTTTAATCTTGTATTCTATTCAGTGTTGCCGGAATCGTAATTCATTTTACAGGGATAAAACTAATCCAAATTTTAGATATTACGCAAACAAAATTTTTTCTAATTTTATTTACGGCGCTCTATTCCTAAATACATACATATGTACATTACTTGCATGTACTATATAAATAAATCACCATAGCAGTGACTTCTGATAAATAACAAGCAAATTGCTCAATGATTACTGAAAGTTACATTAAACCTTGGAGGGAGTTCCAAAACTCTTTTTTTTCATTGTGTAGTGAGAATAAAATTTCTTGCTTACATGGAACAGAACAAAACTCGTCCCTTGCACCATAACCAGCCTAATGTGTAACTTTTGTTTTTGCTTTGTGTAGTTGTCGTACTTTCCGTTGCCAAGTAGTGCTGCTATACATATGTATATGGTTTAAGTAAAATATTTTTTTGCAAAAATTTACTATGTATGTACCTATCCAACAAAAGAACGAAAATACATAACTGTAAATTACACACTTGCTTTTTTATTAAGTCCTAATTTACACTCAGCAAGTCTTATTGCTAAGCTGATTAGTTTTTTAGGAAAGAGAGACGAGGGGAAAAGAAACTTATATGTTCCCCTCGTATCACTCTCCGACAAACTAATCAGCTTAGCAATAAGACTTGTTTAGTGTAAATAAGGACTAAACGTTTTTTAACCTTGCATGTAGCGAGTTTTGAAATTCAATTCTACATATACGTGCAAGACAAACAATTATTTAAATACATAAATGCTTCCATACATGTACATATATGTAACTTTATTTGGACGTAATTCTTCCAATGATTTATCTTGCGGGCAATATTATTTTAGTAATAAAAATAAAATGTAAAAAGTTATAACTAGAGACATAACAATTATAGGAGAAATGACAAAAAGGTTATATTATCCTTAAAATTGATTAATTCAAATAGTGGTTACAATCAACGATTATCGTAAGATATCGTCGCAAAGTGCAAACCTGCTAACTCACTTCAATAAAATTTTACAGGAGAGACAAAATACTGTTAACATTTTCTATACATTGGTTAAGAAATTAACCTAATACGTCAAGTTTTTTCGACATGTAGAGTTTCTAATTAAAACAAATATTTAGGGCAATCGATGAGGTATGTTTTTCTCTATCGAACGACATTAAAATGTCATATCTTATAAAAACTGTCATATATGAAATTTTGATGAGCCTGTGGAAGATTTTATGCCATCAGTTATATGTTTGCCACACGTTTAGTTCCATACTTAAGTGTTTGACTTTACTAATTCAATTAAATAATATCGCAGAATTCGGCAACACTGATGTTTTGTCGTCGGTTGGCTATTGCCTTTGCGGCACAGTATATTCAAAATACATTCTATTTGCAGCAAACCAGAAACCAACCGACGATGTGTTGCTTTATACTCTCAATAATTTTCTCTCTTAGTTACTTTCCTCCCACCGAAAACCAATTTTTTTTTTAATTTCACATCTTTATATGAACATCCCATTCATACATCCATGCATGAATGGATGTACATATCTTTACAGGGTTTGCTTATGAAGCACTAACACTTTCGCAAAGAACACTAAAATATAATTTATTTGCACATAGATGTACACAACAATTTTTATTTATGTACATGCTATGACCGTCAAGCAGAGTGCATTATAAAGTATTTTACTTGAGTTGAAAAATCATTGTGATTCTAATCGCGTAGTGTACATGTAAACATACACAAAGTAGAAAGTTGTCATATCTTACCCTTTGTATAATACATTAAATAATGTACAGTTTATTTTCGTACACTGATTTTAAATGATCAGCAAATATGTTACCTTTTTCAGTATCGCTTCTAGCCCAACCTCCGCTAGATGTGCGCAGAGGTGGTTTAAACTCAATGGTTGTTTTAAGCTTTCTAGCAGCACGCCATAAAGAGTAATTAGATGCTGGTGTGACATCAAGATTTTCCAGATAATTTTTTCAAATGCAAGAAGTTCTTGGAGTCGTTTAGTGTACGCTTTAAATTTGATTTTAAGTTGGGGTGATCTTTGCTGTTGCCAGTCCTTTCTAGCTCTTCTTTTTTCGCACACTAGACGTTCAATATCTCTAGAATAAAATTTTTTAAACCTAGTGCGCGGATGGGAGACAGTAGCATGTTCAGCAGCCTGTGTAATCATTTGGTTAAGGTTGGCTATGTTAGCTTCAATATCTTCGGTTGTTCTTAGCGTAATGTTTTTCGTGCAATGACTACACAGAGAACAGTGCCTACTAAATACTTTATAAGATAGAACAAAATTAATAAGAACTCTCTATGGTTTTTATTTAATAAAGAAATGTTATTAAATTCATAGGGAAAACCTTTTTGGAAAATCAAGAAGAAATCTTCTAGTTTTTATTAGCTTATCTTATTGTTTTTTTCAATAAGGCTTTCTGCTTGTTTTTACTTACGTATTTTCATTTAAATCCTATACCACATACATATGTATGTATGTACTATATTGTATATGTTATTTATTTATACAGACATACATACACATATTATATTCTTAAGTAACTTACTCACCAAGTATTGAACCAGCAAACTTGTGACTGATAATCAAGCACTCTAACCGATGTGATAACAAGCAGCCTGAATAACCATTGAATTTATTGTGCAAACATTTTTATACAAAAATGAAAAAGATCATGAAAAAATTGTGTTTGTCTATTTATAGATATGAAATAACAAGACACCTCATAGAATCAAGAAGATTCCCTTATTAAAAAAATCAATAAGATGCTTTACACATAATCATATAGGAACCTAATAAAATCAAGGAGAAACCCTTATTGAAAAAATCAATAAGATAGCCTAATAAAATGAAGAAGAAAACCTTTTCAAAAAAATAAGGCAACCTAATTAAATCAATAAGAAATCCCTATAGTTTACAATTTATAAGAAAACCTAATAGAATCAAGAAGTTTTTCTCTATGGATTGTTTTTTTGGTGCCAAAAATAACGAAAACTGAGTTAAAAAAGTTGTGAATAATAAGATTTCTTCTTGATTTTATGTGGTTTTCTTCTTGATAAAACTAATCAGATTTACCACATTAAAACAATAAGGAATCTCTATAAAAAATATCGTCGCTTCTTTCTGCTGGGATAACCCTTAGCTTAAAAACGTTTCGTAAAGAAAATCTTCTTGATTCTATGAGGCAGTTTTTTCTCTGTGTACTAAGATATTTTTTGAATCGCAGCCAAGTCACACGATATATCATCTTTACATATGGGTGAGATAAGCCACTTCTCAGTAGGCTACAGATTTTAACTATCGTGGGAGAGTGATCAGACGAGAGATCTAGAGAAGCTTAAACGTGAATTAATTCCCTAGAAATATTTTTCATGACGCCAAAATCTATAACATCCAGAATTTTACGTATGTCAGTCAGCCAGTATGTAGGCTTCCCACTCGAAATGACGTCCAAACCCATTTTTGAAATTGTGTTGAACAATGCTTGACCTGTGGGTGTAACAAGACGCGAGCCCCAGACCGTACGTTTAGCATTATAGTCGCCAGCTGCTACGAAACAAGGGCCAAGAGATTTGTAGAAATCCTCGTATTAATCTTTAGTAATTGCGAATCTGGGAGGGGAGTAAATTGATGATATCACAAAATTGTTGCAATTTTTGCAATGCAAATATTGGTTGCTTGTAGATGTTCTTAAAGAAATAAATATTCATCGACTATTATTTATTAAAGAAATAAATAAAATAAGTTAAAATAAATAAATAAAAAATGACTTTATTACTTTTTCTGCTGCACTTTTGCGGTATCGAAATTAATTCGATAATCTCTCACTTTTGATATTGCTAATGTGTAAACATCTATCGCTAGGGTATAAAAATATTTTTTAGAACACAATCACAAGTGAGATGAGATGCACACCGCGTTATGAAATTGGTGTCAGCTATGTATGAGTGTATTAGTGTTTGAAAGAAGCAATACAAACTTATTTAAAATATTGTAAATACATAGGAATTTGATGGTTTTTGTTTGTTTTATTTAACTTGATAATTGCTTTATTACGGCTCCGTACACCAAAGGTGAAAAGGACCCTATTATTTTCGCTACGCTGTCCGTGCGTCTGTCACAGGGTGTTCTCTCGAGAACCGCAAGAGCTACGGACCTGAAATTTGGACACAGTTTGTAGGCATTTGGCCGCTACAACAACAAATACATGAGAGTTAAAAATAAAAGGGTGCTATAAAACGAGCAACGAAAAATATTAAAATCCCATGTAATATACATAGAATTGTCTGTATATACACTTGAAATTTGTAAAGTTAGTGTATTTTTATACAGACTACAACAATTAACACTAAGATTTAAAAAATATTTATTTTAAAGGGTGTTCCATCAGTTAATGCAATTTTGACTATGTAATTTTCACAACTTGCTGTATCTTGGAAACCGTAAGAGCTAAACTCTTGAAATTTTCAACAACGGTAAAATTATAAAATCGCGAAGCCAAAAAAAAATTAAAAAAAATTTCTAGGACTAAAACAAATCGCGAAAAAATGGAAAAATCACCAGAATGAAAAAACCCAAAAACAGAAAAAAATCGCCAAACTGAAAAAAATCGCCAAATTGAAAAAAATTGCGAAAATAAAAAAAAACTCCAAAACGAGAAAAAAGCGACAAAACTGAAAAAAACTTCAAAAAAGCAAAAAACCCACATTAAAAAAATTCCCAAAATCTAATGTACTGAACCCTTCGTGCGCGAGTCAAAGTCGAACTTTACTGAATTTATTTTAATTGCAATGCGTACACAACAACAAGAACAAAAAAAAACTTTGTCACTTGCTACAATTTTATCATGAATACCGCCTGAATTTTTTCAGTAATCAGTAAATTTACTGCTTACTGCAATTTTTAATGCAGTACATACATATATACTGCAGTGTGCCCGTTTACTAACCAAATAAGTTAAATGAAACAAACAAAAACCAGCAAATTACTATGTATTTACAATATTGAAAGTTTTAATACTTTTAATTGATTAAGTAAAAAAAATATACTAAATATACTAGCCAGTTTTTGACTGGCTAATCAAACTGTAATTATTTTTAAGTTCTAATTAAATACGAAATTGTGTTTTTGAGTGCATAATTAAATAATAATTAAATACCCAACCTTGTGTAATTAAATACTACTTAAGTTTTATGAACGTACCATATGTTTTTATGCGTGTATGTGTTTATTGAAAACATACATATGACATCATGTGGTCGGGTTGAAAACATCATATGGTCGGGTTAAGATACAAAGTTTCATATTATGGAATAAAGTAATAGAAAACTGTATTATAATGTTCCCTTGATTTCATAAAATGAGTTTTTATGCAATTTTAATTTTCTACATGCTTATAACCTAACTTTTTTGTTTATGCTAAGCAGCTGTTCTTTAGAATTTTTGCAGTGCTGCCGTACTTTCAACGTAATTTAATAAGAACTTTAATTAACCACTGAAAAAATGAAATCGTATTTAATTACAACTTAATTTTAAATAAAAATTAGCTAATTACGTACTTAATTATTAAGTTAAAAACTGCGGGTAAGAGCATAAGTACTTCCAACTTAAAAATTTTTTTTTTTTTTTTTTTTTTTTTTTTGCGTATACATTACGAAACACATTAGCAAATTGAAATGCAATGAATCAAAACAATTCACATATTCCATTTGCAATAAAGTTACGTATATAAGGCAGACATCTACATCAACTGACACCACACACAGTGGACCAAAACACAGAAGAACGCTGATGAGGAAGGTTTAGTGGCCTTCGAAAACGGCTGGCTGTTCCGTTCAACTATGTGTTGTTGTCAGAATATTTACAACTAACTTTGATGTTATTTGTTCATTAATAATTATCACATGTAATTTGGCTTAAAAAAAAAAAAAAAAAAAAAAAAAAAAAAAAAAAAAAAAAGCGTTACGAACTTTAGCCTATTCAATTCATAAGAATATAGAAACAAATACAGTTCGAAAAATAATAATTAAATTAACTAATTAATAGTCATTGGCTTGTGGCAAAAATTAAAAATAAAAATATACTTAATAGTAACAAACCAAAAAAGTTTGTCTTAAGTAGAACAAAAATAAGCAAATTAACAAACATGTGTATAGTTAGTAAGGAACAAAACGACAATGGTAAGACTGTTGTAATATATATAGAAGATGGTAATATATATAGAAGATGGTATATATATAGATGGTAACTTGCGTATACATTACGAAACACATTAGCAAATTGAAATGCAATGAATCAAAACAATTCACATATTCCATTTGCAATAAAGTTACGTATATAAGGCAGACATCTACATCAACTGACACCACACACAGTGGACCAAAACACAGAAGAACGCTGATGAGGAAGGTTTAGTGGCCTTCGAAAACGGCTGGCTGTTCCGTTCAACTATGTGTTGTTGTCAGAATATTTACAACTAACTTTGATGTTATTTGTTCATTAATAATTATCACATGTAATTTGGCTTAAAAAAAAAAAAAAAAGCGTTACGAACTTTAGCCTATTCAATTCATAAGAATATAGAAACAAATACAGTTCGAAAAATAATAATTAAATTAATTAAAAAAATTTTATTTTAAGTATTTTCTTAAATGGGCTTTTAAGGTTAGCGAATTAAAATAAACGATTATTTATTTTTATTAATCATTTCATCCGACGTTTCGTTGGAAAATCCCAACTTCATCAGGGATGTTTTTATTTATTAATCTGGTAACATATAATAATATATTGAAAATTATAATTGTTTTTCATAATTTGTATTTTACATAAACAGCACTACATAAAATACAAAAACTCGAAAACAAACGTCATATACAAAACATATAACATGAAAACAACGACACCGTTCTTAATATTAATATCACAGTAAAAATTTCATTACTAGATGTTTACACATCTCTTCTATGATCGGACTCACATTGCTTTTTTTTTTGACAAAACTGAGCGACAGGTGAACATTTTTCGATTAATTTCTGAGTGTCACTCTCGATAGTTTTACACGATAAATGTTCGAGATATATTCGAAATCGATATCATTAATGAAAGCCGTGGTCACCGGGCCGTTGCCACATGCAAGTGCAAGTGAAAAAAACTGAATACACTTACATTTTTGTGCTAACAGTGCCACACTTTTGCCACTTGCGAGTCAGCTTACAATGAAATGACAAAACGAGAAATAGTGTTGCCGAGTAAATAGTTATTTCTAGGGAAAGGATTTTCATGTAAATACATTTTTTTTCGTTGGTCGTATATCCACGTAAATAAAATATATTTTCTAATAAATGCATATTTTAGCATATTTCATTATAAAGGTATATTTTTAATAAATTTTTTAGTTTTTTCATGCTATAAATAAAATTTTGGTTTTTGTGATTATGTGCAAAGTATTTAAAAGCTGCAGTTTTTACGACTGTGTAAGAACAAAAAAAAGAGGAAAACGATAAAAATTTACCAAAGAATTTTTTGTGATATTATTCGATTTTAAAAAACAACGTAGGACTCCTTCAACTTATCTGAAAAATGCAATAGCTTGGCTTAAGTCAAGAATACCAATTCCATTGAAAATTAAAACAAACAAGAGCTTGAGATAATAACCATGATATAAATATATAAGGTACTTCCATTCTTTCGTGGTAAAAAATGATTTTTGAAGTTTGTTTTTTGAGATAAATAAAGAAAAATTTTCCCATATACATAGTAAACAAATTTAAGTCTTCCCCTAGAATTTTTTTACAAAAATGTGTAATTAGCAAAAATTTGCGAATAAATAAGCAATATACATAACTACATACCTGTGAAGTTTTAAAAGTGGTTTTGTAATAACTTATCTCATATTTTGCGACCGGAAGTTATGTTTTGAGTGTTTATTGCGAGTTCAGAGCAATCCACTTCTACACCTTTTCCAATTGTAATTCAGAAAGCGTCAATTGATTTTCAGAAAGCGTTAATTGTAATTCAGATTAGTCAGTTTAATTTCAGAAAGCGTTAATTGTAATTCAGATTAGTCAGTCGTAATTCAGAAAATGTTAATTGTAATTCAGATTAGTCAATTATAATTCAGAAAGCGGTAGTTTATATTCAGAAAGCGTCAATTGTAATTCAGAAAATGTTAATTGTAATTCAGAAAGCGTCAATTGTAATTCAGAAATAAAATAAGTTTTATTCTTATTATTTTTCGTGTAAGGTGCAGAAATAATGGTCGAATACCAATATTGTTCCTCCCTCCAAATTAAGCCCGCTATTCCTCTGTGAAAATTTTTGTTTAGCTTAAATAAGCTACATAATACCCATAAAAATAAAATGTTCAAATTTTACGACGAACGGAGGTCTGTCTATCCTGTGCCCACCACCTTCCAGGAAAGACCCTGTTTAATACATAATTGATGAGTATTTAATATATAATACCACACTTACTCGTTCCAAAAGATTTTGATTAATTTTTTTATCAATGAATTCATTTTCTGAATTACAATTAACATTTTCTGAATTACATTTGACGCTTTCTAAATATTAACTAACGCTTTCTTAATTACAATTGACGCTTTCTGAATATGAACTAACACTTTCTGAATTACAGCTGACTAATCTGAATTACAATTTACATTTTCTGAAATTAAATTGACTAATCTGAATAACAATTAACGCTTTCTGAAATTAAATTGACACTTTCTGAAAATCAATTGACGCTTTCTGAATTACAATTGGAAAAGGTGTAGTAGTAGAGTGTTAATGGAGGCGGACGACATGTTTTGGGAATTCAGAACCGGGAAAAAATAAAGACGATGGCAAACCTGTTACAAATGGGGGGAATTTGGGAATTTTCATGCTGAGATTTTCCTGGCTATGTATGTATGTGTATGTGTGAGTTTGATTCTTTGTTTATGTGTATGCATGTATACTTGTGCGTACAGCTTTTGTTGTGATTGTAGAGAAACATTGTGCTTACAGTAGATCCATCGATGGATGTGTGTGTGGAAGTGTTTGGATGTGTGTATGTGAGTCTGTGTATGTATGAGTGTGTGTGTGTGTATTTACTTGTATGTTTGATGGTGTCTGTTACTTTTGTTTTAGTGGCAGACAATTATTATACCCAGTAGGAAATGTCGATGGTGAAAATGTAATGACTCGCATTTTACTTTGCCACCAGTACTACTATATAATTGTTTTCCATACAATACTCTGTGCTATAGACATTTAGCATGTGCTTGTCATTGAAAATCTACTAGTAACACTAAAAAAATTTATTAGGTACTGACTACGTAGTTCTTATTTGAACATGGAGACATACTAACTGTCTGACAACTGTTTTCTTGCTTTCGATAGGCTTTTATTTATTCCAATATGGCCTTCATGAATCTGTGGTAATATATTTCTAGTTTCTGATTTGGGAACAATCATTTAAATGTTGCGTATTTTTTATAATTTTACGTAATTCTTATGGGAACATGGAGACATACTAACTGTCTGACAACTGTTTTCTTGCTCTCGATAAGCTTTTATTTATTCTAATATGGCCTTCATGAATCTGTGGTAATATATTTCTAATTTCTGATTTAGGAACAATCATTTAAATGTTGGGTATTTTTTATAATTATCGGTAGTTCTGAATCTTTTTGCGGCCACCCATTGATTATCATTAAAGGTAGCTGACACGATAGCGCTAACTTTGCAAACATCTTCTTTTTCCATTTCGCAGCTGATACTGTGACGAGTCAATATGTCCGCAATAGGTAACTTTGTGCCTTTAGTGTAAATTACTTTTGGACAATATTGGATGGTGTCCCATAATATGCCTTGTAGTCTCAATGGAGCGTTTTGAATTCGATTTTTAAAGATGGTTTGTCCATTTCAATTATTAATTCTTTTCCATATACATATTCATGAAGTTTCGTACACCCAAATCGGATTGCAAGTGCCTCTTTGACAATTTGTGGTTGATTTTGAGTTGATCTATTAAACGACCGAGTAGCATATGCAACTGGTTTGTTATTTTGAATCAGACATGCGCCTATGGATTTGCTGCTCGCGTCAACGGATAAAGTTACGGGTGCGTTGACATTATAGTAAGACGAAACAGCTGTACACACAAAAAAATCGTGGGTTATATTTCCTTAAATTATGGTATATTTTTTACTAAATGAAAGGGTAGGATGGCATTTACAAAGTAATAATAAAATAATTTAACAAAAAATTTTGTTGATTTCTATGTTCGAAAAATCAACTAAAACTTTAGTTAAAACTCCTTACCGGCTAGGTAAATTCATATTTTTATTTTTTGTGAATTAACTAAATAGGAAGGTAAATTTATACATCTATACTAAGAGCAAATTATCATAGATTTTAGTTAAATTAACTATTTATAATTCGATACCTGTCGTGAATTTTCGTGTTATCAAATAATAATCAAAACATTTTTGAAATTTTAAATAATTTATTATAATTTATTAATTTATATATATATATGTATATATACATATATCCATATATAAAATCAGTATATGTGTGTGTTACTAACGCATGATCTCCGGAATTATAGAAGCTGACTAGCCGAAATTTTCAACATATTGCACACTAAATCATAAAGATCAAAGTGGTTTTGCTTTTTTATAAATCAGTTACCTGAACAAAACTCTAACAACTGCAACAAATTCTTTTGCAATAAAGTTTTCTTGAAGAATATAAAATACCGTTATTCTTGTTTTTATATTACATACTTGCGCCATTTGTACAGTATCAACAGATGTTTGCTATCACTCAGCATCTGAATGTTTTTAATTGTGACTCTTTGCGATTTAGTGTGCGATATGTTCGGGTCAAATCAAGAGTTTTGCATGAGATTAGTGGTTGGCGTCTGTCAGGAGAAGGATTTTGGCAGTTCCGGCCTCGGCGACAGTATATGTATGTCGTTGAGAATTGTATCGCAGGCTCCTTAATTCAAAAATTTTTTATGGCCTTATAAAACGTATGTTGTGCCAAGAAAATCTCCAATCCCTTGTAAGAACAAGGAGGCACGGAGAAACCTTATACCAAGAAAAAAGACAACGTATGTAAGACTCAGCTATTATATCTATAACAATTTAAAAAGATTATTTTACACAAATTTAAAATTTTTTAATTTTTATGATTACATACCTTCTTTCTTAAAAATTTTCATTTGACAATAAAATATAAATAAATTCAATAAAATAATTTCGAAGAAGATACCTTATTGTCATAGTTATATTAACTTGGATTTTAGTTAAAGTGTAATGTACAAATTACCTAACTGCATAGTTAATAAAATCCAAATTTTTTACTTTCATATAAAAAATAATTACCTATGCAAGATTAGTTAATATTAACACTCATATTTTTTTTGTGTGTAATTGAAATCGTTTTCTTTATGTTGTTAAATGCGTTTTGTTATTCACTATTCCAGTGCCATACTACGTCGTTTTGTAGAAGAATTCGGAGTGGTTCATTCAACTCAGCCAAGTTATGGATGAATTTTCCTAAATATTTCACCATACCGAGTAAGCGGTGTAATTCTTTAATATTAGTCGGTGGTTTCAAATTTTTAACTGCATTAACTTCTTCATCATCAGCTCTATATCCACTATCTGTGAAATTATAAAAATTTAATAGATTTTTTATTGTACTCACATTTTGAAATATTAGGCGTAAACCCAGTGCTCTGTAGGCGTTCTTTCACTTTCCTACTTATTGGTTGATGCTGCTTTGCATCTTTGGCATAAATAAAAATATCATCCATGGCTGTTTCACAATTTTCAATGCCTTGTAAGGTACGTGCCAAGACTTCAGAAAATACCTCAGGAGCAGACGAAATACCAAATGGTATACGTAAATATTTGTATCGTCCCCAAGGCGTAGCAACGGATAAATATTTAGATTTTCTTTCGGACACTTTAATTTGCCAAAAACCTTTTTCACAATTGAGGTTAGTGAAAATGAGACATTATTAGATTTAGTTGAACTATAGTGAATTTTAATCAGAAATAATTTCTTAATCAGGCTTGAGTTCAGTAATTTCAATTCTTATGAATGAAATATTTTTATTAATTAATGTGAGTATCTAAAGAAGAGAAGAAAAATTAAACTAGACACTATTAGCTGGGGGAAATACCGATATTTTTCTGTGCAGCCACGCACTTCATCAGCACCCATGTCTATCTACTGGGGTAGAGATTATTATTAACATCAGCTATTTAACCTGAAAATCTATGAAAGTGGAATATGAGAATTGATTGTGTATACAATTATTGATTTGCCTTTGGCAAACACATTTGTAAGTATCACTATTCATTTTCTGTTTTTCCATTTTCTATTTAGGTTAGCACGAAGTTATATCACTCTACCAATGTATGTTTAACTATTCTTACTTATCTTTTACGATCATCACATTAATTATTTTTACTTATTCGATGCACCATCGGTACATACATATAAGTATTATTGTAGTGGCTTTATGTTACTTTGTTTTTTTGCTTTCTACAGTTGACTTAGCTTTCCAGCATTCTGAAACAGTTCTGGCCAAGTGAACAGTGATCGCCAAGTGAACATATTTTTGTCACGTGCCCATGATGAATTAAATGAGACATTATTAGATTTAGTTGAACTATAGTGAATTTTAATCAGAAATAATTTCTTAATCAGGCTTGAGTTCAGTAATTTCAATTCTTATGAATGAAATATTTTTATTAATTAATGTGAGTATCTAAAGAAGAGAAGAAAAATTAAACTAGACACTATTAGCTGGGGGAAATACCGATATTTTTCTGTGCAGCCACGCACTTCATCAGCACCCATGTCTATCTACATGATTAAAATTCACTATAGTTCAACTAAATCTAATAATGTCTCATTTAATTCATCATGGGCACGTGACAAAAATATGTTCACTTGGCGATCACTGTTCACTTGCCCAGAACTGTTTCAGAATGCTGGAAAGCTAAGTCAACTGTAGAAAGCAAAAAAACAAAGTAACATAAAGCCACTACAATAATACTTATATGTATGTACCGATGGTGCATCGAATAAGTAAAAATAATTAATGTGATGATCGTAAAAGATAAGTAAGAATAGTTAAACATACATTGGTAGAGTGATATAACTTCGTGCTAACCTAAATAGAAAATGGAAAAACAGAAAATGAATAGTGATACTTACAAATGTGTTTGCCAAAGGCAAATCAATAATTGTATACACAATCAATTCTCATATTCCACTTTCATAGATTTTCAGGTTAAATAGCTGATGTTAATAATAATCTCTACCCCAGTAGATATTGATATCATTGGTTGCCAAGGCCATCGGCTAACAATAAAATTAATTTGTGTGTTTATATTTAAAATACCAACAATTTATTTAGTTTTTTTTTTCTATACGTAATCATTATTTATATATTTCAATTTACTATTAATTTAATGCTAAGATTAGTAGGGAACTAACGCTTCTGCGACAATTAAAATTTTAAAATTTTAATTACCCAAATTTTAAAATTCTTGGAAATTTGTGAAATTTGATACCCTACGAGGGTGGATCAATAAGTCCGTCCAACTTTTTGTTTACCTAAGGAATTTTTTGTTTACATAAGGGGTTTTGTTTGTTTAATACATACGAGGGTGGCTCAATAAGTCCGGGTTTTTATGACCGTGGGAATTTATATGTATGTTTGGATTAAGGGGTTTCATAAGATTAAGATTTCATAAGTATATATGCCGACGGGAAAATCATGAGATGATTTTTCCTAGTACCAACGGGAAAATCATGCAATGATTTTTCCTAATACTAATGGGTGTGAAATAGTGAAAATTAATTTATCCTAATGCCTACGGGTATGCATTAATATTTTTCCTAATGCCTACGGCAATGCAAGAAAATTTTTCCTAATGCCTACGGCAATGCATGATTATTTTTCCAAATGCCGACGGCAAAACATGATTATTATTTTTTTCCAAATGCCGACGACAAAACATGATTATTATTTTTTTCTAATACCAAAGGGAAAATTGCCAGTGTTGCCAGACTGTAGAAATTTGTTATCGTAATAATATATCAGTAATATCAGAGAAAATATTTATTTATGTGTTCACATGTATGTGAACACCCATACTTGTGTTCACATGTATATGAACACCCATACTTGTGTGTGGGAGGTCCAGCTTGATAGTCGCGGGTAATTTAATATTTTGTGTATTTGTTTAAGAAATATGTATGTATGTATGTATGTATGTGTATGTATGTATGTGTATGTATGTATGTATGTATGTGTATGTATGTATGTGTGCATGTATGAATGTGCGATCGTGGGTACTTGTGTGTGGAATATTTTGTAGATTACATATATATTTTGCAACGTAATCATTTTCTTTGTCTACGATTATTTAAAAGCAGCAAACTAACACTCAGCAGCAGAGAAACAAAAACCAAGCATTTGCAAGTAAGCAAAAAAGTTAACTTCTCCTCCTCCCCACTTCCTTCTCTTTCCTTTATGTAGTTTTTATTTGAAATAAGAAAACACATTTTATTTCATTTTATTTTTTATACATTTATTGTTTAAAATTTTATAAAATTTTATAATAATACATACATTCATATTTTAAAAAGTGAAAAAGTTAGCATTTTTTAGTGCGCAAGCACCAAATTTATGATAATTACAATAAAAATATTCTGGATACTTGATTTCCATTTGTTTAAAGTTGATGCAGCCTATATCCTCAACGTTAAAAATTTTTCGGCATAAAATTTTTTCCAACCAGCGTCTTTTTTCTTCACCTTTTACATAAATTTTAGAACATCTTGCGTTAGGTTTTAAAAAATTGCAAACGCTTTGAAATGAAACTGATCCAGCAGTCCAGCTTAGGTGATGATAGTTTTTTGTTAGCCACTTTGCTTCTCTTTGCTTTTCTATTGATAAGCATTTGAGATCAAATGGGGGTTTTATAATGAAATTGTTATATTCATAATTGTTGAAAACAATTGCTACTTCTTTTACGATGAAATCATTTGAATTACTTTTGAAACCTTGTACGTCTATAAAAATTATGTTGTTTTCCATATTACTCAATTTATAAGACTTTTCGAACTTGTCCTTTGATGGGTACATATTCTATTATACGATCGTGAATAAGAATACAGTAAGCTGATGTTTTTGCTGCAATATTAGTTGCTGTCAGTGTGACCAGATTTTAAAACAACATTAAGCTAAATCACGTTTGAAAAAAAGCTAAAATAAGCTAAAAAGTTAAATTTTAAGCCAGAAAATAAAGCTAAACTTTTTCCTACTTCTTGGATCACTTTTCAATAGTTTCTTATTTCTAAACTAACATTAAATATTTCACAAACATATTTTTTTATTATACATATTGAATATTTGTTTAATGAAATTATTTATTAATTATTATATTTTAGATTTAATGAAGAACAAAACAAAAACTTCCCCAAAATAATCTTAAAAAGTTTTTATAAATGTAAAAACATTTATACTAAAATACGAAAGTTTTTTTAAGTGAATTAATGCTATTTTAGGTAAAGCATGGATCACACTATCGGCACAATGTACCGAGTTTCGTCAGATCAGTGAAATAAAGTCATAAGTAAAGAGCTAAATTTCCTCTAAATTTATCGACTAATTGAAATACAAGGACATAATTGCGCCACAATGCATTGGTAATAAGACCATATAGAATTATTCCAGAATTAATTGAGTAATAATGCCATTTTGACTTATTACCTATGACTTTATTGAGGTGGCCCGACGAAAATCGGTACATAGTGTTATCCAGACTTAAGGCTATTTCAAGTTTTTGTTTTAAGTTAATTGATACCGCTGAATGAACGTTCAACTCAAGTCAAATAATTTTATACCCAAAAACTCAAAAAGTGTTTTTAATATGATTTTAACTTTTTCCATTGTAATTCTTACCATTCTGCCATTATCTACTATTTTTCAACTTTCCATTTCTGTTATAAAATTGTCGTATAATTTACATTTTGTATTTTTTGTAAACTATTTTACAATGTTACAAAATTATAATTTTTATAAGGTGTTTATCCCTTTATGGCGCCATATTGCAGATATGCAACAAAATATTCAATCCTCATAAAAAACATCAAGTACAGGCAATTGTTAATTTTATTTTAATGCAATAACTTTCAGACAATATCTAGTTTCAATCTGTAAAATTCGTTCTTAATAAAAAATTGTATCGCTTTCATCACAACAGATTTAAAATACCCTACGATTTTACTAAATCAATGTTACCGTAGTGCAAAAAACTTATTTTGCCAGCGTTTTAATTCAATAAATTTTGTAAATGACCAAGTCAATTATTGTTTTTATTGTTAGAATATTATCAGTAAAGTTATTTCTGAATTGGAAGTTTTATTGCCAAGATATCTAACTTTATTTCCTCTTAATTGTTTACCTTTTTTACTCTAATAAATAAAATTTCAATAAAATCCTAGAACAAAATTTTTTACTTGTGCCTCCTATAATCTGTAGAAAAAAACTATTTTCTCAATGTTGCGTCACAAAGGGTTATGTTTTTAATATATTTTTAGAGAACACGCAATTTAAACTAGGGATGTAACGAATACCAGTTTAGCGAATGCGAATGCGAAAGCGAATACAGTATTTACCGCTTATATGCACTTCGTAATTTACTCGACATTTAGTGCTTATAAGCGGGATATGCATTTACCAAAACTCGGTTATATGCATTTGCAATGCATGTAGAAAAACTCGTTTAGTTGCATCGGTGGTGCTTATATAAAAAAGATGTTATATATGTATTTAGTAGTACTTGCACCAGAATTTCAGAAATGTAATTGTAAAAACAGAATATGCATGCGCATTGCTAGTTTGTTTTGTGTTTTTAAACATTTTTATTGAGATCAATCAATTTGAAACTAAAATAACTTAAAATAAGAGTTCGCAGTATAGGTTTTGTAAATTCAATTTCATTGAAATAAATGCGTATGAATATATACATATACATCTTATATTTTTGTTGAGATCAGTACTTTGACTTTAAAATTATATTTCACCTTAAATACAGTCGGTTTTTAATTAATAATTTAAGAAAATATATAATTTAAAGTTAAAAGTTGAAGATTTGAATGCAATTCATTTAATTTTTTGTAAATGCTCTTAGCTGAAAATAATTTTTTTTTCGAAAAAGTTCGTTATTTTTGTTTATTTATGATGAAAAATTTAAACAGTGCATATATGAGAATTTTTTACATGCAATTTCTCAAAATCCTATATAATTTTGGTGCATAAAAGCGAGAAATGCATATAAGCGAAATGCATATATTAAAAAATATTGCGTGTATTTTATATACAAAAGAAATATTGTTCAAGTTCGGCTGCATATAAACGATAAATGCTTATAACCGGCGTGCATATAAGCGGTAAATACTGTAATACATTTTCAGGGCAATTATGAATAAAACTCCCAGGGAAATTTCTCCCTTTTCCAATTAGAATTTTTTGTTTTCCCTATCACTTGCCATTAGTTGGAATTGTTCCCTGGGAAAAATTTCCCTGGGAGTTTTATTCATAATTGCCCTGTTTAATTTTTGCGAAAGCGAATGCGAAAGCGAATGCAAATATTACAATTCGTTAAAATATCACATGCAAATAAATTTATAAAAGAGCAAGTATATATAATAATTAAAAATAAGTTTACACAATGTTAGGCAATCCACCCATTCGTACTTTAGACCTAAATCCTGGTACTCTGTTCAACATTTCATGTGAAATGCTGTCAAATACATATGAAAAAAACTTGGAATGAATTTTTCCTGAAAAAATCTTGCAGAAGTAGTACTCGGTACATCTTGGGAAAAACATATTAAATATATCTTCAACATTTTAAGTTTTCATGAGAAATAATATGAGTGGCACTTGTTTCGGGTGTAATTTACATCAAACAAGGACTTTTGGATTTGAAATTTGTTGTAATTTGTCTTAAGCAGAAAATATTTTCGCGCAAATCAAACACTGTCTTTTCTTTTTCAAAACTGAAAAATATTTCCAAACACCGCTGGATTTGGGTTTCATTTTGATACTTATGAGAACTTATTGATAGAAAAGTTTTCCGCTAAAAGATTAATGCTTTACATGTAAGTATATGTATCTTTTTAATGCTGGTTTAAAATAATTTTCATCTTTAAATTTAAAATCGAAAACTATTTTCGTAAAAGAAATAAATTTTTTTTTGTCTTTAGTATTCGCTTGAAATATTCGCATACATTTTAGCGAATGCAAAAGCGAATGCAAATAGCAAAATTAAGCGAATTATTTGCGAATGCGAAAGCGAATGCGAACATTCGGTACATCCCTAATTTAAACTAAAAAAAGGCTAAAAAAGCTAAATGAGTTTTTAAAAAAAAGCTAAAAAATAAGCTAAGAGCTAAATGAAAATTTTAAAGCTAAATCTGAAATAAATAAGCTAAATTTAGCTCAAAATAAGCTAATATGGTCACGCTGGTTGCTGTTTCAAATTCTATTTTTATATCAATCGGTCCATTATTGAGTGATTCATTCTGATGACTGACATCTACTACAATAATAGGAGCTTTTGTCTTAAACTCTGGTGCAGTTAGAAGCGGTTGAGATTCTTTCATATAGTAGCTTTGTTTGAAATCTTAGATACATATCATATAGAATTGCATATCGTTCATTTTTGAACTTTATGTTAAGATCATCATATGGATATGATACTGAATTTAAATTTACTTTTAAATTAGTCAAATCACAATGAACAAACTTATTTTCTTGTTGAAAAGCAATCAATACAAAACGAGGGCGTTCTCTATTTGCAGCTAGTTTAACATTCCAAATATGGCTAGTTCCTATGTTTAATTGTGGATTGACGTGACAATCCCAACTGCGAAATGCCATAGGTATAGAAGCACCATTGTTAATAATTTTAATTATATTCAATTTGCTAAAGTCAGATAATTGTACATGTGGGATTCTCCATGAGATTAGTGAAATTGTAAGTTTAGCTTTTTTAGTAGAAACACTCGAGCGTACAAGATCTTCATCGTTCTTATTGCGCAAGAGTATCAATTCATGTTTTCCGTTTAGTATAACTTCGTTGTAGTCTTCAGCGAATCCTAGAAGCATTTTTAGAGGTACATAGAAATTGAAAAATCCATTTACAAGAGTGACATCGTCAATTTTGTTCCATCCAGCATTTTGCATCACGTTTAGAGTTTTTCTTTTCCCGGACTTTTTCATTTCCCGGGAAAGCGGGAAAGATTTTTCGGTTTCTCGGGAAATCCCGCCCAGTACAAAACAATACAAAATATTTTTAAATTTAATTTATTTCAACAAAAACAAATTATAATTCATGAGATCGATTAAATTATAACGTTTTATACACACATTATTCTAAACATAATACCGTTTCCGTTCTTTATATAATAATACATAGATACCAATATTATAAAAAAGAAATTATACGAGTATTATTAAAAAAAATATTACAAAATATCCCCCTTATGAAAAAACCATTGTTAAACTTAAAATTGGTTAAACAAACGAATTTTGTATGGCAAAACCAGTTTTAACGCATGCTTTAACGTTAACAACCGTTTATGCATAAGGGCATATTTCTTTGGAAATAGGACTTTAGTACAGAATAAGCTGTTAATGCTGTTAACCGTACTATTTACCAAAGATAATCTGTAATTATTTGTAATTTTCTTTTATTTCCTTGCTCATTTCTGTATTTTACTTTTATGAATTGTTGTAGAATTAAATTTTGATAGTCGCGTTCTGCTTTTTCTAAATAAAGGCATCAAAATCTCAGAATGCATGTGTACCAGATGTAAACTCGGCCTTAGTTGTTGTAAAGCTTTAGCTATTGTGATATTGCCATCACCTTATTATTGCACCATCGCATTAATAAAGTGAATAACGTCACTCATCAAGGAATGTGTACATACAAATTAAGTTGCCATAGCAAGATCAAAAAATCCCGGGAATTCCCGCACAAATTTCCCGGAATTTCTTTCCCAGAAAATGTGCGGGATCCCGGGAAATTCTTCCCGGGAAATCCCGTATGAAAAACACTAATCACGTTGCTTTCTGTTGGTGACATAGAAACCAAATTTTTTATGGTGCTTGTGGCTCCTAAATATCTTGTATGATCAATTTCAATTCCATTGAGCTCATAGCGAATTTCATCAAATAGATATGCCACAAAGTTGTTTTTTAATATAAAGTTGTCCGATGATGAAGTAGATTTAGAGTTATTATCATCAGCAACAAAACCTTCTACATAAATGTAGCTTTCACTGGGTAGCACGTACAAATCTTGATTTTGTATTGAAATTCTAATTTCATCATTATTGTTGTAAGATTGTAAGTATGGTACATATGTATGATAGTCCTTTTTGATTATATTCTCATCAGACAAGGGCTTATCTAAGACATCTATTATTGAACTCATTTTGTCTTCAATTTAAAATTCAAGGACTTTAGAAAATTTTTTATTTGATGTTGTTAGTGCTTTTTGTTGTACTGGTCGCTTTAATGTTGTTGTTGTTCTTGCTGCTATATTTTTCAATGTATTTGTGTTGTATATTAGCATTATTTAGTTGGCCTTAAATGTATTCGTATTGTAATTTCCTCTCCTCGGAAATTAATTAAATCACCGTGTTGATCAACTACGCGCAGCGCTAGTGAGCTTATCTCTTTGGTGTTCACAGGTAAATAGATGAGATTTCTTGGAACCTCATCTATTTTATAGCCTGGAGGCACATTAATCGGAAATTCATGAAGTGTATGTGATTTGGAGTTATTCATATATGTGTTAATAGCAATACTACTTTCAACTCGCAAGAGATTTACTTTAAAAATATTAACTGGAAGATCTGAATAATAATATTTGTTTGGTGTTAGGATTTTGCTATTGTATCCTAAAAGTTTTCCAATTGTATTGTCTTTATTAAAATATACAGTATCCTTGGAACTATTAACTTTAACTTGCATTGTATTGTTATTGGCTTCAATAAAAATCTTATTTGCTGGACAGAGTAGTTTGTATTGCTCTTCTATAAAATCAACTATATCATTTAGTTCGTAAGATCCAATTGGTATTTCAATTGTATGTTCTCCTATATGAAACATATTGTTGTAGGTGTCTACATTTGGAATACTGTTGTATGAATGAAAATCAGTTAGAGCACACTCATATGCATCATGTAATTCAATAGGAGGAAAGTAACTAGCAGATAATTCTGATGAGTTAGAGCTCAGAGTAAGTGTTATTGACATTATAACAGACTGATTACAATTAAATAAAGTTTAGTAGACAGTATGGTTTATAAGCATAATTTACATATTTATTTCATTTTCTTATTTTAAAATTAACATTAGTTTCTTAATATTAATGCTATTATTGTTTTGCTATGATGTTGTTGTTGATTTAGTTTTTCTTTCATCTATAATATTTCATCTTTACTTATCCAAGAATTGTGTTGATTGGAAAATCCCAGCCATTTAACATATACCTCCTTCCCTTTAATTTTAAGCACCTTTTCAACTAGATATGTATTTGGAAATCTGGTTTTTGAAAGTTCGTCAGTATAGAATCCACCTTTAATAGGATTACCAAGATAGTCTTCTAATATGTATGTTGCAGGATTTGTATTTTGAACTCTTGTAATTGTGAAAATTTCTGTAGTCCAATTTGGAGTATAACCTTTTTCAAATGTATGCTTATATTTGCTTATGCGTACATGATCTCCTACATTAAATTTTGACATTTTATACATTTTCATATGACTGTATACTGTATTTAGCAGCTTTTCCTCATTTGTTGAGTTGACTTTAATTGGAGACATTTTAATGGTACGATGAATTTTTCTATTGTAGGTATTAAGTAAATCTTTGTATATATCAATCCACTTATAAGAACCATTATAGCTAAATTCTTTCCACATCATTCCTTTCAGTGTTCTATTAAATCGTTCTACTATTGATGCTTTCATAATGCTATATGTTGAGTAGTGATTAATGTTGTATTTATGCATTAATTTTTCAAAGTGTTTGTTGAAAAATTCTTTACCATCATCTGTTTGTATGTTTTTTGGTATTCGTCCCAATTCAAAAATATTTTCCATTGCGTTAGTTGTTTCAAGTGCAGTTTTTGTTTTTAGCGGTACTGCACATGCAAATTTTGAGAATGTGTCAATTATAGTCAGCAAAAATCGATAATTTCTATTTTCTTTTGAATAGTTCCCCATTTCAACTAAATCAGCTTGGCAAAGGTCATCTATTCCTTTCATTATAACTCTGCGACGCACAAAATGTTTTCGTGCTTGCTTATGGAGTTCGTTTACTAAATTTCTTTTTGAAGACATTAAGTTGTTTTTAAAGATTTTTTGGAGAGTGTTGTGATCTAGTTGAAGCACTTTCAGCTATTGATACAAACATGTAATTTTCTAATCTATAAATTTTCTCATTAAGCTGTTCAATTTGTTCTTCAAAGGATGTTTTAATTTTTAGAATATCTTTTTCAATTTTATAATTTTCTTCTATATTTAATTTTATTTCGCGATGTAGATCCTCAATTTGCATTTGAATATTTTCTTGAATTATAGTACTGTCTCTCTTAAAGTATGCTAATAATTTCTCTTCTAGTTTTTCGATTTGAGTTTGCAGAAACAATTTATTGATAACATCGTTTTCCTCCACAGCTTTTGCAACATTTTTGATCCCTTTGTTTTGAACATCAATGTTGTTGTTCGTATCCACAAAGAACCCCAGCAGTTTAGGTGCATTTTTCAAAGAAACTATGTTGCTAGTATCGTTTAAATAATGTCCAAATTTATCAACAGACATGCTTTATATACTTTATTAAAGTTAATGTATTATATTAGCTTCACGTAGTTCTTCAATAATTGATATAATCTCGTTATTGTGATTATTAGACCTGCAGCTTGTGATGCGAGCAGTAGTCGAAGTCGATCTACTAGCTCATTTGGATCATCCCAGTATATATAGTTGGGCTTATGAGTGTTAAATTCCATCACCTAAATAGCTACCTTTTGGCTTAGATCCTGTTGATTCGGGTAAATTATCCTGGTTTTTCTCGTCAATAAATTTCTTAATAATATGTTTATATTTATATCCTCTAGTACCCTTAATTTGACCATCAGGTTTATAGTCTCTTCTATATGCATTAGTAGTAATTAAAATCTTTTTATAGATTTCGAGTTCAAATTTATCATACTTTTTTGGTATTTTATGAAACATTAGAGAAAATAGTCCAGGTGTTAGAGCCCATATTTGGCCACCAACTTGTATTTTATGTTCACTAAGTGTAAGTTTACTATCACCGAATTTCCATTCATTATTGAAATCTTTATGTGGACCATAGTTTGTATCTAATTCATTTCTTCCTTCCTAGACTGATAAATCAGTATAAGTATCTTCTGTATTGGAAGTTTGTGAGTAAAAATCATCTTCATCGTCATCGTCATCATCATTTTTAGTATTAGTTTCATTAAATAGGATGGTATTATCAAATATTGTTTCTTCTGCTAGTTTCTTTGGTGTACTTGTCTCTATCTTGAGTGCTGGTTTTTCAGACTTTAAACTTGTATTATTTTCAACTTCTGTCTTCATTTTATTTTCTTCTTTAATGGGAATTATTTTAATTTTTTTAGAACTATTTATGAATTCTTTCAGTGGTTTTGTTATAGGTTTAAATGTATCTCTTAGTTGTTCATGTGTATCTATTTCACCAGTTTTTATACTACGAAGCTTTTTCTTCAAGACATTTCTTGTCAACACCAACTATTTTAAAATTTTCTCATCCATGTTTAATAAATAAAAGGTATCAGCTTTAAGATCAGGTATCAGCTTTTAGATCAGGTATCAGCTATTAGATCAGCTATCAGCTATCAGATCAGCTTATCAGGAGCTTCTCTGGTTTTCAGATCAGGTTATCAGGAGCTGGTCTGGTTTTCAGATCAGCTTTTCAGGACCTGGTCTGGTTTTTCAGATCAGCTTTTCAGGACCTGGTCTGGTTTTCAGATCAGCTTTTCAGGACCTGGTCTGGTTTCCAGATCAGCTTTTCAGGACCTGGTCTGGTTTTCAGATCAGCTTTTCAGGACCTGGTCTGGTTTTCAGATCAGCTTTTCAGGACCTGGTCTGGTTTTCAGATCAGCTTTTCAGGACCTGGTCTGGTTTTCAGATCAGCTTTTCAGGACCTGGTCTGGTTTTCAGATCAGCTTTTCAGGACCTGGTCTGGTTTTCAGATCAGCTTTTCAGGACCTGGTCTGGTTTTCAGATCAGGTTATCAGGTATCAAATTAGGGTATTAGGTAGCTGGTCTGGTTTTCAGATCAGCTTATCAGGTATCAGATGAGGTTATAGCAAATAGATGTGTTAAGTCTAAAGTTAGATTAATAACTAAAGTAAATGTTTATGAAGAGTAGTTTATATAGTTATGAAATAGTCAAATTGCTTTCTGTAGCGTCCATCATTTAATTCATTATCTTTGCTAATCACCAAAAATCCATATTTATCCTTCCAACACTCTCGACAAATTTCATGAAACTTTTCATAACTCATATCACCACCAACATGATCTCTATAAACATGCTTCATATTTGTCTCATCTTGTTTAAACATTATAATAACATTGGCATTGTCTCTTATTAAATGCTTGGGAATTCTAGTATAAGTTTGACACAAGTAGAATGAATCAACATCCCTATGTCGCCCCATACAAAAATATGTACGTATATTATTCTGCTTTTCACATGCAACATCATCAAGTATCATAATCGAATTAGTTTTAGCTTCGTCAGGTGGAATAACTGATTCATTATCTGTATATGTATAATATCCCATTCGTTTAATTGGTGAAATTAGTTTCTTCAGGTATTCATATTTGGGTTGATATAGATATTTTGAGTATAAATAGATATTTTCAAACTTGAGTCCATTAGGACTTTCTAGTAAGCCAATCATAACATTAGTCTTTCCCCAATTTGATGGTCCAACTATTAGAGCACGAATAGAATTTGGTAAGAGGGGGCTATGCTTTATTTTTGAACTGATGTTGACTGAATCGTCAATATTACGAACTAAAATATTTTTATGTTGTTTCACTAACTGCATTTTTGTAACTAAATACATTTTATAAATGTTACCTCTTATTATAGAAAAAATTAGATAATATGGTTATACGATATCAGAAAACGTTTAGTCATAAAAACACCTTCGTTGGAGGAGGTATAGTAGATAAAATAATAAACTCTCTACCTGTTGAGCTTCATCTTCCGGGGTATCAGTACTGTGGACCTGGAACAAAACTACAAAAACGTTTAAATCGAGGTGACAAAGGTATTAATTTATTGGACTCTGCTTGTAAAAATCACGATATTGCGTATTCAAAAAATAAGGATTTAAGTACTAGACATAAAGCTGATAAAATACTTGAAAATTCAGCTTGGAATCGAGTTTTATCAAAAGACAGTAGTCTTGCAGAAAAATCATTTGCATATATGGTTACTAACGCAATGAAAGCCAAAACTAAATTTGGTATGGGTGCGGAGAAAAAGAAAAATGTTAAAAAGAACAAGCCAAATGATAAAAAACTGTTTAGAACATCAATTAGAGCTGCAACAAAAATACTAAAGAAGGAAAAACCATTAGATATTAACTCAGCTATTAAAATTTCACGAAAAACTATCAACAAGTCATTAAAAGGAAGAAAGTCTCAAATTGTAGTTCCACGTGTAATACGTGTTCCAAAAATCGGTGGTTTTTTACCTCTAATACCGATTTTAACTGCTCTGGGTGCACTTGGTACTCTAACAACTGGAGGTGCTGCCATAGCTAAAGCTGTAAATGCAACAAAGAATGCAAAAAATCAACTTGATGAAGCAACTAGACATAATAAAGCGATGGAATCTATAGCAGTTGGAAAAGGACTTTACTTAAAACCATATAAAAAAGGTTATGGTTTAGTTCACAAAGAGGAATCAAAAAACTCTTTAAGATGCTGCCCAACAAACCACTATCTGATGTGGACCTAAACCGTTTCTCTATAAAAATTCCATATTTTAGAGGAGTTTTCATGTTGAATACTCTACCAAAACGAACAAAGAAAATTGAATGTGGAATAATCAACTTAGATGTATCAACAGGACCTGGTACACATTGGGTAGCATACTATAAAAACAAGAATGAAAAAGAATATTTCGACAGCTTTGGAAACTTACAACCTCCTTGGGAAGTAGTCAAATATCTTGGTGCAAATATAAAATACAACTATAATCAGCATCAGAATTTTAATACATTTACCTGGACATTTATGTCTTAAATTTCTTTATGAAATAACTGAAAATATTAAATAAAACACAAACATTTATATTTTACAAAACTCTTTAATGTCTTTTTATTCATAATTTAAAATACATAATTAATATATTATTGCCAAACAGGAAATTGGGAATTTTGAATTAGAAATTCACTCAGCTCACTCTCGACAATTAGGTTTTCTTCACCTTCTCTACTTAGGCAATATGATCCGCTTGAGAGATCTTTGATATCGTCATCAGTTAAAATATTATATCGTTTCGGCAGGAACATTATGTGTTTATTCATTTCAACTTTTAGTGTTGGTCCATATTTAGTTGTTACACGTAACACATTTCGAATTGTGTATTTCGTTGAAGAATCAAGCTCCTTTACGTGGATTAAAGTTTTGTTATTTAGAGCATTAAATTTTGCAATTAGATTTGTTGTGGAGTCCATTTTTTTATTTTTTATTTACTTCTTGTCACTCTGAATGTTTAACTGGAAATGATCTTAAAAGTAGCGATGATGACTTCAAAAAGGCTAATCGAAAATAATTGTGGTGAAATAGTGAATAAGTGGGGGGATAGTGATAGACAGAAAGAGATAGTTATAGAGAGAAAAGGGTTAGAGAGAGAGATAGAGTGCTAAAAAGAAATATGGTATAGAGAAGATAGTATAGATATTTTAAAGAACATATAGATATTTTAAAAATTTACAGAACAAATTAGTCTTAAAGGAACCTTCCAACATTCATCATCATTCATTCATCAGCAAATAAAATGAGCCAAATTAGACGTACTCTTAACCAATTTATAAGAGATTTTGAAAGCTTCAGGCTTTTTGATCATTGGGAGATGATAAAATGTTTCCAAAATATGCTGGATGAGAACGAAGAATATGGTGTCATGGAAGATGAAGACAACACTGAAGGACACTTCCCCAGCTGTCCTTGGTATCATCCTGAGTGTGAGGAGGGACCTGATACTTGCAGATGTACCATATATTTTTTACGAAAAAATATACTAGAACATCTAATAATTGGTTATTACGAAATATTTCCATCATTATAAATAAAATAAATAAAAATGAAATAAAATTTTATAAATAATAAAATAAAATAAAATTGAATAATAAAAATATTCCTTGATTTGTATTATTTTTTTCTAAAGGAAAACTAGGAATCATCTGTTCGAAAATAAAATAACAGAAACTTGTATGTAGTGAAAAATATGAGGATTTATCCGATTATCTAAATTATTTCTCTTTATGAAAATATCTAATGGAATTTCATAATATTGTGAAATTCAATTTCTCTTGTGCAGAAGCTCTCAAAGAAAACAAGACTGTGCATGTTTAAGTAACCTGAAAACAAGACTGTGCATGTTTAAGTGATCTGAAAACAAGACTGTGCATGTTTAAGCGACATGAAAACAAGAATTTGCAAATAAGCAAAACAAATTTTTTTGATCCAACGAAGTAAAGCCAATAAAGAAATAAAAAAACCATTCACATTTTCCATTCTTTTTTCAATAGTTTATTTACAATAACTTTTCTTAATAAATAGGATTTAAATAAATAATATTTCTTAGGCTTTTTTTACATTCATTTTAACAACAATACAAGAATTTTTCTTAATAAATAAGATTTTATATACATCAATTTTTCTGATTAAATAGGATATATATACAATATTTTTTCTTATTAACTAAGATTTTATATACAACAATTTTTCTTAATAAATAGGATACAAATACAATATTTTTTCTTAATAAATAGGATACAAATACAATATTTTTTCTTAACTAATTAACTAAGATTTTCTTGCATTTTAGCAATCTCTCAAGTTCGTATTCAGGGTTAGTTTCCTTAATACGAAAATGATACCATGCATAAGTGTTTATATTATTTGATCTAATTTTTCTCTTATCATCTCCATAGCTTAATACTACCTTATTTAATTCGCTAGTATATAATAGATGTAGTTTAGATTTAAATGTTAACATACTATCATATACATTAATCTTATTAAATAGGCAATTCTTATATGTAGCTAAACTATATTTATCTAATATGGCTCTCTTTACCCCCTTCGATTTTTTAATGTCATCTTGGTTTTCTACACTAAATGAATACATTTTTGAGCGCAGCCCAACAAACTCTATCATTATCTTACCGCAATTTTCATCCTTCATCATACCAATTACTTTTTTATTTACTATTGGGAAATTATAAATATTGTCTGTAGGATAGTCCGATGTGTCAAATTGTTCATGTATGTCATTTTTTATGTCAGCATAAAAGTCGTCAGTCTTTATTGAATATATAAAAGAGTCCGTGTCCATATAGTTTAATGTTTAAGTTTGTCTTAAACTTAGGTTGCATGTACCCGTAATGGAAATTATACATTTTCCATTTGGACAGCTCGAGTACACAAAATCCTAAGTAAATTGGTTTATTGTAGCAGGTTTTAACTCTAGTCATTTCGATTGCTACAAGATCTTCAGAAAATATAGATAAACTATGAAAATTTGGTTTTGATATCCAATCTTGGGCACCTAAATGATTGCAATTCGTCCTCTCTCAATTATTAACAATTTTAACATCTCTCCTCTTATCCACATTTTCCATGGTTTTACCATACACTGCATTATTAAGTAGTTTGAAAAAATTTTTTTCAAAAGCATTTTTAGCAGTGGCTCTATGTCTGGTATTCAGGTCAATATAGCCTTTTAACCATGGAGATTGTTTAAATGCTAGAATACGATGAGTTTTCTTTAAAACTAAACCATATTCTAAGCACTGTTTTAGAACTCTAAAGTGTATCACATATGATTGCTTTGTAGAGAAATCGGTTATCAACTTGCTATACTTCGCTTGCATAGGTTTCTTATTTTCAGCGCAAAAAGGAAGATCATTATGCAAGTCGTGTAAATGAGAGGGATAATCCAACGTAACCTCATATACATAACCGTCTGTTCCATCATCAGCTATGCTGTTTGGATCCAGATTTAACTCGTCTTGTGATAACCATCTGAACCCACCATGAGGAAGATATTCCGACATCGCCCATCCATACAAATTGTTAGCGTCTAAATAGACGAGAAATTCTGAGGGCTTTTCTTTGTCGAAATCTTGCAAATATTTATTATTTGCTTTCGAATATCTTTGACTACACTGTACTATTCCCCCACGTATACCTTTTTTCATAAAATTGTACATGTCTATGTCTGTCAATAATTCTAATTCAATTTTTGTATATTTGAGCATTGCATCCCAGGAAAGGCCAGGTGCTGTATAATACTGGCACAACCAAAAGTATTCCATACCTCTACAGCATGTGAGTATTCCTCTAAAGAACACTCTTTATTATTCAACTTATTAAAAAAATCACTGCGTGAAGGCAGCTGGCATTCATCTAGTTTTTGGAATGAATTTAGGTACTCATACGGGAAAATACCTTTTTTCTTAATAAGCTGAAATTCTTTTTCTGACTGAAATAAGGACTTTATAGTGCTGAAATCATTATCCGACAAATTGCAGGCTAATGATTCCAAACTCTCAGCCATAAAGCGTATAGTATCAAGAAATCTTATTTCAAGCTTATGGCCATCACTCATTTCTGTGAATTGGGAGAGGGATATATAAAGTTCCTTATTGAGAGGGAGTACTTTCAGTTGCAATGAAATTTCACCTAATTCTTTAATGAAAAGATGTGAGTCATAATTTGAATAATTGTGAAAGTAAACTCGTATAAATTTGGGAATTTGGTAATTTAAATTACAGTTGTTGTGGGCTGCACCTCTAAATTTGCCACTAATGTGGCAGTGATTTCTAACACGATCTTTGCCTAGAAATTTTTTACAAATATGGCAATTCACCGCACTATAAAAATTATAAGTATCCGAAGGGGATAAAGTATCCATTTGTCTATTGTTAACTAAGTGGTTGTTATATATTTCTTCACAATCCTTAGTTAAATATGCTACAAATTTTTTTGAAGCATCTTCCCCCGTATATATCCTAAACTTATCTAAATTATTACTATGCATACACTTAATATAATAACTAAAGGCACAAGGTGTGTGCCTTTTTATTAAATTTGTTTTACTACTTACACTATCACTTATATCCTCTAAGATGCATTCGAAGTCCGCGTAAACAACGAAAGGGACATCCATTTTTCGTTGATGTCCCTTAAAACTAAGAATGGCATCCGAACCTGATGGCATAGTTGTGACGATCTTTCCACATTCCTCCTTATGTGTACTCATGATGGTCTCCGTATGAGGATATTGGAGACAGCTATTGCAGAAGTGAAGCTTATGCCTATTGGTGGTTATCTGATTCCGTAAAAGTCTGTAAATAATAAAAAATAAAACAAAAGTTTATAAGTAAAATGTATCTATTATAAAATATATAAAACAAGTATATGTATCATTAAATTAAAGTTTTGTATAATTTTTTAACTTACCTTGATATGTCCTTTATCAAAATGTAGTGATGAACTTCACCATTTTCCAAAAGCAACAAATTTACATGTTTAATTTTCTCGTCCTTGGTGAGATAATAAGGACCAATAATCTGATTGGCCCCCTCATCATAGCCAAATACATTAACACTTATTGCTGGATTGTTCACCTCGAACTCTTTGATTTTGTTTAATCCTAATGGGAAGCGTAAATTTTTGAAATTTAACGCTACACCATTTCGCGTAACAATCGTCTCAGCAGCAATGTTCTGAATATTATAAGAACTGCAACGTTTTGGCTGAGCGTATGTTGTGCTATCCATGGAAGCGATTAGACACCACTTGAAACAGTAGTCATCATCATTTTCAATGTTGATACAAGCTTTTTTTCTTTCTAATTTTCCAGGTGTGGATATCCAGTTCGATCCTTTGACGAGCGAAGATTTGTTGATGTTAATTTCTGCTCGGACTATGCGTGACAAAGTCCAACCAGAATCTCGCTCTTCAAACTCGGACATTTTGGTTGAAATCTCGGCAACCTGCTTACGGAATAACTCTTCAATGCTATCTGCCTTCGTCAGCAAACTCATTTTGGCTACATGTGATATTATGCACAACTCCAATTCTTCTCCAACAATTTTGATATACTCCGCCACAATACTCACATGAAATTTAATTATTGAATGCTTACTTAAATTCACTTGAAGTCTCTCCATAAAAACATTTTTATTTTCTTCAACAAATTCTTCCAACAGAAGTTGGTCTTTTTTGTTTAAAATTGCATAAGTGACAATATGGTTTTTAAATGCTTTAGATATTTTATAATATCGCACATTCGCTTCTACTTCATCTGTTCTAGCATGCGAAGTATTCATTGGAGTTGGCAGAGTTTTTTCTCTTCTTTCTTCTACTTCTCCATCACTTTCCGGTAAGCTTATGTCCATAGCATCGTCGAATAAATTACCTCCAAGGATACCCACACCCTGTTGTTGAGCTTGTTGTTGTTGTTGAGCTTGTTGTTGAGCTTGTTTTTGATGATCTTGTTTTTGATGCTGGTACTCTTGTTGATGATAATTAAGAAGCTGCCATTGCATCACATTGGGATTATAATTGTATCCCAAAAACTGATTATTCCATGGCATACCGTATTGTTGAAAATTTAATGGTAACTGATATTGAGGATACTGAAGAGAAGGATATTGTTGATGAATAAATGATGATGATGGATTTTGGTGATTTTGAAGAGATGTCTGCGGTAGCTCTGGATTTATGCCCCGGCTTACGATAGATACATAGATTCTGTACACTATGGTTTTTAACATGCTCCAAAAAGGACTTTTGGTATTTGTATACCTTATTACATGTATTACACTGATAACCTGATTAACTCATTTTTAATTATTTTATTATTATTTCACTTTAACACAATTGCTGATGACACTTCTTGTAAATACAATAGCGTACTGATGTGTTGGTTAGAAATGTTGGCGTATTTATACTAAAATTAGAAGCAGTATCCTTGCAGCATTCATAAATTTTACTTTTTGTTTCTCTGCTGCTGACTGTACTTAGTTTGCTGCTTTTAAATAACCGTAGACAAAGAAAATGATTACGTTGCAAAATATATATGTATTCTACAAAATATTCCACGCACAAGTACCCACGATCGCACATTCATACATGCACATACATACATACATACATACATACACATACATACATACATACATACACATACATACATACATACATATTTCTTAAACAAATACACAAAATATTAAATTACCCGCGACTATCAAGCTGGACCCCCCACACACAAGTATTATGGGTGTTCCCATACATGTGAACACATAAATAAAATATCTATATAAATTAATTTAATTTATTTAAATATTTTATTTATAAACAATTTATTCGAGTGAGGAAATCACACATACACATGATTCATATGAGAATCGTCTAGTAGTCATCAAATCTATTTTCTCTGATGTTACTTATATATTATTACGATAACAAATTTCTACAGTCTGGCAACACTGGCAATTTTCCCTTTGGTGTTAGAAAAAAATAATAATGTTTTGCCGTCGGCATTTGGAAAAAATAACAATCATGTTTTGCCGTCGGCATTTGGAAAAAATAACAATCATGTTTTGCCGTCGGCATTTGAAAAAAATAATAATCATGTATTGCCGTCGGCATTAGGAAAAATATTCATGCATTGCCGTAGGCATTAGGAAAAATATTCATATATTGCCGTAGGCATTTGAAAAAAATAATAATCATGTATTGCCGTAGGCATTAGGAAAAATATTAATGCATACCCGTAGGCATTAGGAAAAATATTCATATATTGCCGTAGGCATTTGAAAAAAATAATAATCATGTATTGCCGTAGGCATTAGGAAAAATATTAATGCATACCCGTAGGCATTAAGAAAAATTAATTTTCACTATTTCACACCCATTAGTATTAGGAAAAATCATTGCATGATTTTCCCGTTGGTACTAGGAAAAATCATCTCATGATTTTCCCGTCGGCATATATACTTATGAAATCTTAATCTTATGAAACCCCTTAATCCAAACATACATATAAATTCCCACGGTCATAAAAACCCGGACTTATTGAGCCACCCTCGTATGTATTAAACAAACAAAACCCCTTATGTAAACAAAAAATTCCTTATGTAAACAAAAAGTTGGACGGACTTATTGATCCACCCTCGTAGGGTATCAAATTTCACAAATTTCCAAGAATTTTAAAATTTGGGTAATTAAAATTTTAAAATTTCAAAATTTTAATTGTCGCAGAAGCCTTAGTTCCCTACTACTGCTAAGAACAAAATTTTCACTTTCTAAAGCTGTGCTTGAGTACTCGTTAATTGTGACAATATGTACACTTGTTAAGGTATTGCGTTTAATTTCAAATATGAACCAATTATTCCAAGCTTACTGAATAATTGTTATTGGAAGTGTACTCAAACACATCTAGTATGACATAAATTTTTTCATATGCATATGTGTTATTCTTTTTTTAACCTATACTTTTAATAGCAAAATTTAAAAAGTTGAATATTATTATTTACTCATTTATTTTTATTATTGTTTTTCTTTCTTTCAAATACATGCTTAATTAGTATAAAAGAGGTTAGTTATTTATAATATGATGTTATAACTCTTTTATAGCTCTACTAGTTATATTAATGTTTTTTTTTATATATACATATATATGTATATGTGTGTACTTACAAAAGACAATTCTTACTAAAATTATAAAACATTATAGCTTAGAATACAAACATTGGAAAACATTATAGCTTACAATACAAATTTATCTTTTGTTGCATTTGAAAACTTCAAGATTTTAATTTCAAATTAAACTTTAAATTTGAAATTTTGAAATGTCAGTGTAAAATTTACTGACCTAGCCTAAGATTTTTCAACCTTGAAAATTTAAAGTACTTCATAAAAATTACAATTAATTTGTTTTGAATAAATAAAAAAAAATTCATTCACATATACATATGTATGCATGTACGTATCGTATTTATGTTATGCTTACTTAAGGCCGTTCCACACTATAATACAAGTATTAATACCTTTGACGAAAATGCATCCCTGATCTAAGTGGATCTTGAATATCCTCCTCATTTATTTATATTCTTATTTATTTATCTGTTTCTTCTGATAGGACTTCTTTTGAACTAATTCTAAGCTATTCCTGATTAGCTACTATCTTTAGTTGTTTTAGTTTTAGAGTTTTCATTTTCTTGTTTTACGTATTTTGTTTACTGGCTTTCCCCTATCTGTAGCCTTTATTTTTTATTATATTCAGTTTGGAAGAGTTTGCTTGTTTTTGTATTCTATATCTGTTGTTATTTTGTGTTCTATTTCTTCTTTCATAACTTCTACTGGGTTTTGTTGAATGCCTTGTTTTGTTTCTTGTCACACGTTTTTTCTCTTAACGTGTTCAGGTCTGTTGTTTTTTTTTCATCTACCTTCATGTCATCTTCCCTGGAGTGGCAGGTCTTTCTGGGGGTTTATGAAGACACCTAAATAATTAACCTGCACATGGTTCTACCAAATTGTTATGGTAAACATTCTCGGAACTTCTAACTTTTAACTTAACATTTACAGGTGTTGGGACTTGTAAAACTTCGTAACGTCCTAACCAAATGGGTGCGAATTTGTTCCTTCGTGCTTGGTTTTTCAGCCATACTTGTTGTCGTACCTTGAATGTTATTGTCTTTTGGCCTTTACTTGATCTTGATTTTGTTTTACTAGTTGATAGCTTCGTTGTATCTGGTATTTTAAGATCTTACTAAAATTATCTGCATTATATACGGGTGACGGTTTCTATTTTAGTTTAACAGGTACTTCAAACTTGAATCCATATAGGATTCTATTAGGTGTTTGTTTGGCAGACATATGCCTCGTATTATTGTGTACATGCATAGCATGATGTAACCATTCATCCCAATTAGTGCCATCCATCTTAACGAAACTTCTCAAATACTCTGCCAAAGGTCTATGAGTTCTTTCCAACGATCCATTGGATTGGGGGTGATAGGGGGTGGTGTTAATATTTTCTTTATTCATAACAGCTTACACACTTCTCTAAATAGTTTCGAAGTAAAATTTGTACCATTATCAGTCACCAAAACCTTGGGGATGAAAAAACGGGAAATTATTTCATTTAAGAACTCTTTTGCCACCGTGGTTGGTTCCATGTCTGGAATGGCTGCACATGCTAAGAATTTAGAGAAATCGTCCAAAAATTTAATTATATATTTATTGCCCCTAGCAGATTCTGGCCACGGCCCAACAATATCCATATAAAGTCTATCAAATGGTCTATTTGGCGTTTTTGTTAAAATCATCGGCATTCTTTCTATTTTTGAACTTTTGTTTCGTTGGCAAATTTTACAGGTGGGAACATAGTTTTTAATTTGTCGCTGCATACCATACCACTTATACTGATTTCTAATGCGATGGTATATTTTCAGTGACCCTTGATGTTCTCCCAAAGGTGTATCGTGGAATGCCTTCATTACTTTCTTAATTCTTTCTTTCTTTATTAGTTAAATACGCTGCGGTATCTTCCTGTTCCATATCTTCGCTTGCATCTAATTCATCGGTTTGTGCTTCGCTTACCTTATTCAGTCTTACTTGTAGTTCTCTTGATTTCGCTCTAGTTACTGCTCTTATGTTTATTTCTCCTATTGGGAGACGACTTAGAGCATCCGCGTTCTGATTGCTTTTCCCCGGCTTATAACGTATCTCAAAAACGTATTCCAGCAGTTTAAGTCTTAGGCTTCCTTATCTGCCTTCTTGATTCTTTAGATTCGCAATGCCTTTTAAGGGCTTGTGGTCTGTGAAGACCATAAAGGGTCTACCTAGCAAATAAGGTCTAAACGTCTTTACAGCCCATACGATGGCAAGTAGTTCCTTATCTTTTGTAGAATATCGCTTTTCTGTGGCGCTTAGCACTCTGCTCGCAAAGTAAATTTGTAAATCACTACCTGGCTCTCCTTGAGAAAGAATAGCTCCTAAGACTTCATTACTGGCATCAGTGGTAAGAATAAATGGTTTTGTAAAATCAGGGTATTGCAGTAGAGGGGGATTTGCGACTGCTGCTTTCAGTTTGTCCATGGCTTTTTGGCACTCTTAAGTCCATTCCACGTCCTTTCTTAATAATTTGTTAAGTGGTAGTGCTATATCTGAGGATTTTGGTATAAACTTCCTATAATAGTTAACCAGTCCCAAAAATGCTTGCAGTTCTTTGACATATTTGGGCGGCGGTATGTTCTTTACTGCTCTTGTCTTACTGGGATCCGGTAGTACTCCTTTTTCTGAACATTGGTGGCCCAGATAAACTACCTTCCTTTGGAGAAAATTACACTTTTCGGGATGTAACTTGAGATTATACCTCCTTCGTATCTGGTGGTCCTCTAGATTTCTTCCGTATATTACTATATCGTCCAAATATACAAAACAGTCGATAACCTGTAGACCGGTTAATATTGAATTCATGATTCTCTAGAAAGTGGCTGGTGCTCCTGTTAAACCAAAAGGCATCCGATTGAACTCGAAATGACCCAAATTTGTACTGAACGCCGTTTTCTGTATATCAATTGGGTCGATTAAAACTTGATGGTACCCGCTTGCTAGGTCGAGAGTCGAAAAGTATGTGCTGTATCCCAGCTGGTCTAGGATCTCGTCCATCCGTGGTATGGGAAAAACTTGTTTTATAGTAGCGTCATTCAATTTCCTGAAGTCGACCACCAAACGCCATTTTTCTTTCCATCCATTCCTGCCTTTTTGGGTACTGGAAGGATTGGTGGATTCCAAGGAAAAGTGCTGGGAGATATGATTCCATCTTTGATCATCTGGCCTACTTGACTATTAATCTCATTTCGATGGACCTCAGATAGCCTATACTGCTTAGTATTTATTGGATTTTGACAGGGATCAGTTGGTATTTTGTGTTTAAGTACATTGGTGTACGTAAGACTGTCCCCGGGTAGTTGAAACACATCGTCCTATGATTTCAAAATATTTTCGATCGAAACACGCTCTTCCGGGTTCAAATCTGAGCTCAACGATACTGTTTTAATAAGTAACTTACTTCTCACTTCTTTATCTGTAGGTTCTATTGTATTTATGACTGATGTCACTTCTAGTGTGTAGTTCGGGTTCTCATAACTCAAACCTATTTTTTCATTGATATTTATTGTAGAATCATGGGCACAAATGCGGTGCCCTCCTTGACCGTTGTTAGAGTTCCACCTACAAAAACCCCTGGCAAAATTTCTAATTTATTTACTATAATTTCTCCTTTAGCTGTTGTAACTACGACCGATATTATTGCCTGGGAACGACCTTGATTGATAAATTTTCGGCTATATACAACTGGGGGGTTTTCCTTCTGTAATAAGGGGTAAGGACGCTATTTCTTGCTTATTCTCAAAAAATTTAATATTTTTGTTAATAGTATCGGTAACAGTCCTGTTCCATAATACATCTCTACCGAGTAATCCATCTGCTGGAAGTCGGCTACCTTCTGGTGCTACATGCATCTGTACTGCTAGTGTTTTTACGCATGCATGTTGTGCAGTTATAGTTCCTTTCGTTGTAATATTTCCCCCAAATGCGCCTGACAAGTCCTTTTGATAGCTTGAGTCTATCTCCACGTGTGGTGCTAAAGCTTCAGCTTTTACTAGTGTGGTGTCTGCTCCTGTGTCTACTATTAAGGATAAGGTTTTCCCCAGTGCTTCATTGCATGGGAAATCAATAAATGCGTAATTTTTTTCTACTATTCTATCGTTACCACTTTGGAGATTCTGTTCTTTTTGTGGTTCAGACCTGCACTTAGAATAGTTTCTTTCTGTACAATTTTTTGGTATGTAGAAGTGGATGTTTTTATTCCAGTGTATTTTCTTGCCAGTCTTTTTAGTTTCTACCCTTACTTGGTTTAATGATAATAAACTTTCATTTGCTGATTTCATTTCAATTTTTCGTGTGTCCATGAATATTCGGCATCCCAGTCCATTAGTTTTGACTACGCCGCCGCGAGTTTCCCAAATTTCGTGCTGGGCAGTTAGTTCTTAGATGTCTCGTTTCATTGCAATTATAGCATTTCGATGGCTCATTTCTCCCACGGCCATGGTATACTTGATTCATGTTGGCATTGATGGACCTTTGGGTTGTAGACTGTTGACCACTTTGCATGCTATTGTATTGTTGCCTTTGGTCATTGTCATTTCGTCGAAAGTAATTACCGTTAGGTGGCTGCCAGTTTGTGTTCAGCGGTGTGTTTTGGTTGCCTGAATATCTTTGCTGTGGTTTTCTACAGAACTGTTTTGCTGCGTGTCCGGACGTTCTGCATATCCTACAGAATAATGCTCTTAAACGTTTTCTGCATTCTACTTCCTTATGTCCCTTATTGTTGCAGTAATCACACTTGTCAACTCTAGTGTCTCGGTCTGATTCACATGCTGGCCCAATTTCATGCCCATATTCTTCACATTTAATGCAATATGGTGTGTTAAGCCTCTGTTCACAATTTGTTCTGTTGTGACCTTGCTTACAGAACTCCATTCATTTGTTACTAAACTCCCGGCTTCATTAAGTAAAGTTTCAAGTCGATTACCAAATCTGCTTGCTGACTCTTGATTTCCTTGCTTGCACGACACTATGAGTTCTCTTATTTGATCTAAAGTTTTCCTCTTCAAATACACCTTTTTTATTGAATCACACAAAGCGTCTATGGTGCCGAATGTTTGTGGTGCTATTTGAACGTAAGCAGGTCCCATTAATCGCAGTTTCAGGCATTCTATAATATCTTGCGTTGGGACAGAGGACAGCTATCGTTCTACTAGTTTACATCCTTGAATGAATCGAAACACTTTCGATGTTAAATCTGGTCCTTCGGTGCCGAAAAATGTGGGGACTATATTGTTTACTATTTTGGTAATTGTCGAGATTGCAGGCATCTTGTATGCTTTTGTATTTATGCTACTAGAATTTGCTTTGGTGATTATAGGGGATGACGAATACTTCTTTAGTGAATTCCTAGCTTCTTGTAGGTACTTATCAAATTCTTTTTTAAGCTGAACTTCTTCTAGCGTCAGCTCTCTAAATTCCTTCTCGTATTCTGCTAAATCTACTGGTTTTCTTTTTATAGTATCTGTTGTGTATCCTTTGTTAACAGTTTTTCTCACGTTTGATAGTAAATTTTTCACTTTATTCAATAATCTATTTCCTTCTTCCTCCTTGCGATAATTTTTATTATGTTCTGTTGTATTCGTGTCTTCTTGTTCTATAATTTCTTGTTGTGTAAGAATTACTACTGAATTACTACTTGGGTAGTATGATTTTTCTGGCAAACTAATTGAAGGAGTTGGTGAACGATAATCTTTATCGAGTTCTCCTTCTCGCTAATCAAATATTTTAATTTTAAGTGTTTTTCAGTCTCCTTTTCACTTAGTCCTTTCTGTCGTAAGTGTAATCTTAGTTGTTCGTTCTCTTTCACCTGCTGTTCTAACAACTCATTTGTATAATCTATATCACTTTTTAGTTTTTTGCTAAATTTCTCCAAACCTATTTTCGACTTTTCTAACTCTTCGATACGTTTTCCGAGTTCCTTTGACTTATTTCCGTTTAATTCACTTATTACCCTAAGTATATACCCTACTTCTTCTAACTTAGTAAATTTTTTATTCCTTACAATTTCTTTGTGAGTATTTAAGAATGTTCTATCAGAATTAAAGGCTTTCAATTCCGACCATACATGCACTTGAAGACTACCAACGTTAATGTTGTATTCATTTAATTGTAGTATTAGTTTGTCCGTTTGTTTTTGTGGACTGTCCATTTAATTAAATTTATACTTAGCATCCTTACGACTTGACCAAACCCGGACTTGCAGTTTTTCGTGGCAGAAAAATTTATAAATACACACACAAAAAAAAAATCTACAGTGCAAGGTTAATTTATTTTTTTTTTTGGTTAAGAAATACACTTTTATTTTTATTATATTATTATGGTAATAAGGATCGATATGTGTCCACAAAGTCGACTGCACTTTCTTTTTACTGCCTCTGAGGTGAGCTATAAAAGCTGTACCAACAGAGACTTTCCAAGTCAGAAACAGATGAAATTATATGGTAGCAAGGATCAATTTCCCTCCACTAAACCGACTGCACTTGCTTTTCACTGCTTCTAAGGCGAGTTATAAAAGCTGTATCAACAGAAACTTTCCAAGCCAGAAAGAAGCAAAATAATAGTATGCATTACCGGCTGCGCCAAATTATGTTATGGTGTATTTTTGTCTATGATACTTGTAACCTGGAGGGTCCCTTGGGAATCGCAGGCATTCTTTATTATAATTAATACGCTTACAACTGTCACCGCAAACTGACTGTATTACTTTTATTTTCTATAAGCTATTTATACAAAATATACTTTGATATATTTCTACAATATTTTACTTACATTTCTTTTTCTTATGCTAACTAGACAATAACTTATTTCATAAATATTATTTAGCTTTTAACCCAATTACAAAATATCGATATTGCACAACTTGTCAGCGCAAAGAAAATAAAAAGTAACCAAGTGAATGAACTGGTTATTGCAGCGTCAACAAATGAGTGCAATGCAGAGGTACGAGGGTTGTTCAATTATGATTCACAACAGCTGGAGTTAGCTGCGTAACTTATCTTATTGAGTATTGCTACCAGTAGATAACATGTATGTTTGCTGGGTAATTACTTTAAATTTTTCTATTTATCCTCTTTCTGTTCGTTTTTTTAATATAAATTTTAGACACCTTTAAGAAATTTATTATTGACTTATTGTAATAAGTTTATTTTAATTTGAAATTTATTTGCTGGTGGTTCAGCGATGTCTATATGCATTTCATTGTTGCTGTAACAAATCGTCAGTAGACCTCAACCGCACATTTTGAACAGTCACAAACCTCTTAATTAAAATAAACTTATGACAATAAGTCGAATAATAAATTTCTTAAATGTTAAATTTAGATTTTATTTTTCATTTTGCCTGATAATTACTTTTATTGTTATCCAAAAGATTTCTAATTGTATAAAGGTGTAGAAAAATAGAATAGATTCATATCGAATATAAATTATTTGCTGGGTTTTGTATAAGTTTCTAAGCCTACTATGCTTATTTTTCTTTTGTGATTTTCAAAAATATTATTTTTTGTGAATTCTCAAATAGTTTTTGAAAGTCTGTACATAAGACAAGTAAGAGTGCTATATTCGGCTGTGCCGAATCTTATATACCCTTTACCAACGTACGTACATATATATAGTATACAGACACATACATACATATTAGTTTTGTGAAAAAATTTATCATTTTTTTAAAGTTTCCATCTTTGGAGCTGTAATTTTCTTTCAGAAGCATAAAATAATTCAATTTATAAAGAAAGAGAAAAAATTTTTTAGTCCTATTTAATTTTACATAACACAAAAAGTGTGAGTTTTCCAACCCTGGAGTCATAATTTTGGATTTTTTTTGATTATTGATACGAATCTAGCTCTTTAAAAAATACATAAAATATGTTAAGTGGAAAAAGCAAAAACGAAATAAAGAAAAACTTAAGGTCAGATTTTGCAAATTCAAACGATTTTTTCGTTTTGAAATTTGTATGGAAAAAATATTTTTTGAAAAGAATTTTCGTTATTTTTCATACAAATTTGAAACGTTTAGAAACAAAACTTTTTACAAAATCTGCTTATTAGTTTCATTTAATTCCTTTAATATTAAAAACTTCAGTAAAGTGCGACTTTGAATCGCGCACGAAAGGTAGGTAGAATAGTTAACCAGTCCCAAAAATGCTTGCAGTTCTTTGACATATTTGGGCGGCGGTATGTTCTTCACTGCTCTTGTCTTACTGGGATCCGGTAGTACTCCTTTTTCTGAACATTGGTGGCCCAGATAAACTACCTTCCTTTGGAGAAAATTACACTTTTCGGGATGTAACTTGAGATTATACCTCCTTCGTATCTGGTGGTCCTCTAGATTTCTTTCGTATATTACTATATCGTCCAAATATACAAAACAGTCGATAACCTGTAGACCGGTTAATATTGAATTCATGATTCTCTAGAAAGTGGCTGGTGCTCCTGTTAAACCAAAAGGCATCCGATTGAACTCGAAATGGCCCAAATTTGTACTGAACGCCGTTTTCTGTATATCAATTGGGTCGATTAAAACTTGATGGTACCCGCTTGCTAGGTCGAGAGTCGAAAAGTATGTGCTGTATCCCAGCTGGTCTAGGATCTCGTCCATCCGTGGTATGGGAAAAACTTGTTTTATAGTAGCGTCATTCAATTTCCTGAAGTCGACCACCAAACGCCATTTTTCTTTCCATCCATTCCTGCCTTTTTGGGTACTGGAAGGATTGGTGGATTCCAAGGAAAAGTGCTGGGAGATATGATTCCATCTTTGATCATCTGGCCTACTTGACTATTAATCTCATTTCGATGGACCTCAGATAGCCTATACTGCTTAGTATTTATTGGATTTTGACAGGGATCAGTTGGTATTTTGTGTTTAAGTACATTGGTGTACGTAAGACTGTCCCCGGGTAGTTGAAACACATCGTCCTATGATTTCAAAATATTTTCGATCGAAACACGCTCTTCCGGGTTCAAATCTGAGCTCAACGATACTGTTTTAATAAGTAACTTACTTCTCACTTCTTTATCTGTAGGTTCTATTGTATTTATGACTGATGTCACTTCTAGTGTGTAGTTCGGGTTCTCATAACTCAAACCTATTTTTTCATTGATATTTATTGTAGAATCATTGGTGTTTAAAATGGGCACAAATGCGGTGCCCTCCTTGACCGTTGTTAGAGTTCCACCTACAAAAACCCCTGGCAAAATTTCTAATTTATTTACTATAATTTCTCCTTTAGCTGTTGTAACTACGACCGATATTATTGCCTGGGAACGACCTTGATTGATAAATTTTCGGCTATATACAACTGGGGGGGTTTCCTTCTGTAATAAGGGGTAAGGACGCTATTTCTTGCTTATTCTCAAAAAATTTAATATTTTTGTTAATTGTATCGGTAACAGTCCTGTTCCATAATACATCTCTACCGAGTAATCCATCTGCTGGAAGTCGGCTACCTTCTGGTGCTACATGCATCTGTACTGCTAGTGTTTTTACGCATGCATGTTGTGCAGTTATAGTTCCTTTCGTTGTAATATTTCCCCCAAATGCGCCTGACAAGTCCTTTTGATAGCTTGAGTCTATCTCCACGTGTGGTGCTAAAGCTTCAGCTTTTACTAGTGTGGTGTCTGCTCCTGTGTCTACTATTAAGGATAAGGTTTTCCCCAGTGCTTCATTGCATGGGAAATCAATAAATGCGTAATTTTTTTCTACTATTCTATCGTTACCACTTTGGAGATTCTGTTCTTTTTGTGGTTCAGACCTGCACTTAGAATAGTTTCTTTCTGTACAATTTTTTGGTATGTAGAAGTGGATGTTTTTATTCCAGTGTATTTTCTTGCCAGTCTTTTTAGTTTCTACCCTTACTTGGTTTAATGATAATAAACTTTCATTTGCTGATTTCATTTCAATTTTTCGTGTGTTCATGAATATTCGGCATCCCAGTCCATTAGTTTTGACTACGCCGCCGCGAGTTTCCCAAATTTCGTGCTGGGCAGTTAGTTCTTAGATGTCTCGTTTCATTGCAATTATAGCATTTCGATGGCTCATTTCTCCCACGGCCATGGTATACTTGATTCATGTTGGCATTGATGGACCTTTGGGTTGTAGACTGTTGACCACTTTGCATGCTATTGTATTGTTGCCTTTGGTCATTGTCATTTCGTCGAAAGTAATTACCGTTAGGTGGCTGCCAGTTTGTGTTCAGCGGTGTGTTTTGGTTGCCTGAATATCTTTGCTGTGGTTTTCTACAGAACTGTTTTGCTGCGTGTCCGGACGTTCTGCATATCCTACAGAATAATGCTCTTAAACGTTTTCTGCATTCTACTTCCTTATGTCCCTTATTGTTGCAGTAATCACACTTGTCAACTCTAGTGTCTCGGTCTGATTCACATGCTGGCCCAATTTCATGCCCATGTTCTTCACATTTAATGCAATATGGTGTGTTAAGCCTCTGTTCACAATTTGTTCTGTTGTGACCTTGCTTACAGAACTCCATTCATTTGTTACTAAACTCCCGGCTTCATTAAGTAAAGTTTCAAGTCGATTACCAAATCTGCTTGCTGACTCTTGATTTCCTTGCTTGCACGACACTATGAGTTCTCTTATTTGATCTAAAGTTTTCCTCTTCAAATACACCTTTTTTATTGAATCACACAAAGCGTCTATGGTGCCGAATGTTTGTGGTGCTATTTGAACGTAAGCAGGTCCCATTAATCGCAGTTTCAGGCATTCTATAATATCTTGCGTTGGGACAGAGGACAGCTATCGTTCTACTAGTTTACATCCTTGAATGAATCGAAACACTTTCGATGTTAAATCTGGTCCTTCGGTGCCGAAAAATGTGGGGACTATATTGTTTACTATTTTGGTAATTGTCGAGATTGCAGGCATCTTGTATGCTTTTGTATTTATGCTACTAGAATTTGCTTTGGTGATTATAGGGGATGACGAATACTTCTTTAGTGAATTCCTAGCTTCTTGTAGGTACTTATCAAATTCTTTTTTAAGCTGAACTTCTTCTAGCGTCAGCTCTCTAAATTCCTTCTCGTATTCTGCTAAATCTACTGGTTTTCTTTTTATAGTATCTGTTGTGTATCCTTTGTTAACAGTTTTTCTCACGTTTGATAGTAAATTTTTCACTTTATTCAATAATCTATTTCCTTCTTCCTCCTTGCGATAATTTTTATTATGTTCTGTTGTATTCGTGTCTTCTTGTTCTATAATTTCTTGTTGTGTAAGAATTACTACTGAATTACTACTTGGGTAGTATGATTTTTCTGGCAAACTAATTGAAGGAGTTGGTGAACGATAATCTTTATCGAGTTCTCCTTCTCGCTAATCAAATATTTTAATTTTAAGTGTTTTTCAGTCTCCTTTTCACTTAGTCCTTTCTGTCGTAAGTGTAATCTTAGTTGTTCGTTCTCTTTCACCTCCTGTTCTAACAACTCATTTGTATAATCTATATCACTTTTTAGTTTTTTGCTAAATTTCTCCAAACCTATTTTCGACTTTTCTAACTCTTCGATACGTTTTTCGAGTTCCTTTGACTTATTTCCGTTTAATTCACTTATTACCCTAAGTATATACCCTACTTCTTCTAACTTAGTAAATTTTTTATTCCTTACAATTTCTTTGTGAGTATTTAAGAATGTTCTATCAGAATTAAAGGCTTTCAATTCCGACCATACATGCACTTGAAGACTACCAACGTTAATGTTGTATTCATTTAATTGTAGTATTAGTTTGTCCGTTTGTTTTTGTGGACTGTCCATTTAATTAAATTTATACTTAGCATCCTTACGACTTGACCAAACCCGGACTTGCAGTTTTTCGTGGCAGAAAAATTTATAAATACACACACAAAAAAAAAATCTACAGTGCAAGGTTAATTTATTTTTTTTTTTGGTTAAGAAATACACTTTTATTTTTATTATATTATTATGGTAATAAGGATCGATATGTGTCCACAAAGTCGACTGCACTTTCTTTTTACTGCCTCTGAGGTGAGCTATAAAAGCTGTACCAACAGAGACTTTCCAAGTCAGAAACAGATGAAATTATATGGTAGCAAGGATCAATTTCCCTCCACTAAACCGACTGCACTTGCTTTTCACTGCTTCTAAGGCGAGTTATAAAAGCTGTATCAACAGAAACTTTCCAAGCCAGAAAGAAGCAAAATAATAGTATGCAAATCTTTACCGGCTGCGCCAAATTATGTTATGGTGTATTTTTGTCTATGATACTTGTAACCTGGAGGGTCCCTTGGGAATCGCAGGCATTCTTTATTATAATTAATACGCTTACAACTGTCACCGCAAACTGACTGTATTACTTTTATTTTCTATAAGCTATTTATACAAAATATACTTTGATATATTTCTACAATATTTTACTTACATTTCTTTTTCTTATGCTAACTAGACAATAACTTATTTCATAAATATTATTTAGCTTTTGACCCAATTACAAAATATCGATATTGCACAACTTGTCAGCGCAAAGAAAATAAAAAGTAACCAAGTGAATGAACTGGTTACTGCAGCGTCAACAAATGAGTGCAATGCAGAGGTACGAGGGTTGTTCAATTATGATTCACAACAGCTGGAGTTAGCTCCGTAACTTATCTTATTGAGTATTGCTACCAGTAGATAACATGTATGTTTGCTGGGTAATTACTTTAAATTTTTCTATTTATCCTCTTTCTGTTCGTTTTTTTAATATACATAAATTTTAGACACCTTTAAGAAATTTATTATTGACTTATTGTAATAAGTTTATTTTAATTTGAAATTTATTTGCTGGTGGTTCAGCGATGTCTATATGCATTTCATTGTTGCTGTAACAAATCGTCAGTAGACCTCAACCGCACATTTTGAACAGTCACAAACCTCTTAATTAAAATAAACTTATGACAATAAGTCGAATAATAAATTTCTTAAATGTTAAATTTAGATTTTATTTTTCATTTTGCCTGATAATTACTTTTATTGTTATCCAAAAGATTTCTAATTGTATAAGGGTGTAGAAAAATAGAATAGATTCATATCGAATATAAATTATTTGCTGGGTTTTGTATAAGTTTCTAAGCCTACTATGCTTATTTTTCTTTTGTGATTTTCAAAAATATTATTTTTTGTGAAATCTCAAATAGTTTTTGAAAGTCTGTACATAAGACAAGTAAGAGTGCTATATTCGGCTGTGCCGAATCTTATATACCCTTTACCAACGTACGTACATATATATAGTATACAGACACATACATACATATTAGTTTTGTGAAAAAATTTATCATTTTTTTAAAGTTTCCATCTTTGGAGCTGTAATTTTCTTTCAGAAGCATAAAATAATTCAATTTATAAAGAAAGAGAAAAAAATTTTTAGACCTATTTAATTTTACATAACACAAAAAGTGTGAGTTTTCCAACCCTGGAGTCATAATTTTGGATTTTTTTTGATTATTGATACGAATCTAGTTCTTTAAAAAATACATAAAATATGTTAAGTGAAAAAAGCAAAAACGAAATAAAGAAAAACTTAAGGTCAGATTTTGCAAATTCAAACGATTTTTTCGTTTTGAAATTTGTATGGAAAAAATATTTTTTGAAAAGAATTTTCGTTATTTTTCATACAAATTTGAAACGTTTAGAAACAAAACATTTTACAAAATCTGCTTATTAGTTTCATTTAATTCCTTTAATATTAAAAACTTCAGTAAAGTGCGACTTTGAATCGCGCACGAAAGGTAGGCTTTTTTGAAGTTTTTTTTTCAGTTTAAACGTTTTTTTCAGTTTTGTCGCTTTTTTCTCGTTTTGGCGATTTTTTTCTGTTTTTGGAGCTTTTTTTATTTTGGTGATTTTTTTCTGTTATTGGGATTTTCTTCATTTTGTAGATTTTTCTCATTTTGACGATTTTTTTTTCATTTTTGCGATTTTTTTCTGTTTTTTGGTTTTTTTTAATTTATGAGTTTTTTCTTCTTTTTTTCATTTTGGCGACTTTTTTCTGTTTTTTTTGGGGTTTTTTTCGTTTTGGCGATTTTTTTCATTTTGGCGATTTTTTTCATTTTGGCGATTTTCTTTCATTTTGGCGATTTTGTTTTTATTTAAGCAATTTTTCCGGTTTTTCGCGATTTATATTAGTCCTAGAAATTTTTTTTAATATGGCGATTTTTTTCTGTTTTTGGGTTTTTTTTTCATTATGGCGTTTTTTTCCTGCTTTGGGAGTTTTCTTATTTAGGCGATTTTTTCTCTTTTTTTGGGGTTTTTTCATTTTGGCGATTTCTTTTTATTTTGTCGTTTTTTCCTGTTTTGGGGTTTTTTTCATTTTGGCGATTTTTTCATGTTTTTTTTGGGGTATTTTTCGTTTTGGCGATTTTGTTTTTGTTTTTCGCGACTTTTTTCGGTTTGGCGATTTTATAATTCCTTGATTTTTTAGCTTTACCGTTTTTGAAAATTTCAAGAGTTTTTCTCTTACGGTTTCCAAGATACAGCAAGTTGTCAAAATTGCATAGTCAAAATTGCATTAACTGATGGAACACCCTTTAATTTAAATATTTTGAAATTCTAGTGTTAATTTTTGTAGTCTGTATAAAAATACACTAACCTTACAAATTTCAAGTGTATATACATATAATTGTATGTATATTACATGGGATTTTAGAATTTTTCGTTGCTCGTTTTGGAACACCCTTTAATTTCCAATTCTCATATATTTGTTGTTGTAGCGGCCAAAGGTCTACACACTGTGTCCAAATTTCAGGTCTGTAGCTCTTACGGTTCTCGAGAAAATACTAATATAGTTTTAGACATAGTTAATTTTACATAACACAAAAAGTTAAAGTTTTCCAACCCTGGAAACGTCTTTTTAATTTTTTTTTTATATTTTTTTTAGTTTAAAATACCAATTTTAGTCGTACTAAAGTGTAAAATAAATTTATTTATTAAAAAAAATAAAAATTTGTTTTCGGTAGTTACTTTTATATGGCAAAATATAGTTTACGTTTTCCAGCTCTGCAATCGTTTGTTTGTTTTGTTTTATTTATTTTTCTTTCATTTTGGCGATTTTGTTTTTATTTAAGCAATTTTTCCGGTTTTTCGCGATTAATTTTAGTCCTAGAAATTTTTTTTATTATGGCGATTTTTTTCTGTTTTTGGGTTTTTTTTTCATTATGGCGTTTTATCCTGCTTTGGGGGTTTTTTTATTTAGGCGATTTTTTTCTCTTTTTTGGGGTTTTTTCATTTTGGCGATTTTTTTTCATTTTGTCGTTTTTTTCCTGTTTTGGGTTTTTTTTTCATTTTGGCGATTTTTTCATGTTTTTTTGGGGTATTTTTCGTTTTGACGATTTTTTTTGTTTTTCGCGATTTTTTTCGGTTTGGCGATTTTATAATTCCTTGATTTTTTAGCTTTACCGTTTTTGAAAATTTCAAGAGTTTTTCTCTCACGGTTTCCAAGATACAGCAAGTTGTCAAAATTGCATAGTCAAAATTGCATTAACTGATGGAACACCCTTTAATTTAAATATTTTGAAATTCTAGTGTTAATTTTTGTAGTCTGTATAAAAATACACTAACCTTACAAATTTCAAGTGTATATGCATATAATTGTATGTATATTACATGGGATTTTAGAATTTTTCGTTGCTCGTTTTGGAACACCCTTTAATTTCCAATTCTCATATATTTGTTGTTGTAGCGGCCAAAGGTCTACACACTGTGTCCAAATTTCAGGTCTGTAGCTCTTACGGTTCTCGAGAAAATACTAATATAGTTTTAGACATAGTTAATTTTACATAACACAAAAAGTTAAAGTTTTCCAACCCTGGAAACGTCTTTTTAATTTTTTTTTATATTTTTTTTAATTTAAAATACCAATTTTAGTCGTACTAAAGTGTAAAATAAATTTATTTATTAAAAAAAATAAAAATTTGTTTTCGGTAGTTACTTTTATATGGCAAAATATAGTTTACGTTTTCCAGCTCTGCAATCGTCTGCCCGATTTTGCTGAATTTCAATACCAATCTAAGTTATATGGTAGCAAGGATCAATTTCCCTCCACTAAACCGACTGCACTTGCTTTTCACTGCTTCTAAGGCGAGTTATAAAAGCTGTATCAACAGAAACGTTCCAAGCCAGAAAGAAGCAAAATAATAGTATGCAAAGCTTTACCGGCTGCGCCAAATTATGTTATGGTGTATTTTTGTCTATGATACTTGTAACCTGGAGGGTCCCTTGGGAATCGCAGGCATTCTTTATTATAATTAATACGCTTACAACTGTCACCGCAAACTGACTGTATTACTTTTATTTTCTATAAGCTATTTATACAAAATATACTTTGATATATTTCTACAATATTTTACTTACATTTCTTTTTCTTATGCTAACTAGACAATAACTTATTTCATAAATATTATTTAGCTTTTGACCCAATTACAAAATATCGATATTGCACAACTTGTCAGCGCAAAGAAAATAAAAAGTAACCAAGTGAATGAACTGGTTACTGCAGCGTCAACAAATGAGTGCAATGCAGAGGTACGAGGGTTGTTCAATTATGATTCACAACAGCTGGAGTTAGCTCCGTAACTTATCTTATTGAGTATTGCTACCAGTAGATAACATGTATGTTTGCTGGGTAATTACTTTAAATTTTTCTATTTATCCTCTTTCTGTTCGTTTTTTTAATATACATAAATTTTAGACACCTTTAAGAAATTTATTATTGACTTATTGTAATAAGTTTATTTTAATTTGAAATTTATTTGCTGGTGGTTCAGCGATGTCTATATGCATTTCATTGTTGCTGTAACAAATCGTCAGTAGACCTCAACCGCACATTTTGAACAGTCACAAACCTCTTAATTAAAATAAACTTATGACAATAAGTCGAATAATAAATTTCTTAAATGTTAAATTTAGATTTTATTTTTCATTTTGCCTGATAATTACTTTTATTGTTATCCAAAAGATTTCTAATTGTATAAAGGTGTAGAAAAATAGAATAGATTCATATCGAATATAAATTATTTGCTGGGTTTTGTATAAGTTTCTAAGCCTACTATGCTTATTTTTCTTTTGTGATTTTCAAAAATATTATTTTTTGTGAATTCTCAAATAGTTTTTGAAAGTCTGTACATAAGACAAGTAAGAGTGCTATATTCGGCTGTGCCGAATCTTATATACCCTTTACCAACGTACGTACATATATATAATATACAGACAAATACATATTAGTTAGTTTTGTGAAAAAATTTATCATTTTTTTAAAGTTTCCATCTTTGGAGCTGTAATTTTCTTTCAGAAGCATAAAATAATTCAATTTATAAAGAAAGAGAAAAAAATTTTTAGACCTATTTAATTTTACATAACACAAAAAGTGTGAGTTTTCCAACCCTGGAGTCATAATTTTGGATTTTTTTTGATTATTGATACGAATCTAGTTCTTTAAAAAATACATAAAATATGTTAAGTGAAAAAAGCAAAAACGAAATAAAGAAAAACTTAAGGTCAGATTTTGTAAATTCAAACGATTTTTTCGTTTTGAAATTTGTATGGAAAAAATATTTTTTGAAAAGAATTTTCGTTATTTTTCATACAAATTTGAAACGTTTAGAAACAAAACTTTTTACAAAATCTGCTTATTAGTTTCATTTAATTCCTTTAATATTAAAAACTTCAGTAAAGTGCGACTTTGAATCGCGCACGAAAGGTAGGCTTTTTTGAAGTTTTTTTTCAGTTTAAACGTTTTTTTTCAGTTTTGTCGCTTTTTTCTCGTTTTGGCGATTTTTTTCTGTTTTTGGAGCTTTTTTTATTTTGGTGATTTTTTTCTGTTATTGGGATTTTCTTCATTTTGTAGATTTTTCTCATTTTGACGATTTTTTTTTCATTTTTGCGATTTTTTTCTGTTTTTTGGTTTTTTTTAATTTATGAGTTTTTTCTTCTTTTTTTCATTTTGGCGACTTTTTTCTGTTTTTTTTTGGGGTTTTTTTCGTTTTGGCGATTTTTTTCATTTTGGCGATTTTTTTCATTTTGGCGATTTTCTTTCATTTTGGCGATTTTGTTTTTATTTAAGCAATTTTTCCGGTTTTTCGCGATTTATATTAGTCCTAGAATTTTTTTTTAATATGGCGATTTTTTTTCTGTTTTTGGGTTTTTTTTTCATTATGGCGTTTTTTTCCTGCTTTGGGAGTTTTTTTATTTAGGCGATTTTTTTCTCTTTTTTTTTGGGGTTTTTTCATTTTGGCGATTTCTTTTTATTTTGTCGTTTTTTTCCTGTTTTGGGGTTTTTTTCATTTTGGCGATTTTTTCATGTTTTTTTTGGGGTATTTTTCGTTTTGGCGATTTTGTTTTTGTTTTTCGCGACTTTTTTCGGTTTGGCGATTTTATAATTCCTTGATTTTTTAGTTTTACCGTTTTTGAAAATTTCAAGAGTTATGCTCTTACGGTTTCCAAGATACAGCAAGTTGTCAAAATGGCATAGTCAAAATTGCATTAACTGATGGAACACCCTTTAATTTAAATTTTTTGAAATTCTAGTGTTAATTTTTGTAGTCTGTATAAAAATACACTAACCTTACAAATTTCAAGTGTATATACATATAATTGTATGTATATTACATGGGATTTTAGAATTTTTCGTTGCTCGTTTTGGAACACCCTTTAATTTCCAATTCTCATATATTTTTTGTTGTAGCGGCCAAAGGTCTACACACTGTGTCCAAATTTCAGGTCTGTAGCTCTTACGGTTCTCGAGAAAATACTAATATAGTTTTAGACATAGTTAATTTTACATAACACAAAAAGTTAAAGTTTTCCAACCCTGGAAACGTCTTTTTAATTTTTTTTATATTTTTTTTAATTTAAAATACCAATTTTAGTCGTACTAAAGTGTAAAATAAATTTATTTATTAAAAAAAATAAAAATTTGTTTTCGGTAGTTACTTTTATATGGCAAAATATAGTTTACGTTTTCCAGCTCTGCAATCGTTTGTTTGTTTTGTTTTATTTATTTTTCTTTCATTTTGGCGATTTTGTTTTTATTTAAGCAATTTTTCCGGTTTTTCGCGATTAATTTTAGTCCTAGAAATTTTTTTTATTATGGCGATTTTTTTCTGTTTTTGGGTTTTTTTTTCATTATGGCGTTTTATCCTGCTTTGGGGGTTTTTTTATTTAGGCGATTTTTTTCTCTTTTTTGGGGTTTTTTCATTTTGGCGATTTTTTTTCATTTTGTCGTTTTTTTCCTGTTTTGGGTTTTTTTTTCATTTTGGCGATTTTTTCATGTTTTTTTGGGGTATTTTTCGTTTTGACGATTTTTTTTGTTTTTCGCGATTTTTTTCGGTTTGGCGATTTTATAATTCCTTGATTTTTTAGCTTTACCGTTTTTGAAAATTTCAAGAGTTTTTCTCTTACGGTTTCCAAGATACAGCAAGTTGTCAAAATTGCATAGTCAAAATTGCATTAACTGATGGAACACCCTTTAATTTAAATATTTTGAAATTCTAGTGTTAATTTTTGTAGTCTGTATAAAAATACACTAACCTTACAAATTTCAAGTGTATATGCATATAATTGTATGTATATTACATGGGATTTTAGAATTTTTCGTTGCTCGTTTTGGAACACCCTTTAATTTCCAATTCTCATATATTTTTTGTTGTAGCGGCCAAAGGTCTACACACTGTGTCCAAATTTCAGGTCTGTAGCTCTTACGGTTCTCGAGAAAATACTAATATAGTTTTAGACATAGTTAATTTTACATAACACAAAAAGTTAAAGTTTTCCAACCCTGGAAACGTCTTTTTAATTTTTTTTTATATTTTTTTTAATTTAAAATACCAATTTTAGTCGTACTAAAGTGTAAAATAAATTTATTTATTAAAAAAAATAAAAATTTGTTTTCGGTAGTTACTTTTATATGGCAAAATATAGTTTACGTTTTCCAGCTCTGCAATCGTCTGCCCGATTTTGCTGAATTTCAATACCAATCTAAGTTGGACCATTTCTGATACATCAGTCCAAGAACGAAGTCTCTAGCTTTTCTGGGAGCTTCGGAAAACCGATTTCACGTACACCGGACGGACGGACGGACAGACGGACATCGCTTATTCGTCATCGCTATTCATAAAGACCCATAATATATACTTTTTTTGGTCGCAAATTAAAATTATGGAAATTACACACGGAATGACAAACCTATATATACCCTTTTCCATTTTTGGTAAAGGGTATAATAAGAGGTTTGTGACTGTTCAAAATGTGTAGTTGAAGTCTAATGACGATTTGTTACAGCAACAATGAAATGCATATAGACATCGCTGAACCACCAGCAAATAAATTTCAAATTAAATTTTAGACACCGTTACCTTGATGTCAAACGATCATTAATAATCAAGAATAAGGTTTCAATAAATATTTTTAAATTCTTTATCTTAACACTTCTATTACTTTTTTTTCGCTTCATTCAAATGTTAAATTTTCTGTTCCTATTATAACTTTATCTTTTTTCTTGGTTGTTTTTAGCACCCCACTTCTGACACCATGTAACGCCTACGAGCGTATAATGAAAGACGTGTTGTATGTCCGATAGTCTAAACAATACTGTTTTATTTATTCATATGACAGATTATTGATAGTAAGCTTATAGGCGTATATGACTCAGCCTTGGTAAGATCTTTGCCCGGCTTCGGAATTATTTTGATTTTGACAAGTTTCCAGTTACGTGGAAAATACTGCATTCGTGAAATGGCATTAAAAATAAATAGCAGGATTCTTATTGCAATATGAAGCAAGTTCATCACCATCTTGTTACTAATTCTATCAATAATTAGAGCTTTCTTCGGATCAAGTTCAGCAATTAGTTTTTGTACATCGCGTATCTTAAACTTTATGGGTCGCGGGGTTAGAGCAACTACACTAGCCCAATCAGCAACACCAGTACATGTGTTTGGGGAAAATACGTATCAGCAAATATGTTACCTTTTTCAGTATCGCTTCTTGCCTAACCTCCGGTAGATATGCATAGAGGTGGTTTAAACTCAACGGAAGTTTTAAACTTTCTAGCATCGCGCCATCGTGCTGCTGTGACATCAAGACCTTCCAGATTGCCATTGCCATTCCCTTCTAGCCCTTCTTTCTTCACAAACGACACGTTCAATATCCGTTGAATAAATTCTATTATACCCAGTCTGCGGATGGATGATAGTAGCATGTTCAGCAGCCAGTGTAATCATTTCGTTAAGGTTGGCTATGTTAGCTGCAATATCTTCGGGTCTTCTTAACGTAATGTTTTTTGATATTTTTTGAATCGGAGCCAATTAACACGACTGACTATCTTCACAAATGAGTGAGGTAGATCACTTCTCAGTGAGATACAGATTGTAACGATCGGAAGAGAGTGATCACGAGAGATCTAGGGAAGCTTCAACGTGAATTAATTCCCTAGAATTATTTTTCATGACGCCAAAATCTATAACATCCGGAACCTTATGTATGTCAGTAGGCCATTACGTGGGCACCCTACTCGAACTGACGTCCAATCCCATTTTGGAAATGGTGTTGAACAATGCTCGACCTCTGGGTGTGATAAGACGCAAACCTTAGAAGGTATGTTTAGCATTATAGTCGCCAGCAACTACGAAACATGGCCCAAGAGATTTGTAGAAATTTCCGTATTGATCTTTAGTGATTGCGAATCCGGGAGGGGAGTAAATTGATGATATAACGAAATTTGTACAAAATTTGTCGACATATTCGTTGCTTGTAAATATTCTGCACAAATGTTGTCAAGAATATAGTGCTTGAGTATTGACCTAATTAGAATTGCTGATCCACCACATGCTCCCCCTTTTGGGCCCTTTGAATCAAATAAAGTATAACCATTTATTTTAAGTAAGCTTCTTGAGGTTAAATGTGTCTCAGAGACCAACATTATATCAATATTCTTTTCCATGAGGAAGTGCTCAAGTTCATTTTTATACTGGCGAATGCCGTTCGCGTTCCAGAAACATACTTTTAACGTATTCCTGGTTGTTTACTAATGCTTGAAGCATTGTATTCTGCATTCGCAGCATTTCTTGCATCATGCTAGTCATATTTGTTGCAAAGTTGTTTATGGTTAGCGCCATATTCTCAATAGCAGCTTCAAAGCGACTTAAGTTTTTTTTATACACACATATATTTATTTATTGTATCTTCAAATATGAACTAACAATAAGTATTCAAATCTTAAATCTAAATATAATTATTAGGCCCGACCAGTATCGGACATAAACTTAGTGATAGTAATTAATAATACATAAATTTCGTATTAAGCACAATAATTATTTTCAAGAAGTATCATTTGGGGTGCTGAGTATTAGGGCCCTTGTGTCCCTTTTTTTTAAGCGGATGTGTCCAGTAAAGTTCAAGATATTACGAGCAAGCGGATTAGGATGTGACTCGAGTTTTGTTAAATATTTACCTGCGTATTTTGCGATTTCTTCAGTCACTAGTGGCATATTTAAATCTCGATGTATATTTGAATTTTTGATGTACCATGGAACCGCTGTTATCAAACGTAAAATTTTATTTTGCCGTCGTTGGATTCTATCCACATTTGAAGCTGAAGCAGTGCCCCATAGCTGAATTCCGTAGCACCATATTGGCTTCAAAAGCGACTTGTATATCAAAAGTTTGCAGTCTAGACTGAGTGTTGAATTTCTGCCAATCAACCAATGTATTTGAGTTAACTTAAGTTTCATTTGAATTAGTTTAGCGTCAATATGATGTTGCCATGTAAGCGTGCGGTCAAGGTGTATGCCAAGGTATTTCACTTGAGAATGTTGAGGAAGGAATATTTTGATTATTGATTCGAATGGGGGAACAGGTATCTTTTGTTAGGGTAAACGTTATATGAACACACTTTTGTTCATTTACTTTAATTCTCCATAAGTTCAACCATCTTTCAAGCTGGGTAATGTGAGCTTGGAGATTGCGGGATGCCTCATCAGGGTTTTTGTGTATACTCATACAGGCTGTATCATCGGCAAATGTAGAAGTGTGGATGTTATTGCTCACAGGCATATCCCAAGTATATATTAAATACAAGACTGGCCCCAGAATACTACCCTGTGGCACACCAGAAGATATAGATTCGGGCACACTTGTGAAGTCTCCTTCCACAACAGTAAACTTCCTATCAACAATATAACTTTCCAAAAGTTTTTCTATATTTATTTGCAAATATGTCTTCAATTTTAAAAATAGGCCTTCGTGCCATACTTTGTCAAATGCCTGAGAAACATCAATAAAAAGGGCAGAACAATACTTCTTTTCTTCAAAAGTCCTCCTTGTAACTTGAACCAATCTATGCGTTTGCTCAATAGTGCTATGCTGACTTCTAAAGCCAAATTGATGGTCCGGGATGCACCCATTATCAGCTAAAATTGTGGACAATTTAGTCATAAGCAGTTTTTCGAAAAGTTTTGAGACTGTTGATAGTAAGCTTATAGGCCTATATGACTCAGCCTTGGTAAGATCTTTGCCCGGCTTCGGAATCATTTTAATCTTGGCAAGTTTCCAGTTATGTGGAAAAATACTGCATTCGCAAAATGGCATTAAAAATAAATAGCAGGATTCTTATTGCAATATCAGGCAAGTTCGTCAGCATCTTGTTACTAATTCCATCAATACCTGGAGCTTTTTTCGGATTAAGTTCAGCAATTAGTTTTTGTACATCGAGCATCTTAAACTTTATGGGTCGCGGGGGTAGAGCAACTACACTTGGCAAATCAGCAACACCAGTACATGTGTTTGGGGTAAATACGTATTTTAAATGATTACCAAATATGTTACCTTTTTCAGTATCGCTTCTTGCCAAACCTCCGGTAGATGTGCGCAGAGGTGGTTTAAGCTCAACGGGGGTTTTCAGCTTTCTAGCAGCGCGCCACAAAGAGTAATTAGATGCTGGTGTGACATCAAGACCTTCCAGATAATTTTTAAGAGATGCAGTTTTTTCAAATGCAAGTAACTCTTGGAGTCGTTTAGTACACTCTTTAAATCTGATTTTAAGTTGTGGTGATCTGTGCTGTTGCCATTCCCTTCTAGCTCTTCTTTTTTCACATAAGGCACGTTCAATATCGGTAGAATAAATTTTATTAAATCCAGTCTGCGGATGGGAGGTACTAGCATGTTCAGCAGCCTGTGTAATCATTTCGTTAATGTTGGCGATGTTAGCTTCAATATCCTCGGGTGTTCTTAGCGTAATGTTTTCCGTGCAATGACTACTAAGATATTTTTTGAATCGCAGCCAATTTACACGATTGATCATCTGCACATACGAGTGAGGTAAATCACTTCTCTGTGGGCTACAATTAATGCCTACTACTATTACTAGGTGTTACCTTCTTTAGGAAAGGGATAGAGATAGAGAAGACAGATGGTGAAGGGAGAGATAGAGGAAAGCTTCATTCTTTTACAACTCTGCTTTTTTTTTTGCACGTTTTTGATAATGCAGTGTTGCTGCGCCATCTGGTGTCAAATGAGGCGTATTAAATTTTTGAAGCTGTGTTTTGTAGCCATTTTATTGATTATTTTACTTCGCCGATGATTCTGCTACACAACGAAGGAGGGCGCTCTGATGTTACATTAGGACTAGTATCTTCTGAAGTCGGTATAGTTAAGTGACCAGTGACTATGCCTTCATCACTTGAACTTTCCTACAACAACTGATACAAAGGGACACTAATGCACATCAGAAAAATGCGTGGTGTTGTTATTCAATGACTGTTGGATACAGGGATTGAACCCAGGACCTTCGGTTTTGTAGTCAACGTGCTAACTACTTCAGCCAACGCCACCCTCAATTTTGTATTTGATTTGTACTTGTGATATGCCTTTGAGCAGCAATATCCATACATCTACGTTTGCCGATGATACGGCCTGCCTTAGTCTACACGAGACCCCTCACGAGGCTTCCCGATATTTACAAGAACATATTACACAACTGGAACTATGGTTAAACTTATGGAGAATTAAAGTAAATGAGCAAAAATGTGTTCAGGTAACATTTGCCCTGCGAAGAGATACTTGTTCCCCAATTCTATTCAACAATCAAGTTGTTGAAGACATTCACACGTAAAATACCTTGGTATACACCTTGATCGATGACTTACATGGAAACACTATATTGACTCAAAGCTAATACAAATAAAACTTAAATTAACTCAGATACATTGGCTGATTGACAGAAATTCAACACTCAACCTAGACTGCAAACATTTACACTATACAAGTCGCTTTTGAAACCAATATGGTGCTACGGAATTCAGTTATGGGACACTGCCTCAGCTTCAAATGTTGAGAAAATCCAACGAAGGCAGATCAATATTTTACGGTTAATAACATCGGCTCCTTGGTATATAAAAAATTCAAATATACATCATGATTTAAATACGCCACTAGTGATTGAAGAAATTGCTAAATACGCAGCAAATATTTAACCAAACTCGAGTCACATCCTAATCCGCTTGCTCGTAATATTTTGAACTTTACTGGACATATCCGTTTAAACAAGAGCAACACTAAGGCTATACTTCGCAACACCGCAGATGAAACTTTTTGGGAATATTTTGGTACATCATTCTTGTATGTATTTATAATTACTATCACTATATTTGTGTTCGGCATTGGTCGGGCCCATTAATTATATATTTAAAAGGATGATTCCAGCGTTGGGAAAAGTACCCCTTTTTTGTTATATAAAACTAATTAAATGAAGCTAGTTATTTCTTTGGTAATTAAATACATTCTATATTTTAGAAAGAAATAAATTTGTGATCGTATTAAAACCAGAAAAACTTAAATTATACCAGGGTTGGAAGTTGAAAAAAAAAATTGGGTAAAAAAATAACCAAAAATAATTTTTTTTTCAGTTAGAAATATTTCATGTTTTAGGAAGATCTTTACTCAAGCTAATTCTTTAGTCGAAAAAAATCGAGAGGTCGCTTACTAAAAATTGCACTATAACAAAAAATTATAAATTTTATCACAAAACAAATATGAATGTATGTACTTATGTCTGTATCTGTGTACTACATATACATACGTTGGTAAAGGGTATATAAGATTCGGCACAGCCGAATATAGCACTCTTACTTGTTTTCTGCTTGATCTTTTGGCTTAGTATAGCTAGCAGTACCATGCAATTCAACGCAGATAACACAAACTGTAGGTAAATTGCAGTAAGTTTTTGTATGGTCATATTCTTGGCAATTATGGCACTGTACGGAACATGAACACTTACGTGGCTCTTCAACTATGATTTTCGGAGTAAGAGAAACTTTACGCTATAAATTGGATGGGTTTAATTTTTTTTTCAATTGTAATTCATTTGGCTCAAGTTCAACCCGAAATAGGAGTTGGGGTAGGCTTGCCAGATCTAATTTGCCAAAAAGCTTGACATTGACCAAAAAACTTGATTTTGAAAAAAAAACTTAACAAATAAAAACTCTCATACTATTGTTTTTTATTTAATTTTTTATTATTTTTTCATAAAAACCAAGGTTGGCATACGGTATCGTAAAAATACCGATACCGCTTCAAATACCGCTAAAATTAGTTACCGGTATCGTTACCGATTCCGAAATCCATTTCAGTTAGAAAATACCTGTATCCAGACTACCGTTTACGTCTATACCGGTACGTACTGGTATTCCGATTCCGACCAAAAAATAAATGATAGTTGAGTTGTAGTTGCCAAATTTTTATTATGTATTACAACTTTTTTCACCATGAGACAACTGCTTTTTATCAGTTGTATTTTGGTTTTTATTTCGACCATTGTGTGCGTTTTGCTTTACTATTCCAGACGCCAACCAATCCCATTTGTCAGCCAATATTATTGCCATGTTCATAAAACATAGAATCTCAAGGAAAAATAGCAAGGCCAAAACTAAAAATATTTGAAATGTTTTGTAATGGATACTATGGTTTCAAAACATATAGCATAGATAAGAACCTTTGTTGTTCGTGCATTGTTTCGAAGTCAACTTAAATTAGTTGTTATTCAGAATACTAAAAAAACAGTTGTTTAAAAGTTAAGTTGTTTCAGTTTCAATCCAACTTAGTTGTGCTGTAAACCGTAATATTGCAAAAATATATTTCAATTAACTCTCTTTCTTTGGTCTTGGCCTTGTTTACACACTTCACCGTAATATATAAGGTTGGTAGAGAAAAAACTTTTAAACTTTTATATTTGAGGTGAAGAAAAGTACTTTTGAAATAAAGGAAAAAACTTTGGCGACCACTGCTCTACCAATTTTGTACTCTGTGCTTATATACATCTATTAAATTGTACTTTCATCATCCTGGAAGCTTAAATACACCGAAGGCGTATAAATAGAACGCGAAATACATACAGGTAGTTTTTTTTTAACAAAACCTCTTCTAACAAAATATTTAAAAGAGTCCTGTGAATTACTCTTATTCAATTATGTTTTATAAACAAAGTTATAAACAATATAGGTCAAAAATATTGCCTACGAATGTGTCCAAAGTAGAAAAGTGTCGTAAAAAACCGAAAAAATAGTATTTGGTGAAAAAATAATTGAAACTTACTGAGACAAAATAAATCTACATATATGGTTAAAAAGGTCTTAGTCTCTTCTTTCTGTATCCGTTTATAAATTTAAAATCGGTTGATATTTAACTTAGTTGGAGGTTGATAAGTGTCTACGGGTACGAAAAACCTGTTTTTACCCGTAACTCAAGATTTTGGAGGTGTCTGAAAAATTTCAAATAAAATTTGTATTGTTATACTCGACAATACTTAGCAGAAAAATAGTAACACGTCCCAGGTATTTCGATTTCTTCAAAATTTGTCACACAGTGTAATATATCAGTATAGACAACACTTTTATTTTTACTATTTTGTTTAATTAACCAAAATGTATACTTAATACACATATGTAAAGTTTGAACTGCAGTCTCCTTGTTTCACTTTTTTAATAAATTAGTTTTTAATAATAGTATAAAAACATATGTGACAGCGCATAGAGAAAGGGACCTAAGGGTAAAAAAAATAAATTTTCACCTTTTTTTATGTGGACAACACCTGAGCATCGAATGAGACCGATCCTATGCCCCAAAAGTGTTCCCTTCCAGAGATATGCGTGTTTTATGAAATTGAAGTCGACGATTTTAAGGTTATGTGAAAACATTTTCGTATTAACAGAGTGATATTCACGATTTAAAAGAATTATAAATGAGTATTTATTATAATTCACAATTAATAATTTCAGAAAATAGACTTGGATTCGAAAAAACGCGCGCAACAGCGCGCTAGGTAGAAAACAGTAAAACCCAACTACACAAAATAAGAGGTAGGGACGACCTACGTGCGTTTTCAAGGTTGACCAACATGTTCCTGACGTCACGAAATGTGTCACTTTCAAATGAGAATAATACCAACACGCTCAGTGATGGTACACCAAAGATACACGTATTTAAATCTTTAAAATGACTCTCCTGAACAAAACTGGTTTTTACCCTTAGGTCCCTTTCTATTTTGCGCGTCACATATATAGAAACAAATAAGTTTTTATGCTTTTATACGAGTACATATGTTAATGTAAAAATACTCCCTTTTTGAAGTAATTTAATAAAATAAAAGATTTTTTGTTATGTCCACAGTAATATCGGTATACCGGTATTATAAACTCGATAACGGTATGTATCGGTAATACCGATACCGAAATAAAAAAAATACCGATACCGCTACCGATACCGAAATTTAAAAAATAATTGTACCGGTATCAATACCGATACCGTTATTTTTTTCGTTTTCCAACCTTGATAAAAACTATTAGAATGAGAACAAAAGTATCATAAAAGTATCACTTTTTTTCCAAAAACTTCAATGTACGTATTGCAACTCAGCTGTTCAATGTTGTCAATTTACTAGTGTTGAGTAATGGGGTAAATATCAGTGTTTGCACTTTTATTATAATTGTACAGAAAGACAACTACATTCTTTAAACTATAATTCCACAGAAAAAATATGTATCATAATAGTCCTTAGTTCTATTGATAGTAAAAATATGGGCTTAAGACTTGTTTTTAGAAATATAAACTTATTTTTTTAAGTAGAAAAAAAATTTGAGAAAAAAAATTTACTTACAAAAAAGCTTGACAAATCTTTTTTTCACTTGACACTTGACGCTAATTAAAAAACTTGACAATCAGGCCAAATTAGGCCCATCTGGCAAGCCTAATACTCAAAACTCCAGATGGGACTGCTTGAATATACTTATTTTCCTTTTTGATTATCACTACTTATGTATTTTCTTATCACTATCACTAAGTTTATGACCGACACTGGTCGGGCCTAATAATTATATTTTAGATTTAAGATTTGAATACTTATTGTGAGTTCTTATTTGAAGATACAGTAAATAAACATGTATTAAAAAAACATCCTAATCCGCTTGCTCGTAATATCTTGAACTTTACTGGACACATCTGCCTAAAAGAGAGGGACACAAGGGACACAAGACACAAATACTTATTTTTTTCCTTTTTAATTATTACTACTTATGTACAATAATTGAAATTTATTTGCTGGTGGTTTAGCATGTTTATACGAGTATACGTATTTCATTGGCGCTTCAACCAAATCATCAGTAGACTTCAACCACAAATTCTGACATGCTAAACCACCAGCAAATAAATTTCAATTATTGTATGTAAACTTCTGACAATATGTCAAATAATAAATTTCTTCAAAATTATTACTTATGTATTATTTATAACTATCACTAAGCTTATGTCCGATACTGGTCTGGCCTAATAATTATATTTAGATTTAAGATTTGATTACTTATTGTTAGTTAATTTTTGAAGATACAATAAATAAATGTATATGAAAAAAAAACTTCGCAGGTATTTCGATTTCATTAAAGTTTGTCACACAGTTTAATCAATCAATAACGCATTTTTATTTAAAATGTTCTATACATCAAAGCAGAAACAAACCGACGTTATGTCAACTTAAACCATTATAACCTATTGCCACAAATATAAATTAAGCCACCGTTAGTCACAAGTCAGTCAATACTTGACTTAATACTTTTAGTTCAGTAACCTTATTAAAAAGATAAGTTAAGCCACTGCTAGCCACAATCCAACCAATTATTGCTGAATAGGCACTTTTAGTTCAGTAACCTTATTTAAAAATATATTTGCATTTTTGTATTGTATTATATTTGCAATAAGCGAATAATAAAATAAAAGCTTATGAGCCAAAATATTTTAGCAATAAATTTGTAAAGCGTAGTAATTATTATTTGTAAGCAATTATGCTAAATAGTCATATTTTAATGTATAAAAGATTGTCAATAAAATAAAATAATCAGTTGATGTTGCGAAAAGGAACGAGTGCGTTTTATTCGGAGTAATTATTATTATTTTTTAGTTTTCTTGAAGAAGATTACCATAACTGGCGTCCGAGCAAATGTAAAGCAAAAGTTGTACCAAGTGCAGAGTCCGCAAAGACTTTTATAAAATAGTCCTGTACAAAAAACTTATAAGGCATTTTACTATTTCAAGTCCGCAAAGACTTTTTAAAATCGAAAAGACCAATCAGTTTTTCTAGTGCAAAGTCCGCAAGGACTTCAATAAAATAGTGTTGTGCAAAAAAAACTTAAAGTAAAAATTTGATCTGTACAATTACGCAAATTCTGTTAAAATAGTGTTTTACGTATTAAAAACAAAACTCAGAATTCGACTTGTATTAAGTCCGCAAAGACTAATAAAATAATGTTGTAATTATTAAAAACAAAATTGAACTCGTAATAAGTCCGCAAAGACTAATAAAATAGTGTCATACTTATTAAAAATAAATTCAAAATTCAACTTGTAATAACTCCGCAAAGACTACAAAAATAGTGAAGATTTACTCCAAGTTCCGCACAAAACCTTGTAGAACCAGCAAGGAAACATCTGAAGAAGCCATCCAACTCAACCACCGATGCCAATTTAGCTATTTTGGAGTTAGATTTAGCTCTTTTTGATTGCTTCTAACTCGAAATTTTTTCCTTTAGCTCTTGTTTTAAAAAAAAGAGGTAACACAGCTCTTTTCAATTGTAAAAACGGCACGTTTAGCCCTTTTCGCATCTTATAGCAAATTTTACCGTTTTTGTCCTATTGTTTCTTTGAGGCATTTAAATTTTTGGTAAATATGTTTTTTGCAAATGCAGATACTTTTTTTGCAACTATGTAAGATATATTGATGTATTTAGAGTGTTAGTTTCTTAATATTGAATTATTAAAATGGATTCTTATTGCCAATAATATAGGAATCAAATTCCGCATTTAAGAAATTGATTAATCCAACAATAGATCCATCTAAAGCTTTGTGCAAATATTGCAATTCAATTATAGAAGCGAAACATTTTGATTTAGTACGCTATTCGGACTCTCGAAAGCATAAAAAATATATGGCTCCATTTAATATATTGTGCTATCCTAGCCAGATATGTAATTTTCACCAGATATTCAAACACAAACGCAAATTGCGCACGCAAATCTTGCAGTATATGCTGCAGTGCATACACCGTTTCTAGCAACGACTCTTTTATTTTTTCTTACTATTATTTTAAAAAAAATTTTGAAGTACAAATTGAATAATAAATACATTCATAGATTTAAAACGGAAAAATGTCAAATGTTTAAACTTAGCTCTTTTTAGCTATTTTTGACTACTCGGTTGGCTCGTTTTGCCTCTGAATTGTTGGCATCACTGAACTCAACTCACCCAAAACTCAACATTGATACAACCCGTACTGCAGCAGGCAATTAATTTCTGCCAAAAAGGAAACCTACGGACTATCCAATCGAGCCATGCAGCTCATCATTATAATACTGTAAGATATCTCATTATTAAATCATTATCAGTAAAGCTATTGTTGTTAAAAAAATATACATATCTATACTAAAAGAAACATAATTATCTTAGAACAATTTAAAGAAAAAGGTTTTTTTTTTTAAACATATTTTTTTATTTATTGTATCTTCATATATGAACTAACAATAAGTATTCAAATCTTAAATATAAAAATATAATTAGGCCCGACCAGTGCCGGACATAAGCTTAGTAATAGTTATACAGGGTGTTTTTTTAGAGGTATAGAACTTCGAATTGAAATAAAACACAAGAAAATCGCTTTAATGTCCATCAATTTGGCTTTTTTGGAAGGATAATTTTATGCCATTAATGTTTAAATATGATTTCGGGCATGTGGCGGCCGCGGCTGGCTCGAATAAAGCCAATTCTGCAGGTCCAATTTTCAACCACTTTTTCGAGCATATGGGGCCGTATGTTAGCAATAACGCCACGAATGTTGGCTTCCAAGTCCCCTAACGTTTCTGGTTTGTTGGCGTAGACGAGCGACTTCACATATCCCCAAAGAAAATAATCCAATGGTGTCAAATCACACGATCTTGGTGGCCAATTGACAGGTCCATTCCGCGAAATTATGCGCTCATCGAATGTTTCCTTCAATAAATCGATTGTGACGTGCGCTGTGTGTCATGTAGCGCCGTCTTGTTGGAACCACAACTCATCCACATTCAGGCCATCCAATTCGGGAACAAAATAGTCGGTTATCATGGCTCTATACCGGTCTCCATTAACGGTAACTGACTCTCCAGCATTATTTCGGAAGAAGTATGGCCCAATGACTCCACCAGCCCATAGAGCACACCAAACAGTCAGTTTTTGTGGATGTAATGGCGTCTCAAGGGTCTCACGTGGATTCTCTTCACTCCAAATGCGGCAATTTTGCTTGTTGACGTAGCCATTCAACCAAAAATGAGCCTCATCACTGAACAAAATTTTGCGATGAAAATCAGCATCGAGATCAATCTCATTTTCGGCCCATACACCAAAATCACGACGCATTGCATGGTCTCGCGGCTTTAATTCTTGCACAAGCTGGATCTTGTAAGGTCGCAAGACAAGATCTTTGCGCAAAATCTTCCATAAAGTTGATGGACAAAGCTCCAATTGCTGTGCACGGTGGCGAATCGATTCATTCGGGTCCTCTTCAACACTTTGCTCTACAGCGGCAATTGTTTCTTCGGTGCGCACTGTTCGACGTCTCTGCGGATGCGTATTATCACATAGAGTAAACGTAGTGCGAAAACGATCCATGGTTAATCGAATTAATTGCTCTGATGAACGATTATGTCGACCATAAAATGGACGGAGCTTGCGGTAAACTTCGCGAACTGAACCATTATTTTCGAAATAAATTTGCACGATTTGCAAGCGTTGTTCTTTTGTCAACCTGTTCATGATGAAATGGCAAACCAAACTAAATATTAATCACTTGACAAAATGGCCGCCAGTTAAAAAAGTGGTGCCAACTTAAAGTTCTATACCTCAATAAAAAACACCCATTATATAATACATAAGTAGTGATAAACAAAAGGAAAAAAAATAAAGAAAAAGGTGACAAAATTTTATATCAAATCGAACATTTTAAGAAATTCTTAAAAAAAAGAAGATAAATTATTACCATTAAACTTATTTCTTTTAAAAAGTGTATACTGAAAAGAAACATAAACAGCTTATTTTATAAACACAATTTCAAAAATTTTACGAAACTTTTAGTTCAAATAAAAAAATTTTAAAAAGGAAAAAACTTTAAACAAACAATTTCAAGTCAAAACGAAACTTTTTAAATAAAATCTTAGCAGATAAAATTGACTGAAAAAAACTGTATAAATTTCCAATTGGTGTTAAGTAGTCCTTCTCGTTTTTAAGTGAAAAAATCAAGAAAAAGAAATTAAAAAGAAGCAATAACAAAACAGTTGAGTGGTTACACGAAAGTATTTTGCAACTAACTGGTCCACTTAATGCCCAGATAGAGCAAGTAAAAACTTTAGGCAATAGAATAGGGAAGCATTCCACCACCTCATGTTGTGAAAACTTCTCATATTCAGTCAGAACAAATAAGGATATTAAACGATAGAATTTAACAATTAGAGGATAGAATTTCCCAATCTCAAGCCCACGAGGATGAATTGTCAGTCCCTAGAAATTAACAGGAATTAAATGAAATAAAAAAACTTCCGGACAGAGTTAGGGACCTCCAAATATTTGAGGGAAACCCAGCTCAATACATATCATGGGTTCATAGCGTCGAATCAATTTTAAAGTACTACGAAGTAGTGAGACAGAAACCTATTTATGGATCAATAGTTCAGCATATTACGCAAAAGATAAGAGAAGCAGCGGACAGCTGCCTCATATCGTACAATATATTCGATGACAATTGGCTGAATATTAAGAAATGTTTATTACTGCATTACGTTGATAACCGTGACTTACGTACGCTGGAACATGAATTGAACTTGATGAGACAGGGCAACCATTCCATGAATGAATTTAATGCGGGGGTCAATCACCAATTGTCCCTAATTATTAATAAAATCCAAACGGAAGACTACTATGAAGAGACGGTACATGGATTGGTAGGAAATTACAGAAACAGAGATCTCGATATATTCATAAGAGGCATAAAAGGTGACGTTTCACGAATGCTTCTTATTCAAAGTCCTCAAACTCTACCAGAAGCTTACAGCTCATGCCTTGAAATATAAAACTTTAATTCTAGAAACCTCTCCATTCACGCAAATAATTTCAAAAATTCAATATCTCCACCTATAAACCAAATGTATTATCCACAATTTAAACCTAGAACTACACCAAGACAAATAACTACACGATACCACAACCAAATTTATAACTATAGACGTACAAAACAAAAATCAAAAAGACCTGTTCAACCCAAACCTCAATGGAAATAGATCCCTCACTTAAGTCGCACAGCATAAATTATAGGAATAGAGGAAATCGAACGAATCCTCGAACCTACCTAGGAAACACCAAATACTGTTTTATATAGAGCAGGGGAAGAAGAAGATGAAGCAGAAGAAGACTATCTTGAACAATTTGAGCACGAAACTGAAGAGGGGGATGTATGGAACCCAGAAGAGGTAAATTTACAACAGAAGCCTCTCTAGCGTACCATACTTAGAGTATTTCTCTAAAATCGGACAACCGTATAAATTTCTTATCGACACAGGAGGTAATAAAAATTTTATTAGTGAAAAGTTAGGCATTAATTCAAAACTAATTAAAGTCCCATCAAAATACAATCAGCAGCAGGACAACTTACAATTACCAGGAAAGTAACAGGACCATTCTTTAAAAGTTTCGGATTCAACAATAATCTAGATTTTTTATTCTACCTGGACTATCATCATTTGATGGAATAATAGGTGATAACGCCATTCGGAATTAGACGCAGTTATATACAGGAATAATCAGATATTGCAGTTGGGACCAAAGGTTAAGTTAAAACTAAAACCAAAAAATTCGCAGCAGGTGAACAACTGAACAACATAGGTCATATCCCTGAAGACTATGACCTTCGCGAAATCATTTTTTCATTTCTTTTTGGACCAGCCTGCTACAGCAGAACTATAGACACTAAGGTTAGAACTGAAATCAGGACCACGACAGATGAACCGGTTAACACGAAATCATATGCTTACCCGACACATTTAAGATCTGAAGTGGAAAGACAAATTTCGCAAATATTAAATGACAGTATAGACTGGTTGTCGATTTCAAGAGGTTAAATGCCATAACAACACCCGGTGCTTATCCGATTCCGGACATTACTAATACTCCTGCTAGCCTGTATGATTCCGAATTTTTTACAACGGTTTTCATTAAATCAGAATGAGGGACCGTGGTATAGAAAAAATGGCGTTTTCCACCGCTAACGGAAAATACAAGCTTACTCGGCTGCCTTTTGGGCTTAAAAACGCCCCAGCCACTTTTCAAAGAATGATTAATGACGTCCTAAAACCTAAAATGTTGTTATATATATATCGACTACATTATAGTATTTGGGAAAAAGTAAGAATGAGCACCTCAAAAATATAAGAAAAGTATTTTCTCTCCTAGGCGAAGCAAATTTGAAAATTAACTCTAATAAATCTAAATTTTTGCGAAAAGAATTTCTAGGATACATCATTACAAAAGAGGACATTCGACCTGATCCAAAAAAAAATTTAAGCAATACAAGATATGCCCATTCCAAAGAATCTTAAGGAGCTCAAGAATTTTTTGGGTCTTGCATAATATTACAGGAAGTTTATAAGAGATTTTGCACAAATTACAAAGCCCTTTATCACCTTAACGCGAGGTGAAAATGCACAAGTTAAAGAAAGGCGATCGCGTAGGGTGGAAACTGATCTAGACCAAAACGCATTAAAAGCACTCCAAGACTTAAAACATATGCTCATGTCATCTGATATCTTGATATTTCCCGATTTTGGAAAAACGTTCGTCCTTACAACAGATGCTTCCAATTATGCGATCGGAGCAGTGCTCTCGCAAGGTGAAATTCGGAAAAGACAGACCGGAAAATTATTTCACAATCGAAAAGGAAATGCTAGCCATAGCATGGAGTCTAGACAAACTTAGAACATACCTTTAAGGAGCTAAGAAGATAAAAATTTTGACGGCCCATCAGCCATTAACGTTCGCCCTTAGCATCATAAACAACAGTGCAAAACTTAAAATATGAAAGGCTAGGATTGAAGAATTTAATTATCAGTTAATCTACAAACCGGAGAAAACCAACGTAGTAGCAGATGCACTCTCAAGACTACCAGTTGAAGTAAATACTCTAACATCATCCGATTCCCAGCATACCGCTGATAAAGAGAGTACTGAGCTCATACCACATGTAGAAACACCAATTAATGTTTTTAAAAATCAGCTTCTACTATCAGAGGGGGATGAAATGATTTGCTACGAAAACCCGCATGCCGGCCTTCACAGACATTTCGTACGAGTACCTGAACTGAACAAAGACGTTTTAACGAATATTTTGAAAGAAAAGTTGCACCCAAATATAATAAATTAAAATACCAGAAAAACACCTTCCACTACTTCATTAGATTTTGAAAGAAAATTTTTCGAAATTTAGGGCAAGAATAATGCAAAAAATTGTTGCTGACTTTACAGATGAAGAAATCAAATGGAAAATAATGCAAGATGAACATAAACATGCCCATAGAAATCCAAAAGAAAACAAACAACAAATTTTGGAGAACTGGCCAAACTAATTAACGATTATAAGTAGACATGCGAGACTTGCTCTTCAAACAAATATGACCGCCACCCTCCAAGCCCGAACTTCAACCAACCTTTATTCCTTCCTATCCCTCAGAAATCGTTCACATTGACATCATAGAGATTAAAGGGGAAAAATTCATTACAGCCATCGATAAATTCTCAAAAGTCACAAACAAATTTCGAATAAAAAAAAAATCTGTACTACACATTAGAGATAACTTAATTAAGCTAATCCATTATAATGAAGGTAGTTTTATAAGTTCAATTGTGCTAAACTATTTAGAAGGACTTGCTTAAGAGATAACTTAATTAAGCTAATCCATTATAATGAAGGTAGTTTTATAAGTTCAATTTTGCTAAACTATTTAAAAGGACTTGCCATAACAATTTATCTTGCACCTCCACAAAAAAGTGAAGTAAATGGTGCAGTGGAAAGAGTTCATTCCATGATTCTTGAAAGGTGACTGATACAAGAATATCCCGATTTTTCCTTAAAAGAAGTTATAACTATCGCTGCAAAGTGACGTATTATAAAAATGAGGTAAAAAGTCTTTTTAGTGAAACTAAAACTTTTGAACTAGTGAAACGATTTCAATGAAACTAACTGTTTTGGAAAGAAGAAGTGTTGAAATTTTGAGAAAGGAGCCTAAAAGTTGGAAAGTGCGGTTGTCGAAATTCTTTCGGAGCTTTTAACTTGTTAGTACATAACTTCTTTATTACAAAGAAAAAATCTGTTGGTTTTGTTGTTTTTGAAAGAAAACTTCATTACAATTCATATGAAAATAAGATTTTTTTAATATCTGAAAATTATGACAAAATTGAGTATATTTTGTAAAAAAAGTATTCTTATGCCCTAATTCTGTTCGACGAATGTACCGTCTTGTCTATGGACGAAAAAAAGAAGCAGTTTTGATTCTTTAAAACCATTATTATTTATTGTCTGTGCTAGAAGGTTCGTGTATTTGCTTTATGATTTTGTTCTAAACATTATATCCAACACATATTTTTTCATATATTTTTCAAACTATTGTATAATAATTTAATTGAATTTTTATGTTTTAAAAACATGGCAATAATATTTATATTTTTCATTGTCAAGGACAACAACCATTTTTGAAGAAAATAATTTAGAGACTTCAAAGACAAGAACTCAGAAGCATTTTCAAACAAAAACGTCCTAATTCTTCTTACTGAATTAGGGCATTAATTTTTTTGAAATATACTAAAAAAATATTGAGTATTTGATAAAAACGTTGATTGTTTCTGAGAGAAGAGGCATTAAGAAAGACTGTGAATTAAATTTTAGAGATTTTTGCTGCTGCACCCTACATCCAACATTGGTCGAAAATTAGTATTTTTTTTTGTAAAAAATCAATGTTTTGGATGTGGAAACAATTCCACGGTCGTTTTTGTAAATTTTTTGGTTTTTTATTATAAATAAACTTTTTTTAAATAACCTGTAAGAAACTCTTGACATCCTACACATAAATAAAGGCAGGAGAGGAGATTTTCTAAAAATGCTAAAATTTTTCCCAATAAAAAAAAAGTTTTATAAAATTATATATTGGAAAACGTTTTAATTTAGTTCAATAGTATACATTTATATATTGTATATTATATATTGGAAAAAATTTTAAATTAGTTCAATAGTATACATTTTGCTTTGCAAACCGAAAAAAATTATTCTCATACCTTCAATACTTTTCGAAATATTCAAAATCCAATTTTGATTACAAAATTAAATTTTCTATATCGTTTACTTTTGCCTAAATTATTGATCTTATTTTCTTTACTGCAAATGTTTCTTAATTTTGTCTATGTTATCACAATAGTAGACATACTTGTCTATTCAATGTACATATACCTTTGCCATTATATCAGTCTTAAAATGTATACATAAATATAACACCTCAGGTGAAAATTTATGTGGTTTTTCTGCTATTTAGACAAACCCACATTTTTATGAACTCTTCATGTATTAAATATTTTTTTGTAATTAATTATTTTTATTTGGCTCAAACATATAAAAATTAATAAACACCGACAGTATATATACCCAAAAGGCAAAGGCACCTTCGCGCACATCTCTACTATGGGTATGTTCTTACCTAATATTTGTATCGCTTTTGTATCCGTTGCTTGTAAAATACATACCTATACATTTAAGTTGCGATAGGTTCAATGTTATTATTTCGGTTATAGCTATCATGGAGATAACACGCCACTGTGCACTGAAGATAGATATAATAACACTGTACACTCAGTAACATTTTCTTCAATAGATCAAAAAAAATAAATTATCAAGACTTACTTAACTTTAAAGACCAAGTAAATTCAGACCTTAAAAATTAAAAAGCCGGGAATCAACAAAAAATATTTATAGGTAAACATCAAAACCTCAAGAAAGAATCCAGGTGAAACCATTTACAAAAGAAATAACCAAAAAAAGGGAAAAATAAGCCATTATACGAAAAAGAAACTGTAGCGAAAAATAATACAGTAACCGTAACTACTACTACCTGAAAAAAGATCCAGAAATCACACATTAAAACTTAGGATTTTTTTTTCAGAGTAACTCTTCACTGGGTACATGCATCAGCCAACACGTATGAGTACGATAATCGGCTCCTTGCAATTAAGACAGGAAATGAGAAAATCTTCAAGGGAACTTTTAAAATAATTCATCAACATAGACGACTACGACCAAATTTTTAATAACATTAGATCAACCGTGGAGCATGAAATTAGGAAAACTGGAACGTTAGCGCCGCAATTAGAACAGCAGATAGACAAAATTGACAAACTATTAAACCAACTTCGCGTTCGACTATTAAAAAAGACTAAGAGATTAATCAATTGGATTGGTTCCGCCTGGAAATGGCTGACGGGCAGTGCAGATGCGACTGACTGGGATAATATAATTACGAAAATCAACGATTTAACTGACAACAATAACAAACATTACAATATTAATAGCCACTTACTAAAACCTACTAACAATATTTTAGAAAATTATAATTGAAATATAAACAAAATAGATATGGACAATAAAGCAAAATTTGAAAAATACTTTTTTAACAAACAAATTCAAAGACTAAGTAGAACAAATTATAATGGCATTGCAACTGGCAAAAAGAGGAATTGTAGACTCCAACTTACTAGACAGGGTAGAAATATCTACCATTGTGACACAGACTGAAACACTCCCATTTCGAAATAAAATTCAAGCTATAGAATATGCAGAGCCCATAGTGGTGGCCAAAGACTCGCTCCTCTTGTACGTAATAATATTTTAATAAGACCAAATGTTGGGTTTTGGGTTTTCCCGAACTTTTGCACTTTCCGGGAAACGGGAATAAAAAAATCGCGTTGCCGGTAAAAAACTAATTTCTAAATTAAGTACATTTATTAAATGAAAGTTGGCGAAATTTTGATTGTTTTATTAATGTAAGCATTCTTTTTCAATAAAAGTTAACACAAAACCATTTATAAAAAAATTTTTTAAGTGAATTAAGCAAATAGAATATAGCTATTACACTGTAAGAAAGATATCATATAAAGACTTATTGACGACTGTTACCGCAATTAGTGAATAATTTTATAATACGGCTCCCAAATGATTTAGTTAAGAATTTGACTTGCTTGTTTCTCATTCTTCTTCAACAATTTCCAGGAGGATTCTTATCGTTAAGTACAAGCAAGCATAGCCTGAGCCACAGTCTGTCTAACTGTCTCTAATTTTTCATATTATTTCTCCCAAAACATTTCCTTCAGGGTTTCAATAATAGCGTCGACTTATAATAAATTAAAGTATTGTAAACTCAGAGTTTTTACAGTTTATATGATCTTAAAATTCACTACAATTTCAAAAAAATTGTAAGAAAAATGCAACCTTAGCTTACAATCCAAATGCTTACAACTGTTCAGCGGTATAACAGTTTGTTATATCTCTAACTTAACTTACTTCCTTTTTTTATAACTTTATAATAACCAACAGGGTTTTTTGAATAAATGAATTCGCTGGACAACACGTCAACTTCCACGTAAGTTCCAATTGGATTAAGAAAATCCCAACAAAGGTTATGGGCCCAGGTTCCAAGTTGCAAAGATTTTGAGGTTATAAACGGAACGCGTTTGAAGGTTTTAAATTGTTTTGTCCAACCAAAAAAACAATAAGTCTGAAAATGGCAACAGGTGTAGGATGCATTGAAAAGTTGAGCGGCGACAACTACGCTACATGGTGCATTCAGGCAAAAAGTTTACTAATTACATTGGACCTTTGGAAAACGATAGATGAAAGTATTCCTGCCAAGGATCCTGAAAAAAGTGTATGGATGGCAAATGATTCCAATGATATCAAAAATTGTAGTACGGCAAAAGATGCATGGAACATTTTAAGTTCTTTGTATAAGGCAGATACGGCTTCAAGAAAAGTCAATTTGTTCAAAAGACTTGTTCGGTTCAAGTTTAACACGAACCAAAAATTCGCCACACAAATAAATGATTTTAGTTCGGTCGTGGACGAACTTAAAGAAATCAATATCATCTTAAATGATGACTTGCTTTCGATTTTGCTGTTATGCAGTCTTCCAGATGAGATGAAAAACTTTGTCATTTCAATTGAAAGCAGAGACAGTATGCCTAGCTATGATAGATTAATTTCCTAAATACTTGAAGAAGAACTACGGCAGTCAAACAAAAACTTTAGCCAAAGTGAAACCGTATTCGTAGCAAATTCCAGGAACAAATATAAAAGGAACAAAAAATTTAATAATAATAAACATAGGTAAAATTGTACTAAAAATGATCAAAGTGATAAAAAGCTTTTTGATACGAATGTTAACAACATTTAATGTTTTCGCTGTGGAAAAAAAGGCCACTATCGCTCTCAATGTAAAGGTAGTGATAAAACTAAGTTAGCTTGCTTATTACATGAAAGCTCAAATGATTTAATAGATAGATTTATTCTCGATAGCGGAGCAACATCCCATATGTGCAGAACAAAAAGTGATTTTATTAAATTAACAGAATGTAAACAAAAAGTTGTACTAGCATCTGGTGAGAGTATTTACACTGAAGGTCTTGGTGATGTTAAATTACGTACACAATTTTGCAATCTTACTTTACATAATGTTTGGTATATTCCTAAATTACATTTTAAAGGCAGAATTAGTCTTTACGTGTTGTTCTGTTCTGAATCAGCTGTTTTGTTTCTCTTCAATTGAAAGTCAGTATGTGTGGTTAGTTTTTTCTTTTTCGTTCTGTTCTGTTGCGGACAAATCTGTAGAAAATAGAATTCAACGTTAAGTAACAGCAAAAGTGTGTATGTGTTAGTGTGTTGTGATACTTTGTATAGGTTGCCAGCTGATTCTTTTCACAGAAAAAGTAATTGCAAAATATTTGATACAGAAAAGAACGGCACAGAACAGCAACGAAAAGTAAAGACTAATGAGGCCTTAATTTTATTTCCATTATATATCTAAAAGCTGGATATTCTGTTAACTTTCAAGGCAATAAAGCTGTTATTAAAAGTAAACAAAAAGGCAATGTTTTATCAGCTGTTTTAAACGAAGGTTTATTTGTTGCAAAAGTGGAAATAATTAAAGAACTTGAAAGTGTTAATTGTATAAATGAAGAAACTATGGCAAATGATCTAAATAAGTTGTCAGCAAAAAGAATGGTGAAAGGATTAAATCTTAAAATTCCTAACAAAATTGATTGTGTTACCTGTGCTGTGAATAAAATTTCCGTCAAACCTTACAAGAATTATTCGAGTGTTCAAACAACGGATTTGTTAGAAGTGGTGCATACAGATTTATGCGGTCCGATTGGCGCAAAATCTGTTGGTGGATCGTCATACTTTATGACCTTTATAGACGACTATTCTCGTTATATCTCAACGTATTTTCTCAAAAACAAAAGTGATGCATTTGAGGCATTTACTAATTTTGCTGCGATTGCGGAGAAGCAGACAGGCCGCCAAATCAAAGTTGTTAGAAGTGACAACGGAAAAGAGTTTATTAACTCTAAATTTAAAGAGTTTTTTGCAAAAAGAGGTATAGTACACCAGACAACCGTGAGTTATTCACCGCAACAAAATGGTGTTTGCAGAAAGGGCCAATAGAACCCTCGTCTAAATGGCAAGGTGTTTATTAGAGCAGTCTAAGTTAACACAAAGTTTATGGGGCGAAGCTATCAACACGGCTACGTATCTAAGAAACAGATCACCCACAAAGGTTCTTGAAAACATTACACCGTATGAAAAATGGACAGGTAAGCAACCATCAGTATTTCATTTTAAAACATTCGGCTGTGATTCACTTGTTTTGAATAAAAGTCCTAAGCCAAAAGGCAGTAAATTTTTACCAAAAGGCTCCAAAATGATATTCGTTGGATACCAGTTACATACAAAAGGGTATCGTTTGTACAATTCCATAACAAAACAAATCGTTATCGCCCGTGACGTCATATTTTTTGAAAAATCGTTCGAGCACACGCCTGTAGAAACTGATGAATGCGAAAAATTTTTATTTAATTTATGGAAACAAAAATGCGATGAATACACAGAAGTTGAAGCTAATGATGTATTGAAAGATGAAGATGAAAGCAGTTCTGATCAAGAAGATAATGCAGTAGATGATAATGAAGTAGAAGAAGATGTAATAGATGATGATGAAGTACAAAATGATTAAGTGGAAGATGAACAGGTGATTCTATCAGGTAGTGAATCTGATAGAGATGATACTATTGTTATTGATAATAAAAGAAAAAGAGGAAGACCTAAAAAAATTAGAACGGGTAGTAAGGGAAGACCTCGCAAAGTATATGTTACTGAAAGTGGACCCGAAATGCTAAATTCTGTCATCGAAAACCCAAATACTATTAATGAAGCGTTAAATTCCGAAAATAGTGAAAACTGGAAGGAAACGATGGAAAAAGAATACAACTCGTTGATAAAAAAATAAAACATGGCAATTAGTAGATAGGCCAAAAGATAAAAATGTCATAGGATGCAAATAGGTTTTTACAGTGAAACGTTCGCCGGATGGTGTAATAGAAAAATATAAGGCAAGGTTGGTTGCACATGGATGTTCACAAAAATATAACATCGATTACCACGAAACATTTCCACCGGTAGTTAGGCATTCTATCATAACATTAATTTTAGCATTAGCCGCTAGACAGAAATTGCTATTAAACTATATAGATATAGAGGCAGCTTACTTGAATGGAGATTTAACAGATGATGTCTACATGGTACAGCCAAAAATGTTTGAGGATAGGTCGTATAAAGACCATTTTACTGATCAGAATACAAAAACGTTTTTTTTAATTGGATAAGAATTATAGCTGGTGGAGCTGCTTAAAGTCGACAGTTTTTTAGAAAGTCCAAAAAATATGATTTTGAGAAAAAAAAACATTTTAGAATTGAAGTGTCAGAAATACTGCCATGTGATCACTACTTTTTTGGTATTGTTTTAAAGGTTTATTTATTGTTTATTAAAAAAAGTAAGAAAATGTCCACCAGATACCCTACTTTTTCGGCAGTTGCCGTTTTTTCTGACACCCTATATTTAGGTACTTTTTACAAATAAAATAGAGAATATCTAAAAATGGGTAAAAATGGTCACGCCCATATTTTCTTAGCATATTTACTACACAGTACTTTAAATAATTAAGCTAAATTGGGCCACAAAAAATTACAGGTTTTCTTGAAATTTGAAGAAAGATGTTACAATCTTATAGCCAGCGCTGCCACAGCCAAGATATTTTTGCAACCAAAATTAAAAAAAAATTTGTCAAATAAGGAAAAAGCTACCAAAATTTTAATATTTTTTATATTTTATGTTATCTTACAGCACAAAAATGTAAATATAAATCGAACTGATTGACATATTTTTGTTAATGTATGCATATGTGCCTACTTATAAATATGTATGTAGCCTTATTTCATTGAAATATATATAATCGTATAGAAAGATCAAATCTTAGTTTTCTTTTTTTACAAAAATAAGAGAAAAATAACTTGTACTTCATGTTATAAAATGTATTTTATTACTAAAAGATAAAAAATTATTTTATATATGTAACAAAGATGCGTTCCAAATATGAAAAGAAATTGTTTTCACTGCATCACTTGTTACTAATATTTATTGCTTCTCGTTAATACGAAATTTTTGCAGTGACTTTTTACCTACATTTTTCTTTAATTCTCTTTTAAGTTGATAGCCTTTGTACACCATTCGTCAATAAAGTCTTCAAAAGTCACCATAAAAAGTCATAGTATGAATCCCATATAAATGATAAACAATATTTTGCTGTGTCAATCAGGTAGGCATAATTATTACAATTTATTTATTTATTTATATTTAAGAACACATTATAAAAATAGACAGGTAGTTTTAAAACTTGGTTTTTATACTAAGTAAAATAAAAACTGCAGTTATATATAAACCAGTTAATTGTGGCCTACATTTATGTTTCGCAAATCAGGTAGTTTGAACCCTTTTATTTTTGGGTATAAATTAATCTGCAATTGTGTAATGCAATCATTTAGGGTTTTACTTTGCAAAAGTAGTGATCAGTACCAGAACTCATAATGTCATTTCAAATTCTGAATTGTTCGAGTTATTTAGAAAATCACATAATGAAAATGTATTTAATTTTCTATTGTGGAAAAATTGCACGATTTACCAGGATACCACGAAAAGGCTGTTAAAAACAAAATTCACTTCGTTTTCTTGGATATTCGTAGAAAATGCTCAAACTGTACGACAAAAACCTTTATGGAAAAGTACTCAGACTGGCTAAATGGAGTAACAACTTTTGAAAACATAGAAGAACCGCATACATCTTTGGACAGCAGAAAAGGAAGGCCTGCTAAAACTATAAACGAGTGTTCGGAGTACACAAAAAACGTAAACTTCAAAATGCTACAAAAGATATATCTACATCGAATCTGTCAGAAGCATTTTGTCTTAAGTACGTAAAACATAAAGATAAATCAAGGTCTGATATTACAAAAGCTGTGGAGCTTGCCAGCCCAGATCGACTACGAAGGATTAAAGAAAGTATTTCAACTCCTCCGAATGCATTACCCACAAAGTAGAGCATAGAAGAAGCCTTAGCGTTATTTATGGACTTGGGATTGTCAAAGGAGAAATATAATATTTTACGAAGCTCTTTAAAGAATCATAATGTATTAATGAATGTTCTTCCTGGATATAAAAAGGTTACCTCTGCCAAAAAAGAAGCAGTACCATCTAATGTAAAAGTTACTGAAGTATAAGCAGAAATCGATCAAAATGTTAATGACTATTTTGAAGAAAACTAACAATTCAAAAAATTAATAAAAATAACTCAATATCATATTATAATATATCGTACTATAAAATAATATTATAAATTAACATTAGTATTAAAAATATTTCAATAATTTTTATCTGTAATATAAATAAAAAGAGTTATATTAATATAACATGTTATATTAGAGTAGCATTTTTTTCTAGACTTCCCTATGAGAATGTCATTTAAAGCACAAAAAGTTGTATTTTAAATATTTGAGAAATTTTAAAAATATCATTACTTCAAAATATATGATTTTTGCGACCAATAATGATACTCATTTTTATTAAAATATCTTTCTTACCTTAAAAGTTATGATATTTGTAATAAAAACAGTCGGAAGCAGACACTGTGCACAGTGCCGCGCCTAACCTATGACCGTGCAAATCATGTATATTAAAGCTAAAGGAGTTTCCTTTCAAATACTTTTTAAAATTTTTAAATATCTTTATCAGTTCAAAAGTTATGATTCTTGCAACGAAAAAAGTCAAAAGGCCTCACTGTGCGCTGTAAATCTGATAGTTGTGTGTACGTTAAGCGAAATGGTAGTCAACTTTATCTAATCGCGTTATATGTTGATGACATGCTACTAGCATGCTCTAATGAGCAAGAAATGCAGGAAATTATTATAAAGTTGAATCAACAAGTAAAAGCCGTAGATCGATGTGCAATATCTTTCTATTTGGGTATAGAAGTCAATCGAAACGGTCAAAGAGGCGATATAAGTATTCATCAGAAGCGATATACGGAAGAATTGCTGGAACGTTGGGGTATGTCGAATTGCAAACCTGCAGCTACTCCATGGCCAAGTGGCACAGTACTTGAAAAATGCAAAAACCAGTGTGAGAATCTAGATACAACAACTAATCAAAGTTTGATTGGAGCGTTAATGTATTTAGCCGTAATATCTAGACCAGATTTGATGCAGGTGGTGTCAAAATTGTCACAATATAACATACATCCGCACAAAGAACATTTTGCGACGGCCAAATATGTCCTTAGATACCTCAAGAAAAATCCAATGGGTAAAATAACTTTTTCGAATAATATAAATAGTTTTGAATGTTTCACAGATCCTGATTGGGCCTGTGACATCACCGACAGAAAGTCCTACTCCGGATTTGTTACGTTCATGGCAGGTGGTCCCATTTCATGGGAATCACGAAAACAAACAGTGGTGGCTTTGAGTACGATGGAAGCAGAGTACATCGCGATAATCAGAGCGCAGCCTTTATGGTGAGAAATCCTACAGTGCAGAAAAAAAGTAAGCATATAGATATCCGCTACCACTATATTCGAGAAAAGTACGAAGAAAAAGAGATCGATATAAAATATGTTACTACTAATGAGAACGCAGCAGACATTTTAATAAAAATTTTAAGTAAGCAAAAGCATTTTTACTGTTGTAACTTGTTAAAACTTAAAATGTAAATTTAATTATTTGAACATACAAGTGAAATAATATGTAAATATTTTGAAATGGCATTTTGTTTGAGGGGGAGATAGTAAGAAAAATGCAACCTTAACTTACAATCCAAATGCTTACAACTGTTCAGCGGTATAACAGTTTGTTATATCTCTAACTTAACTTACTTATTTCCTTTTTTTTATAACTTTATAATAAGGAACATGGTTTTTTGAATAAATGAATTCTTTAAAGTTTTTGAATTAAAAGATCGTCTTTAATATTTGCTTTGCAACCGCTGGACAACACGTCAACTTCCACGTAAGTTTCAATTGGATTAAGAAAGTCCCAACAATCGCTAATTTGGCGACGAATTACTTCAAGTTTGTTTAACTTTAGGAAACGATTTGATTATTGCAATCATTGATACTTATACAAAGTAGTCCACTTTCTTATATTATAGTGGCAGATAAGTCATTAATGCTATTTCAGACTATAATACAACTATTAATAGTCTTGACTTAAATACCTCGCTGATCTAATATCAGTTTCCAAAATTTCAAAAACAATAACAACTCAGCATGTCAGAGTTTCTTTTTCTGCAAAAGTGTTAATACTTGTAGTATAGTCTGAAACTGCATTTACGAAATGCATCTTGCATGTAGTTTTCAAGTAAAGCAATAATTTTTCTAGTAGACAAATTAGGAGAAATGGTACAAGTATGACTTCAATTTCATGGAAATTTTTCGTATAAATTTGAACATCTCACATTTTTATTTTGTATAAAAAAAATGCTGGTTTATCGGCTTAGAAACTTATACAAAACCCAGCTTATTTCTCTTTTGTGATTTTCAAAAATATTATTATTTGTGAATTCTTAAATAGTTTTTGAAAGTCTGTACATAAGATAAGAGGTTTGTGACTGTTCAAAATGTGTGGTTGAAGTCTACTGACGATTTGTTACAGCAACAATGAAATGCATATAGACATCGCTGAACCACCAGCAAATAAATTTCTAATCAAATTATTGACATAAGTTTATTCTAATTGAAGTTTATTTGCTGGTGGTTAAGCACTGTTTATATATTTTATTGGTGCTTAGCCAAATCATCTGTACACTTCAACCATATACATATGTATTTTGAACAGTCAGAAATTTCTTATCTTATTCAAAGACTTTCAAAAACTATTTGAAAATTCACAAATAATAATATTTTTGACAATCACAAAAGAAAAATAATCGTAGTAGGCTTATAAACCTTAACAAAGCCCAGCAAATAATTTTAAAATAGATTCATATCGAACAGTGATGGGAAATGAGATTTGCATTTCGGTACAGTGTTGCCAGAAAATGATGATGAGAATAAAATCGAAAAAAGAAAAGATTCAATTAATACTCGTATATAGAAAATTTATAATAACTTCCAATCGACTAGACCAATTTTGTTCAAGTATAGACTAGAAGATATACGACCACGTAACCTTTCAAACGAAAAATCGGTCAAGCCGTTTGGGAGCTACGGAGTCAAAGACAACAGAGTATATCTAAAAAAGGTGTGATATTTTCTAAACGGCTGGACCGATTTTCTTCAAGGATACACCATCAAATAAATTTCAAACTAAAATAAACTTGACAAGTCAATCAGAAAATGTAAATCAAAATCGGTTCAACCTTTTGGTGTGTACGTTGACTCGTACATGTATTTTGAACAGTCAGAAATTTCTTATCTTATTCAAAGACTTTCAAAAACTATTTGAAAATTCACAAATAATAATATTTTTGACAATCACAAAAGAAAAATAATCGTAGTAGGCTTATAAACCTTAACAAAGCAAATAATTTTAAAATAGATTCATATCGAACAGTGATAGGAAATGAGATTTGCATTTCGGTACAGTGTTGCCAGAAAATGATGATGAGAGAATGCTAAATCTGTAAAAAAATTCTGCTAAAATGTTCTAGAGAAGAAAACTACTATGCCAGATTTAAATTTAAAAATAAATTGTTGAAACATCTTTGAATTTCATGGTTATACAATCTTATTAGTATTTACTAGTGTTAATTATTCGTCTTTCATATTTGTTCGAATGAAATTTCATCATTTGTTTCTTGTTCGAACAGACGAATAATTTTGAACTTTTGTTCAAATATTCGAACAAACAAAGAATAAAAAAAATTATTCGAATAATTTTAAAAAAGTTTGCAAAAAACTACACACATGTGTATTACTTTAACTTTTTTTATTAACAAACGAAAAATAATTCATTATACAAGAAAAACAAATAAATTTAATATCAAACTTATAAATATTAGTAAATAAAAATATTAATAACAAAAATTAGTAATTTGAAAAACTCTGTGTTCCACAAATTTAATTGAAGTAACAAAATCGAAAAAAGAAAAGATTTAATTAATACTCGTATATAGAAAATTTATAATAACTTCCAATCGACTAGACCAATTTTGTTCAAGTATAGACTAGAAGATATACGACCACGTAACCTTTCAAACGAAAAATCGGTCAAGCCGTTTGGGAGCTACGGAGTCAAAGACAACAGAGTATATCTAAAAAAGGTGTGATATTTTCTAAACGGCTGGACCGATTTTCTTGAAGGATACACTCTCGATCAAGTCAATCAGAAAATGTAAATCAAAATCGGTTCAACCTTTTGGTGTGTACGTTGACTCGTACATGCAAGCAGATACAGAAACGCACTATAAACTTACAACACCAGGAGTTAAAAACCGAAACGAAATCAGTTAAAAAGTATAGGTATTTATACACATTTGCAAATATTTTTTAATATGTCATTGATTTCTTTTAAAAAATCATGTAAGAACCCTAGATAACGCCACTTTTTACTCGTAGCTTACGTTTGTTTTACGTTTAATAAATAAAGAAGCAGAAAAGTTTCTTTAGCAAATTGTTAATGTTGGTGATATACCTAGTTAAAATAGTATTAAAAAGCGTATACAGTTTCTGTTATCCTTTTTATGATGTTTAATCAATTTCTTACTTTATTCATAAAATTTGTTGGAGCATTTAATAAAACATTATCAGTTACTTCAGAAATCTTACCTAATACTTAACTCTATCTGAGATTATTTGCGATATTTTGATTAAAAAATAATCATGAAAAAAAAGTATTTGCGTACTCTTTTTTTAGATTTTTGTGGCATATTTTAAAATGTTAGTATTGGGTAGGAAAGCTGAGAAATAATATTAAGGCATTTAATCTTTTTTTGATTTTGATTAGAGAAAAGCAGTTATTTTTTCCCAAACTCTTTATCAGGAATTATAAGAGGCATTTGCTCTTATGCAAAAACGATTGTTTAAGTTAAAGCATGCTTTAAAACCGGTTTTGCCATACAAAATTCGTTTATTAAACCAACTTTAATCTTAACAATCGTTTTTGCATAAGGGGGATTATCTTTCCCCAACAAGAACACAAAAGATGCGTTTGGCGAACATATATACACAAGTATTTATAATTTGGAGTAATTTGATTACTTAATATGCTATTGTTAATAAATTAAAAAGTTACGAAATGTAAAATACTTTTTGTACAAAGTAGTTAAGGAAATTGTTCGGATACTCGAATATTCGACAAAAATGATTCGAATAATTTTTTATTCTAAATTGAAAATATTTGTTCGTTCGAACAAAAATGATAAAAAGTTGTTCGAATATTCGAAAAATTTTTGTTCTAATGACAACAATAGTATTTACAGCAAACACGTGCGTTTCTTGGCACCAACGTTACCGCTGAAATTTTTCAAAAAGGGGCACAAAAAGGGGATTTTCCAAAAAAAGTAGCACTAAAAGGGGATTTCTAAGTAAAAAACAGGCAACTTTAAAATCAAGAAAAATTAAAAAAACAAGCATACTTTTAAGTTATTTTTATTTAAAACAAACAATAAAAATAAATTTCTCATGTATAAGAAGTACAAAAACAAAAATTTCATGAGAATTCATATACTACGTTTACACGTACGTGTTATTTGCAAGTAAAAATTCTAACTTACTAACTCACAGAACAACTACTGATTACTGAGGATGAGATATGTATACAGAAAAAGAAATTTTTAGTTCTATAATTGCTTATTTGACGACTGAATATATTTCTATAATATCGGGCGTTTAAACAGCTAGTTGAGTATTTGCGAATAAGACAACTATAAACGTAGTATAGATAGCTACTAAATATAAAAAAATGATAAAATCTGTGTTAATAAAATAACAGTGGTCAAATTGGGAAATTTCGATATCGAATGCCGTGCTTTTGCCCCTTACAAAAAATCAATGAATATATAAATATATGTTTTGGCATATTTTGGGACATGTTTCATATCACTTATTTACTTAAAAACCAGCAAAATTCAAAAAATTCACTTTACCATTTAAAGTTTTGATACAAATTTGAAAATTTGATTCTGAAGAGGAAAATACTATTCTTTTTAGGCATTATGCATAGTTATTAAATACCTTAGTACCTATACTTTTGAAATTTCACATCTGCATTTATTAATAAGTTTTTCACTTGGAATCCATTCTTCCAAAACGTTTTGAAATAAATTTAGATCAGACAGCATGGACTGACAAATGTCTACTTTCAGCATATTTGGTAATTTTTTAGTGATGTTAATTTATGTTTATGCTTTCTGTGTTTTTTTATGAAGAAAAAAGTGTAACTCGCAAACCTTGGAACTGCTGAATCTGTTTTTGAGTTTAATTTAGCCAATTTGTCCATTGACTTAAACGAGTGGATGCAACTTATCATCCTTAAAACAAGCTTCATATCAGCAATAGCCACTTCCCGAAAATCTATATTTTTGTGGTAAAAACTAGGATATCTTAACATCATTTGCTTGTGGCAATGGCCACGTGTTTGGATCTTTGAGCATGGCTTTCTAAATTATTCATTTGGCAGATGAGCAACTGATTGGAAAAACCACAAATAGGTTTTTTTTGGTATCTGCATCCATCTTAACGCACTTATGAAATCTTTGGAATACTTTCGTGTTGTTTTTTTTATTGGTTTTTTTCCGAGATAATAGGCTCACCTGATGAACTAATTTCATCGGAACTCAAAGCACTACTTGATGATAGCTGTTCAGTGTGTTATTTTCATACCACATTATTTCCTTTATCATAAAGTTTTTCACCTTTTAAAACTATGTACTTTGATCAAATTTGGCTTTCACAATTGCTGCGGAAAATACAGTTAGAATTACTTTTATATGAGTGTATGTAATTTCATATTTAAAATTTTTACACAAATGAAAAATTCATACCAAGGCACAGAAAATAATATTGAAAAAGATTTCCGAAAAATTGTTAGTGAGTTTGAAAAAAATAAAACAAATTTTTACACATATCAACTTAAGAGTGCTAAAGGCCTACAAATAGTATTAAAGGGCATAGATTTATATGTTCAGCCTGAAGAAGTAAAATGTGCACTTATCGAACAAGGATTTAAGGTAAAAAATGTTACCAATATAATCAATAGAGAGAAGATTCCCCAGCCTCTATTTCGTGTTGAACTGGAGCCGAATGATATACAGTTAAAAAAAAACGAGACGCACCCAATTTATAGTCTAAAATACCTTTTATACCGAAAAATCACAGTTGAAGAGCCACGTAAGCGTTCAGGTCCCGTACAGTGCCATAATTGCAAAAACCTACTGCAAATTACCTACAGTTTGTGTTATCTGCGGTGAATTGCATGGTACTGCTAACTGTACCAAGCCAAAAGTACAAGCAGAAAAGAAATGCAGTAATTGTGGACGTAATCACACTGCTAACTACAGAGGATGCCCTGTATATTCTTTCGTTAAACAGGCTATGGGTCAAAAATCTAAATTAGCTCCAGTTCAATCAGCAAATGCTTACTCCGCCACTCTTCCTCAAACTAGCCAACTAGTTACTTCACGAGTATCGTATGCCGATGCTGCTAAGACTAGTTCTATTCCCACACAAAATGTTCCACCGCCAAGTAATTCAACGAATGCAAACTCTACTTTTAACTTTAGTCGTCTTGAAGCTACTATTGAGAATCTGGTGCTAACTATAAACAACTTTACAACAAATATGACTAGCATGATGCAAGAAATGCTGAGAATGCAGAATACTCTGCTTCAAGCATTAGTCAACAAACCATGAACACGTTAAAACTATGTTTCTGGAACGCAAACGGCATTCGCCAACATAAAAATGAACTTGAGCACTTCCTCACGGAAAAAAATATTGATATAATGATGGTCTCTGAGACTCACTTGACTTCGAGAAGCTGCTTTAAAATAAATGGTTACACTCTATATGATTCAAAGGACCCGAGAGGGAGAGCATGCGGTGGATCAGCAATTCTAATTAAGTCAAGACTCAAGCACTATATCCTTGAGAACGTTAGTGAAGAATATATGCAAGCTACGAATATTTTCGTAGAAAATTTTTGTGCGAACTTTGTGATATCATCAATTTACTCGCCTCCCAGATTTTCAGTTACCGAAGATCAGTATGAGAAGTTCTACAAATCGCTTGGATCTTGTTTCGTGGCAGCTGGTGACTACAATGCAAAACATACGTACTGGGGCTCGCGTCTTGTTACACCTAGAGGTAGAGCGTTGTTTAATACAATTTCAAAAATGGGCTTAGATGTCATTTCGAGTGGGGAGCCTACTTACTGGCCTACTGACGTAAGAAAAATTCCAGATGTTATAGATTTTGGCGTCACGAAAAATATCCATAGGGACTTAATTCACGTAGAGGGCTCTGTAGATCTGTCCTCCGATCACTCTCCCACAATAGTTAAAATTTTCAACCCACTAAGGAGTGATTTAACTAACTCATATGCGAAAACGATTAATAGGGTCAACTGGCTAGGATTCAAAAAATATATTAGTAGTCACTGCGTAGAAAACATTCAGCTAAGATCACCTGATGATATTGAATTTAATATTGCCAATCTTAACGAATATATTAAACAGGCTGCTGAACATGCCACTACTTCCTATCCGCAGACTGGCTTTAATAGAATTTATTCTACGCAAATTGAACGTCTTGTATGTGAAAAAAGGAGAGCTAGAAAAGAATGGCAACAACACCGATCACCCCTAAATAAAATCAGACTTAAAGAATGTACTAAACGACTCAAAGAGCTGCTATCGGCGGAAAAGACTGTATTACTGAAAAAGTATTTAGAAGGTCTTGATGTAACGTCAACATCTAATTACTCTTTATGGCGCGCTACTAGAAATCTTAAAAGACCCGTTGATCTCAAATCACCACTGCGTACTTCGACCGGAGGCTGGGCAAGAAGCGATAGTGAGAAAGGTAACTTATTTTCTGAGCATTTAAAATCTGTATTCACTCCCAATTCATGTACGGGTGCTGCCGGATTACCGAGTGTAGTATCTCTACCCCCTCGTCCCTTAAGGTTTAAGATGCATGAACTACAAAAAATAGTTGCTGAACTCGACCCTAAGAAAGCTCCAGGTATTGATGGCATTAGTAACAAGATGCTGATGAACTTGCCTCATATTGCAATAAGAATTTTGCTATTTATTTTTAATGCCATTTTACGAATGCAGTATTTTCCACATAACTGGAAACTTGCCAAGATTAAAATGATTCCAAAGCCAGGCAAAGATCTTACCAAGGCTGAGTCATATAGGCCTATAAGCTTACTTTCAACAATTTCAAAGCTTTTCGAAAAGCTGCTCATGACTAAATTGTCCACAATTTTAGCTGATACTGGGTGCATCCCAGACCATCAATTTGGCTTTAGAAGTCAGCATAGCACTATTGAGCAAACGCATAGATTGGTTCAAATTATAAGGAGGACTTTTGAAGAAAAGAAGTATTGTTCTGCCCTTTTTATTGATGTTTCTCAGGCATTTGACAAAGTATGGCACAAAGGCCTAGTTTTAAAATTGAAGACATACCTACCAATAAATATACAAAAGCTTCTGGAAAGTTATATTCTTGATAGAAAGTTTACTGTTGTGGAAGGAGACTTCATGAGTGTACCCGAATCTATATCTTCTGGTGTGCCACAGGGTAGTATTCTGGGGCCAGTCTTGTATCTAATATATACTTGTGACATGCCTGTGAGCAATAACATCCACACTTCTACATTTGCCGATGATACAGCCTGTTTGAGTATTCACAAAAATCCTGATGAGGCATCCCGCAATCTCCAAGCACACATTACCCAGCTTGAAATATGCTTGAACTTATGGAGAATTAAAATCAACGAACAAAAGTGTGTTCATATAACGTTTACCCTAAGAAAAGATTGTTCCCCCATTCGAATCAACAATCAAAATATTCCTCAACATTCTCAAGTCAAATACCTTGGCATACACCTTGATCGAAGGCTTACATGGAAATATCATATTGACTCTAAGTTAGCCCAAATGAAACTTAAATTGACTCAAATATATTGGTTAATTGGCAGAAATTCAACACTCAGCCTAGACTGCAAACTTTTGATATACAAGTCGCTTTTGAAGCCAATATGGTGCTATGGAATTCAGCTGTGGGGCACTGCTTCAGCTTCAAATGTCGAGAGAATCCAACGAAGGCAAAACAAAATTTTACGTTTGATAACATCTGCTCCATGGTACGTTAAAAATTCAAATATTCATCGTGATTTAAATATGCCACTAGTGAGTGAAGAAATTGCAAAATACGCAGGCAAATATTTAACTAAACTCGAGTCACATCCTAATCCGCTTGCCCGTAATATTTTGAGCTTTACTGGACACATCCGCTTAAAAAAGAGGAACACAAGGGCTCTTATACCCAACACTCCAGATGGGACTGCTTAAAAATACTTCTTTTTGATTATCACTACTTATGTATTATTTATAACTATCACTAAGCTTATGTCCGATATTGGTCGGGCCTAATAATTATATTTAGATTTAAGATTTGATTACTTATTGTTAGTTCATTTTTGAAGATACAATAAATAAATATGTATATGAAAAAAAAAAAAAAATTTTTTTGTATGTTCTTATATGAAGTTTGACACAGGAATTAAAATCTTGTTGTCGAATGTGATAGAATCTCTACGAATATGCGTAAATTTTTTTTTTTCAAAATAAAAACGAAAAGTGACTTTGAACAAAAAGGGGCAAAAGGGGCACAAAATAATCTAAATGATACTAAAAGGGGATTTAAAACTAAGGGGCATAAAAAGTGGCAAGGCAGTCGGAAAAGGGGCAAAATGCGACTTTAGTCGCATAACGGTAATGCTGATTGGCACAATTGTGCTGAGCGTATCCACACCAGTGCGCACACTTAATTTTTTTTAATTCGGTAGAATCGAAAAAAAAATTCCGTAGATTTTAATGAAATTTGGTAGAAAATATTTTTAATCAAAGAAACATAAAAACTAACAATTCAAAGAAACATAAAAAATAACAAAATATATGTGCTTATATATAAAGAGTAAGTGCGAGGAGTATCAAACTAAACAGATTCCAAAAGCGCATTTAAAACTTCACATGTGATTGGAAATTAAACTGCGATAAACAATGAAGCATTTCCAAAAAAAAAGTGTCATCCCCAGTTATTTGCCCTTGCCCTTTATATATGTATGTAGATATGATATGCATACATAAAATAATATACAAAAATAACTGGAAATTAGTTTTTTTACATATGTTTTATAAGGCTACTAAAATAACTTTTATTTGACAAACATTTATAACTACAAAGATTATATGTAAGATCCATTTATGAATTTAAACTTTTGTACAAAAATTATTAAATCATTGGGAGGAATAAATATTACATCCCCAAGGCACAATTCTTTGGCAAATATTAGGTTACTTATAGTTTCAGTTTTTAACCGATTTCTTTGTTCTGTTTTAATGATTATCATGGCAGAAAATGACCGCTCTGCGGCCGCACTGCTATGTGCCAAAATATCCAATTTACACATATATCGACTTAAATTACTAAATAACAATTCGTTAAACATATTCTCTTCTCCGCGCAAAGCTTTCCACATTTTAGAACATACATGTGATGAATTTTCCGTATGTGTGATCAATTTGATCTTGTAGCATCAGTGTTAATCAAAATTTTTGTTCAATATTCGGTAGATTTCAGGCCTTGTTCGGTAGAATTGGTAGATTGTTAAATTCACAAACATATTCGGTAGAATCTACCGAATATCGGTAGAAGTGTGCACACTGATCCACACGTATTCTTACGCTCTTTAATTTAGTCATCAATAAGACAGCGACGAATGCACATCAGGCGGATGCTTACATATTTTTTATATTTTTTTCAAGAGTATTTATCCAGCAAACACACGTGTTTCATTTCAAATTGATAATATGCGAAAAATATTTTATTATAAATAACGCATTTGGTAACATAAAACGCCTTTTATGTTATCAATGATTTAAGGAAGAAGGGAATATGTCATTAAAAGACATTATGATGCTTTTCATAGTGATATGAATAAGTTTAATGGTAAGGAAAAGGAAAACCGTTTATATAAAAATATAAACATTTATTTGGAAAAATAAAAAAAAATGGTTGCTATCAGTGGACCATACCAAAATAAATTTGAAAAAGGTATTTACAATTGAGTTTTTGCTTAGAAAATTAATTATTTTCACTTTATAGTTTAACTGTGTAGCTTTATGTTTGGTGGGTAGCTCGTAACCTCAATACATTGACAGTTTACCAATACATTCACAGCGCCACCACTGATTTACAACCAGCTACCGAGGTAGCATTTTGTATCATAATCCAATCGTTTCCGAATCAGCTTGACGGGAAAAATAACCGTGTATGAGCTCATTTTTCGATCATAAATGATACTCCCGTTGTGAGAAAATGGTACCCTACAGATGAATCATACCAAAGAATCAGTTATGATACGATTTGCTGATTATTTTTTAGCAATTTTCATATTAAATCATTTAAGTCACCTTTTTGCGGTTTGCATGATGTTCCTATATTTTCAAGAAATCATTCTTTGATCATATAGATGAATCATAAGTGAATCCTCTTTCAATCGCCCAAGTGATAAATCACTTTTTAATCATCAAAAGCGATCTGTAGAAAATCATATAAGATATTTCTGCCAAATATTTCTGCGTTGAAATTCTCACGTTTACTTTATTTTTGCTTTAATGTAAAGTTTCTCTTCTTCGACGCATTTTATCGAATACCCACCTATATAATTTTCTTATATAAATAATATAGAAGAAGAAAATATAATAATTTTGGTGGTGTTTGAATACTCTCAGTGTATTTTTTTGATAAAAAATTCGACAGAAATCTGCTCTTTTTGAGTGTTTTATGCTCTTGCGCTAGATTTTTGTTGGTAGTTGTGGTGTGTACGTATGCAAAACAGAATGCTAGCAGAGCGCTCAGTGCAATGGGATGATGGACGCTGGTTTGGCACCAGGTTTTTTTTTCACGTTTTGAGTGACTGAAAACGGGTTAAATCCAGCACGAAAAGTTCTAAGTTGGCATCACTGCATCAAAAATATTTGTCAAAATGAACCACAAATGTGTCATCTGAACACCAGGGTTAGCTGGGTACCCAGCTAGCATTTGGGTACAGATCGCTTTTGATGATTAAAAAGTGATTTATCACTTGGGCGATTGAAAGAGGATTCACTTATGATTCATCTATATGATCAAATAATGATTTCTTAAAAATATAGGAACATCATGCAAACCGCAAAAAGGTGATTTAAATGATATAATATGAAAATTGCTCAAAAATAATCCGTAAATCGTATCATAACTGATTCTTTGGTATGATTCATCTGTGGGGTACCATTTTCTCACAACGGGAGTATCATTTATGATCGAAAAATTAGCTCATATACGGTTATTTTTCCCGTCAAGCTGATTCGGAAACGATTGGATTATGATACAAAATGCTACCTGGGTAGCATTTGGTTGATCATTTTTTGCATAAATCTCTTTTTGATTCTCCTGAGATCACTTTTGATGATTAAAAACTGATTTATCACTTCGGTGATTGAAAAAGGATTCACTTATGATTCATCTATATGATCTAACAATGATTTCTTGAAAATAGAGGAACAAAATGGAAAGAAACCGCCAAAAAGTCATTTCGTGATTTAATACTACCAGAAAATTGCTCAAAAATTAATCAGTAAATAGTATCATAAATGATTCTTTAGTGTGATACATCTGTAGGTACCATTTTTTCACAACGGGAGTATCATTTACGATCGAAAAATGAGCTCATATGCGGTTATTTTTTCCTTCAAGCTGATTCGGAAAAGATTCGATTATGATACAAAATGCTAGCTGGGCAGGTATTTTTATAGCACATCACAGCTAGCATTTTGTGTCATAACCGAATCTTTTCCGAATCAGCTTGTTTACGATTTAATTGTAAGCAAGATGTTGAAAAAATTAAACTTTTTAAATTAAACATGTAAAACATAAGTATAAAAATTTAGCAAATTAACATTTTTTATTTTATGCAAATTCTGCTAAAAAGCATCTGGCAGAATTTTTTAAAAGTTGAATGCTTTTCAACGAATGAAAATGCTAGATCAGGCAGTGAAAATCCCAAAATGGCAACGATGTTTCTGTATCAAAAAAAAATTGTTTAGTACTTTTTTGATCCAGAGAGCACCAAATTATAATATTTTTTATTTAAATTTTATTAACAAAAAATTATAAAAACTACATTTACAACGAAATAAAAAAGGAACACATAGGTACAAATATACAAATAGGTATAGCCTGGATTAGACTTAATACTGTTGGAACATAAAGCTTGCCCCCGCATTCCGTAGCTCCCTAAAGCTAAATTCGACCGTTAAAATGCTGAACAAATAGAACATTTAAAATTTTTGGCGATTTACGACAGACAAGTGACAGAGAAGTGAGGTATGGACAAAATTCCGTAAGCTATTCTCGATATATCAGGAAACATGTATTCATCTAATGCGTTTTTATTTTCAGCCACAGTATACCAGAAACTGCATGTATTTTCTGTTGTTAATGGTTTTAGTTCGTCCATGTCAGTTAATGCTCTATATTGTCTGTTCATTTTTTAAAAATTTTTCTTTTCCCTGGGAACATTTTAAATAAAAGTGGTATAATGATGTTGGTTTTACCGGATAAAATATTTTCAGGAGGAAACTTACTAAACCAAACTAACATTTCATTGTCAAAGTCCACTTTTGCCCTTAGAACTTAATATAAACTTTTTACTTTTTGTTCTTTAAACTGATTTAAATAGTTATTTCAATAGATCAACTTCTGTGCCACATAAAATATCATTGAGTGGGATATGGTTTTCGTTGATAGTTAATTGTGAAAGCTTACACTTTTCTAAAAGATCTTTACTAATAAAGTTTCGTTCCATTTGTCGAAAAAATTTAATTCTTTTCAAAAATATGTGCATGCACGCTTCTTCTGACTGCATTTATAAGTTGTCCGTGAGAGTATCAAATTTGTTAGGGTAGTAGTACGGTACTTTTTTCATGTCAAATAGTATCAAAAAAGTTCGATCGTACCATATTTCCCATCACTGATATCGAATATAAACTATTTGCTGGGTTTTGTTAAAGATTAAAAGTTTAGAAAAAAATAACTGATTTTCTGCAGATCCAATAAAAGCCCTAAAAAGCGAATTATTCAACAACGTAAAATTTCATTAAATCATAGATCTGCAAGCATCTTTTTCCCTATAACGCGTTATAGGAAAGCAAGAAAAAACAAATTCTACTTACGCAGCAAACAAATACGTACACCAAAAAATTATTTTGTTGCTCTCTTTAGGTTTTGGCTTCTTTTTAACATGGAGCAGGGATAATTAACAAGTATTTTTAAATTTTATCTATATTTTGATGTCTTTTTATAAAAATAATGGCTTGGTAAATGTAAAACACAATAACATATAACGCATTGTGCATTACCATCAAAATTTTCTATAAAGAAGAATTCGCTTTCATAATTTTCCTTAAACATTTTACGCGCGTGGTGTTGTCTCAACAAGTGATAAACAGAAAGTGATTTAAAAAACATTTCCACCTCTGTTAAAAGTAAGCAGAGGTTTTCCTCTGCTCCACACACAAGCGCAAGTGTGTTTATGGGTTAGTGCACATCACTGCATTAAATGCTTTGAAATTATTCCTCAGCTTTTTTATCCAATACTAAAGCCGAAGGTCCATACCATCCGTTCAATGCGTAGTTGCGTTTCATGCATTTGTCAAAAAGTAGAATCAAGGTAATTGTATGTGGCAAGTTACAGAACAAAACGCAAAGAACGTATAGACGCATAGGACTGATAAAGTAGGTTTACTTTCTACTTTTGTATCCGTCGCATGCATCATGCTCTCTTTTATTGGCAAATGTTCGTGGGGCGAATTTAAATTTTTTCTCTTTTTGTATTAAAACAACAAAAATGCTTGCGTATAAGACGTATTGCATGTAACTTGAATTTATAATCGGAGAGAATGTACAGAAACGCATACCACGCATATGCAAAGAACGGATGGTATGGACCTTCGGCTTAAGAGGCCAACCTAAATCAGAAATATTACTTGACTCTTTAATTTACGTTTTAAGCCGAAGGTCCACACCATCCATTTAATGCGTAGTTGCGTTTTATGCATATGTCAAAAAGTAGAATCAATGGAATTTTATGTGGCAAGTTACAGAACAAAACGCAAAGAACGTATAAGCGCATAGGAAGGATAAAGTAGGTTTACTTTCTACTTTTGTATCCGTCGCATGCATCGTGCTCTCTTTTGTAGCCAAATGTTCGTGTGGTGAATTTAAATTTTTTCTCTTTTTGCATTAAAACAACAAAAATAATTACGCATAAGACGTATTGCATGTAACTTGAATTTATAATCGGAGAGAATGTACAGAAACGCATACCACGCATATGCAAAGAACGGATGGTATGGACCTGCGGCTTTACTCTAACTTTTTAAAATACGCTACAAAAAGCGAAAAAAAAGAGTACGCAAATCAGTGATGGGAATTGGAAATCTTGATTTCGTGCCGAATATGTTTCAAAATAGTGCCAAAATCACTTGAATAGTGCCAATCCAAATTTTATATAATTTAAATGTTATCACTTGGTGTTTGTTTGTATACTATGGTTCTTAAATGATTCATTATTTTGTATATCATTAAATTTCCATGAATATCACAAAAACACGTTCCAAAATTAGTTGTTTACATGCATATAGTACATTAGGGTGTCCCTTATTTTTTTGACGTCACTTTTTTTTGCGCATACCCACTAAAAAGTCTTGAAATGACCTAAAAGCCACCAAAAAATTTTACTTTGACCTGTGGCGTCTTGCGATTTAGTTCAGTGTTATTAATATGTGCCAGTAAGACGCATAACACAGTGTGACAAAACAAAAATACCTGAAAAGTGTTACTGTTTTTCTGGTAGGTATTGTCGAGTATAACAACAATATGTATTTTAAATTTTCCAAACACCTCCAAAATCTTGAGTTATGCTAAAAACCGGTTTTTCGTACCCGTAGGCACTTATCAACCTCTAACAGTAAAATATCAACCGATTTTAAATGTATAAAGGGATATACAAAAAAGAGACTAAAACCTTTCGAACCATGTACATTTCGTTTCAGTGAATTTCAGATGTATGTCTGTATTTTTTCACCAAATATAATTTATTCGGTTTTTTCGACATTTTTCTACTTTGGATTCGTTTTAAGGCAGTATTTTTGTACTGAAACCATACTGTAGATAACTTTATTTATAAAACATAATTTATTTGAGTTATTAAACATTTTATTAGAAGACATTTTGTTACAAAAAAACTACCTGTATGATGTATTTCGCATTCTATTTATACGCTTTCGGTGTATTTACGCTTCCAGGATAATGAAAGTACAATTTAATATATCAACAAAGAGTACATAATTACACAAGAGTGGTCGCCAAACTCAGTTAGAGTTTGATAAGTGCCAACAAAAAAACAGCCAATTAGATCTCGTCGACAGCAATGCTTACTCTTAATTTGCAAAGAATCATTAATAAATCTAGACCTTTCAAAGCTGTTTACCTCAAATAAAAATATCAGAGTATGTATGTTTAAACGTAGATGCCTTACATTATTTGGATGAAATTGTTGTATTGGTTGTAGCATCCCTGCAGATATTATCGGAATTCGTGGTCCATTTTTAGGAAAAATGATATAATTGCAACATGGTCCCATATAGTGCAGTCGTAGACGATTTCATTTGCAAGAAAACTTTTGATGTTAATCTATAAGTGTTCGCGTTTCAACAACAGGAATGAACACTTGAGTGCTCTATAGAATAGGAACTAGTCACGTGCACAGATACATCTGTTATATCAGTGCATATTGTTAAGTAATGCAGTGTCATGAATCATAGAATACAAGATTACGCATTGCGCATGTTTCTTAACTTGAGTGTGCTGGTGTGACGTCAAAATGACGTAGAAATTTAAATGTAAACAAAATTGCCCTATAATAAATACATTTGTGTGTGTGATTATGCTTATGTTTATCGTGTAATGTGACGTACATGCGCAGAAAAATAATTTTTTCAAAGCCTGATTGCGTAATTTGTATTCTTTGATTCATGATGCAGTGTTATTAGGTGATATTGTTATTGTCTGAAGTATAGTAGATGTGAGTGGATACAGAGAGACTGAGTAATGCTAGGAACACAACTAGGACGAACGACGAATTTTTCGGTGCGAACTTTCGTCATAAAAAATAAAACACATTTGTGCATATGAGAAAGAACACAACACAGCCGTAGAACGAAATTCCTTGTACGTGAAGAACTCTGAGATAGATTTATTTCTATTTTGTACGCCGACGAACGACGTAAAAACAATTTTATCTCTCTCTCCCGGTCTTTGTACATACAACAACTAACTTTATCAAATATAAGAGAGGAATTCGCTGAGTAAATTCGTCGTTGTTGTTCTTCACACGACGACTGTACGCAGTGAGCTCTTTTCGACGAATTCATCGAGGTGAAAGAAATTCGTTGTTCGTCCCAGTTTTATTCCTAGCATTACTCAGTCTCTCTGTATCCACTCATATCTATTATACTTCAGACAATAACAATATTACCTAATAACACTTCTAATAAAATGTTTAATAACTCTGTCAATTTCGAGGGAATTTTTTAAAACAAATTATGTTTTATAAATAAAGTTATAAACTGTATGGTTTCGGAACAAAAATACTGCCTAAAAACAAGTCCAAAGTAGAAAACTGTGGAAAAAAGCCGAAAAATTATATTTGGTGAAAAAATACAGACATACATCTGAAATTCACTGAATTAAAATGTATATGGTTCGAAAGCTTTTAGTGTCTTCTTTCTATATCCGCTTATACATTTAAGATCCGTTGATATTTAACTTAGTTGGAGGTTGATAAGTGCTTACGGGGACGAAAAACCGGGTTTTACCCGTAACTCAAGATTTTGGAGGTGTTTGGAAAATTTAAAATACAGATTGTTGTTATACTCGACAATATCTACCAGAAAAATAGTATAACCTTGCAGGTATTTTTGTTTTGACACACTGTGTTATGCGTCTTACTGGCACATATTAATAACACTGAAGTAAATCGCAAGTCGCCACGGGTTACCTTTCTTAGATCAAAGTAAAATTTTTTTTGGTGGCTTTTTAGGTCATTTCGAAACTTTTTACTGGGTATGCGAAAAAAGTGACGTCAAAAAAATTAAGGGACCCCCTAATGTACATACATATATCAATTTATGTACATATTTACTTACTCCAACACTACAGCCAACCTGTGCTTAGATGATATACCGTCATTAAGATGTGTGTTTCTCTTCGGCTTAAGTAAATGTTCCTTTTTGCTTAATATATCTAAGAACGCGGAAATATCCATGTGAAAGTTTTCTTTAAATGTTTTCTTATCTTTAACCATATCATCGAACTGAAGAAATAAAGTAAAATTTTAGTTTATTAAATACTTGAATAATTTAGCAAATAATACTTACATCTGAAGCAAACCTTCCTTTATCATTCCTTTCCAGAAGGTAAAGGCTTTTTGCAGAGCGCATGTCTTCAAAAAGCTCCTCCGTAACAGCTGCAATTTGCGTTGGTAGGATGCAGCACAAGCTCCTAGTATTATATCATTGTCCATTTTTCACGTTTTATTTTAATAACATACAAATATATTTAAGCAAATGGTTTTGTGAAATAATGCGACTGGCATTTATGTTTTCCCACCACAATGTTGACAGCTGATGTTTTTGTTTACAAAATCGACCAATTTTGCATACTTCTAACCAATAAAAACGATGATTTTTTCGGAAAAAGTAATATGGGCATCACTTGTTAAGCCTGGTACTCTATTCAATATTTCACTTCAAATGCTGTCAAAATACATATAACAAAAATTGGCACGAATTGTTCATGAAAACATGTTGCAGAAATAATAATCTGTTTATCTTGGGAAAAACGTATGAAATGTATCTTCAAGATTTTAAATTTTCGTACGAAGATAGGTAGCACTTATTTCGCGTGGAATTTACAACAAACACATGAGGCGTTCTTAAAAACATAAGAAATTGTGGAATAGTTTCAGGGCTATTTAATATTTCTTACATGTCAAATTTTTCGTATGAAATAATCAATGTTGCTCAACATTTTTCACAAATTTGAACCAAGTACTATGCCTTAGTCAGTGTTGCCATAACATGTAAGAGAAAAAGAGCTAGATTGCGGCCCGTGCCACCATAAATCATTTGACAACAGTTGCGCTACGGAGAGGCCGCGGGATGCTAGATCAGCGCGATTACTCTTAGAGTCAACATGGCGCCATGAATCACTACCTACTTTGTCAATGATCGACGTCACTCTATTTTCCACGAAAGTTTTCCATTTATTCAGATGTTTTTGAAGCCATGCTAGGACGATCGTGGAATCAGTCCATAGATATAATTTGTAATTTTTAAGATTAAGTTGATCTTGAATAGAGTCAGTCATCGTAGCCATAAGTTCTGCGCCACAGAGTTCTTTACGAGGCATTGAAACGAATTTAATTGGGGCTACCCTAGTTTTAGCGATTAATAAATGGGAGGAGATAAGGCCTTCGCACTCAGAACGAAGATACAGCGTGGCTGCATATGCCTTTTCTGAGGCATCACAGAAGCCATGTAGCTCTATAGAGTACGAGGGGTCATATTCGACAAAACGGGGGATTTTGATGTTTTCTATATGTACATGGTCATTAAAAAATTCGTGCCATTGTAACAGCGTTGATGGTTGCAGATGCTCATCCCAGTCGGTGCCATCTTTCCATATCTGCTGCATAATCATTTTTGCGACTATGATTTTGGGAGATAACCAACCGGCGGGGTCGAATAATTTGGCTATTTCGTATAGAACTAATCTTTTTGTAGTGCCGGTTTGATCGGGATGGGATTTTAATTTAAAGTATAAATGATCATGTCTAGCGTTCCATCTCAGTCCTAGCATTTTAGTGGTGCTGGTGTCTGATAGTTTTAAGAATTCTTCGTCTAGTAAGTGTTGTGCGGGAATCTCCTTTAATAAATAGTCGTTGTTTGCTGTCCATTTACGCAACATAAATCCGGCGGATTTGAGAACAATTATAAGATCGTCCCGTGATTTTAAAGCTGATGAGATAGTATGCGCTCCTGCCAACACATCGTCGACATACATATAATTTTTAAGAATTTCAGACACATGAGGATACGTATGTTCATTTTCGTTAGCTAGTTCTAGTAAAGTCCTGACTGCCAGGTAAGGGGCACAATTTACACCGAAGGTGACTGTGTTTAACTCATAATCATGAGGTTGTTCATTAGGGGAATTACGAAAGATGATTCGTTGAAAGGGGGTGTGAGTTGGGTTCACGAGAATTTGGCGATACATTTTCTCAATGTCCGCATTGAATACATATCAGAAAAATCGCCATGGCAGAACGAGAATAGTTAGATCCGACTGCAAAATGGGACCGGGATGAAGAAGATCGTTAAGACTTATCCCATTGTCCGATGGACTCGAAGCATTAAACACCACACGTAGTTTTGTGGTGCTGCTGTCGGGTTTAAAAACCGGATGATGGGGTAGGTAATAACTGTGAATATCGGCACAAGGAGTAGTAACTTTGGTCATTTGACCTAAGGCCGAGTATTCGGTGATCACTTGATCGTAATCGTGTTTTAATTAAGGGTTTTTAATAAGTTTTGCTTCATTTCGGTAGAATTGGGATAAAGCAATGTTGCGAGATTTTCCCACATTAATAGTTTGAGGGAAGTCCTTGTTTCGAGTGGTTGTCGTCTGATATAAGTTTTTACAATATATGTCCTCTGGTGAGGATTTAGGACCTTTAGGTATGGAAAAATGAAACAGCTGATTTTGTGACGGGGTTCCTTTTGATTGTGTCCGTTACTATCCATCCAAAAATCGTATTTTGGGCAATTAGTGACCGATTATTGTCCCATAGTAGACCATCCTGAATCACCTTTGGGTACACATCACCTCCTAGGAACAAATCAATCTCAGAACAAGTGTGGCGATAAGTGTCGGCTAATTGGAGATGAGCAAAATTGCTGTCTTTGATGCAGGCTGTTGAATAAAAATGTAGTTGCCTAGTAAGTTTTCGGACCACTAATGCATCAGCGTGGAGTACAAATGAGTTATTAATGCGTGATGATGTAGCCGTCAACGACTCCCTTTGATATAAAAGTTACCTCGGATGCAGAATATATGAGGACACGAACAGTGTATTTAATATCACCATTATAAACATCAACAAGAGCAGTACCCAAAACCACAGAATGTGCTAACGATTGTAGTTGGGTTGAAAATGTTTGAAATGTTCGTTCTGCTGCTTGTTTGGATATAGAAGGGGTAGTATCTAACACTGGAATTTAATTTTTCGGGACAAGGGGCTTGATTGCCGTAGGAGAAGAAGTACTATTCGGCTGAAACCCAGATGAATATGGATTTGGGAGTGGCTTAGCTTCAATTCGGTGGAGTAACGAATGGTGTTTCTTTTTGCACACATTACAAAGAAAACGGCTTTTACATTTCTTGAAAACATGAGAATTTCCTAGGCAATTAATGCATAAATTTTGACGTTTAACAGTAGCAAAGCGGTCATCGATTGACATATTCAGAAATGAAGGGCAAAGTCTTAGGGGATGTTGATAGGAACAAAGAATGCATTTTCCTGTTTTTACATTTGATACGGCAGTACTATAACTATTGCACCCTTTTGAGTCGGATTTCTTTGACGTATGTATTTTGTAAGTATTGGATGGACTGGAGAAGGTAGAGCGAATATCAGCGACGGATTCTAAGGTTTGAAATCTGGATGTCAAAAATTCATCCATTTGCTTCCACGTGGGTAAGTCCCTATTATGCGGCAAGGAGTGTTCCCAGAGATTAAGCGTTACCTCGGGTAAATTCGTTGAACATATATAAACGAAAACTATATCCCAATTGTTGTTGTTAATTTGTAGAAGAGATAGATTTGTGACACAATCATTGATAGTTCGTTGGAGAGTAGTAGGGAACTGCCAATTCTGGGACAATTAAAATTTTGAAATTTTAAAATTTTAATTACCCAAATTTTAAAATTCTTGGAAATTTGTGAAATTTGATACCTTGAGTTTTCGGCGGCACGCTTTGATGTTTTTTTGTTTACATTAGGAATTTTTTGTTTACATTAGGAGTTTTTTTGTTTACATTAACTTTGTGTGAACGGGTGATTTTTTTTTGAGGTGGCATTAATTGTGTGAACGGGTGATTTTGTTTTTTGTGGGAATACGTTAAGTGGGTTCATAGGTTGGAGGTTTTTCTTTTTGTAATGCATGTATGTATATGCCGACGGGAAAATCATGAAAATGATTTTTCCTAGTACCAAAGGGAAAATCATGAAATGATTTTTCCTAATACTAATGGGGGTGAAATAGTGAAAATTAATTTTTCCTAATGCCGACGGCAATACATGATTATTTTTCCTAATGTCTACGGTAAAACATGAATATTATTTTTTTCAAATGCCGACGGCAAAACATGATTATTATTTTTTTCAAATGCCGACGGGAAAATGATTTTTCATAATTCCGACGGGAAAAACATAAAAGTTATTTCTAATGCTAATACAGGAGTTTAAGGCTGGCCGTGATTTGGGTGGGTGGAGCTGTTGTCGTAATACATAACCGAGGGAGTTTATGGATGTGTCTGTCTGTCTGTTTTGCGAGGCTGTGATTGGTCGGGGGAGCGTGGTGTAGTAGAGGTAGATGGATTGAGTGTATACCTGTCTAGTGGAATTTGTGTGAGGGTGTGATTGACAGGGGGCGGGGTATAGTTGTGGTAGATCGACTGCGTGTATGCAGGTGTTGCTACTCTGTAGGAATTTAAGGCTTATAGTGATTTGGGGTAGGTGAGGGTGTTGTTGTACGAGTAATATGTATCCATGGGAATTTGTGGATGTGTCTGTCCGGGGGAACTTAAGCGAGGCTGGGTGTGTGGTGTAGTTGAGGTTGATCGACTGCGTGTATGTATGTCTATATGTTTGTAGGAGCTTAAGGCTGATCGTGATTTAAGAGAGGTGAGGATGGATGTTGTTGTAATATGTATACGTAGGAATCTGTATGTATGTATGTCTGTGAAAATTTAAGGCTGATCATGATTTAGGGTAAGTGAGGTTGGTGTAGTAATATGTCTGTGTGTATGTACATATGTTTGTAGGAGTTTAATGCTATTAGTGATTTGAGGATAGGTGAGGGTGTTGTCGTACGAGTGATATGTATGCGTGGGAATCTGTATGCATGTTCGTAGGAGTTTAAGGCTGATCGTGATTTGTGTTGTTGTCAGTGTTGTTTGTAGGAATGACCGTGAGAATTTTTGTATGTATATCTGTAGGAATTTAAGGTTGGCCGTGTTTTGTGAGGGGTGGTGTGTTGTTGAAATAATATGAATTTTTCTTATGTGAAATCTGGTATATGTGTGTGTGTGCGTATGATTTTCTCACGCTAGTAGTTTTATGTACGTAGAAATAAATTGTATTCAATATCGAGATTTGGTTCTATAAAATATTCTCATATATCTGATACATATACATAAGTATATTTTCATACTCAAGGTTGCTGGGTATTTTGTCATGCTTAAAATTGTCCAGCTTTAAAGTCTGCCTGCGAGAAATTTGTTTATATTACAGATTTTGTTTATTTAACTACGTCCGGCTTCTTTCGCTGAACTTCTTTTCATACGATCATGGGAATTTATAGTTTCTCTGTCCATAATAAGGTCGTTTAGCTTGAGCATGTGCTCCGACTGAATGGTTTGCGTTGTTCATATATTTTTGTGATGTAGATATGTAAGTGTCATTGTCAAGATCTTATAAATATTTGAGTAGTGATAAGAAATTTGATATTATGTGTACATACATACATAAAATCAATTTGTAGATATTTATGTATGTATGTATGTATGTCATGTGCGGTCTTTTGTTGATGTTGTAAATATTCGCCTGGTCTTTTGTGTATAGATGTCAAATATCTTCATAGTTTTTTTTTTTTTTATTTGAAATTAAAAAACGTTTATTTAATTTTTATCTGTATTTACTTCAAAGTTTGTGAGGATTTTCTGTTTTAAGTAAAACTGAATTCCTTAAGATACATACTTTAGAATAATAGTAACTATAATAGAAATATTTCCTATATTTAATTTACATTTGTTTAAAGTTGATGCAGTTTATCTTCATTCTTAGAAATATTTTGATATAAAATTTTTTCCAGCCGTAGGCTTTTTTCATCACCTTTTACATTTATTTTAGATCATCTTGCATTGCCTTTTATACATTTATAAACATTTTTAAATGAAACTGATCCAGCAGTCCAGCTTATGTAACGATAGTTTTTTTTTGTTAGCCAGCTTGCTTCTTTTTTTTATTTTTTTTTTATTGATTATTGAGTTTTATAATGAAATTATTATATTCATAATTGTTGAAAACAATCGCTACTTCTTTTGAGATTAAATCAGTTGAATTACTTTTGAAACCTTGTACGTCTATAAAAATTATGTTGTTTTCCATATTACTCAATTTATAAGACTTTTAGAATTTGACCTTTGATGGGTATATATTCTAGTATATGATCATGAATAAGAATACAGTAAGCTGATTTCTTTGCTTACTATTTCAAATTAAAATTTTATTCAATTGATGAAACACATGAGATTCTTTCATATACTACCTTTGCTGGAATCTTAGATGCATAGAATAACTATATAGAATTGCATTACGTTTATTTATAAATTTTATTTTAAGATCAGCATCATATGGATATGAGACTGAACTTAAATGTACTTTTAAATTAGTTAATTCATAATGAACAATTTTATTTTCTTTTTGACTAGCGATCAACAGAAAATGAAGTCGTTTTCTTACAATTTAGGTCTGACCTCTCAACTGCTCCTCTAGTATACAATATGACTTTGTATGTCAGTATTTCTGTCTACTCTTTGTCAGCGTTAGGGATAATTAAATTTTAAACTTTTTATTCTTCAGATTGTGTTACTTCATACTGATAATATGTTTACATTAATAAGGTACGAGTGTATGTTTATTTTATGAAAGGTGAGCGCCTATGGCTTTTATTTGATGTTCTGGATGAAGTGATTTTTTTCTCATTTTATTAAAGTTTAGCGTATTGCATATATATTTCTAATATATTTAAGTGAGCTTTTTGTATCTGTCAGACAGAGTGAACGTATCAGTTGGTCAGTCAGTCTCTCTTTTTATTTTATTAATTTTTTTTTCTAATGTGTCACTACTATTTTTTCAGATTTTACTTCTTGAAATAGAAAATATTTATATAATTTTAAAAGTATTAATATATACATACATATAGGTAAATATATGTATGTACGTAGAAATTAGTTCATATACAAAGAAATACATCTTTAATAAGCAACTATTCTAGAAAATCGATCTAAAATAACACATTTACCTCCATCATCAATTCACCGTCAGTGTTTTCATAAAGTGTTAGAAACATTGGAATATCAAGTTTTGGGAGAATTTTTACTTCAAGTGTTTCTATATAAGATTTAGTGTTTGACCCCTTGACGTTATTGTGGTTAACGTAGGCTGCGTTGTATCGCATTCAGATGTAATCATTTCTCACTTAGAAAAGGTCCTCATCATCATCAATCATACCTGTATACAATTCATTCATGAGTTGAGTTGATCCAGATACAATTGCTGTCTACAAATTAATGATTAGAAAATAGCTTTCTCATCACCTTCTAACAAGTTTAATATTTTGCTAGCATGCATGCTTTAGCATGCTTCTATCGATAGTGACGCGAGAGTCCGACATTTAGTGCTGTTTTAATTAAAAATCTATACTATTAGAGTTACAGATTCACTCCTTTGAATTTTTAACAAAGTAGATACATATCTATTTCATTTGCCACAAAGTCTTAAAATTTCTTTCCTTATAAAAGTATGACGTTAGGAATTTTTTTACATTATACATGCTTCGGCATGCTTCCATTATTTTTTTCAATAAATTTAGTTCATACTCATACAGATACAGATATAAAGTAAGATCTGTTTACATTACATTTTAAAATTTATGCATGCTTCAGCATGATTCGAGCTGAAGTCTGTATTTATTTAGTAAGTTTGTTTGATACCCATTCATACACTGTACATTCTTAAAGATTGGATATCAAAGTCCAATTTCCTTAGTTTATCTAGAAATGAACAGAGTGAATATATATTATATTAACCCATATTCACAATATAAAACTGTGTGTGTTAGATTTTTCGAAATCGAAAATGTAGAACTTTTACTATAAAAAGTGATAATATGATGTGTTGCTGAATATTTCACTGTGCAATAGTTCATTTTGAACTCTTAAGTTTCCACAATATTTCATACAGACCATCAAGTTTAGAGAATTCCAGTACATTAAGCTAATTATCTTCCCTGAGACCTAACATTCCTAATCAATCCTTCAAAAAAAACCAACACAAACTAGATTTTTCCTTTTTAATTTTATTTATATTTTCATTAAATTTCAACATTTTGTACATCTTCAAATTACTGTATACTGTATTTTGCACCTTTTTCTCAGTCGTAGAGTTAACTTTAATCACAAATATTTTAATTTTCCGGTTAAATGAACTTTTCTATTGTAGGCATTAAGTAAATCTTTATGTATATCAATCCACTTATATGAATCATTAATGCTAAATTCTTAGCACATAATTCCTTTTAATGATCTATTAAATCAATCTACTATTGATGCTTTCATATTAAGTAATTTTTAATCCTCTATTTATGCATGAATTTTGCAGTGTTTATTAAAAAATTCTTTACCATCATCTATTTGTAAGTTTTTTGGTACTCATACCATTTCAAAAATATTTTCCATTGCCTTGGTTTTTTCGAGTGCAGCTTTTATATTCAACAATACTCACCATATAAACTTTGAGAATGTGTCAGTTACAGTCTACAAAAATTAATAATTTCTATTTTCTCTAGAATTGCTATCCACTTCACATAAATCAGCTCCATAAAAGATCATCTACTTATTCCATTCATTACACCACTACAATACACAAACAATTTTCGAAATTTATTATGAAGTTCGTTTACTAAATTTCTTTTTAAAGACATTGAGTTGTTTTACAGTTTTTTGGAGAGTGTTGTGATCTACTTGATATACTTTTAGCTATTTATACTAAAATGTAGTTAATTTTCCAGTCTATAAATTCTATGGTTCAGCTGTTCAATTTGTTTGTCAAAAAGATGATTTAATTTTTAGAATGTCTTTTTCAATTTTATACCTATCTTCTATCGTTAATTTTATTTCACACTCCACTCCATCAATTTGCATTTGAATATATCCTTGAATTATATTAATGCCTTAAGCTTTATTATTAATTCATCCTTTAGTTTCTAGATTTGAGTTTCCAGAAACAATTTACTGATAACATTATTCTCCGTCAGTGAATGATGATGATTCTCTATGTATGCATTGGTAGAAATTATATATTTTATTTAGTTTTCAAAATCAAATTTGTCATAGTATTTTCACGTTTTATCAATGACTAAAGAAAATAAACCCACTGTTAAACCCCTTATTTGACCATCAACTTGTATTTTATCTTTATTCAGTTTTAGATTTCTATCACCAAATTTCCTTTCATTATTGAAATCTTTAGGTGAGCCATAGTTTGTATCTAATTCATTTCTTCCTTCCAAGACTAATAACTCACTATAAGTATCTTCGCGTTTGGAAGGCTGTGAGTAAAAATCATCTTCTTCTTCATCATCATAATCATTCTCAGTATTAACATCATTAAATAAGATGGCATTATCAAATATTGTTCCTTTTGAAAGTTTCTTCAACTTCTCTCTATCTCGACTGATGGTTTCTGAGGCTTTAATACTTATATTATTTTCAGGTTCTATATTGTTTTTACTTTGTTCTTTCTTGTGTATTCTTTCAATATTTTTAGAACTATTTATGAATTCTTTGAGAGGTTCTGTTATAGGATCAAATATATCTCTTAGTTGTTCACGTGTATCTATTTAACCAGTTTTTATACTACGAAGCTTTTTCTTCAACACCAACTGTTTTAAAATTTTCTCATCCATATTTAATAAATAAAAGGTATCAGCTATTTGATCAGGTATCAGCTATTAGATCAGCTTATCAGGACCTGGTCTGGTTTTCAGATCAGCTTATCAGGACCTGATCTGATTTTCAGATCAGCTTATCAGAACTTGATCTGGTTTTCAGATCAGCTTATCAGGACCTGACCTGGTTTTCAGATAAGCTTATCAGAACCTGATCTGGTTTTCAGATCAGCTTATCAGGACCTGATCTGGTTTTCAGATCAGCTTATCAGGACCTGTTCTGGTTTTCAGATAAGCTTATCAGAACCTGATCTGGTTTTCAGATCAGCTTATCAGGACCTGATCTGGTTTTCAGATCAGCTTATCAGGACCTGATCTGGTTTTCAGATAAGCTTATCAGAACCTGATCTGGTTTTCAGATCAGCTTATCAGGACCTGGTCTGGTTTTCAGATCAGCTTATCAGGACCTGGTCTGGTTTTCAGATCAGCTTATCAGGACCTGATCTGATTTTCAGATCAGCTTATCAGAACCTGGTCTGGTTTTCAGATCAGCTTATCGGGACCTGGTCTGGTTTTCAGATCAGCTTATCAGGACCTGATCTGATTTTCAGATCAGCTTATCAGAACCTGATCTGGTTTTCAGATCAGCTTATCAGGACCTGGTCTGGTTTTCAGATCAGCTTATCAGGACCTGATCTGATTTTCAGATCAGCTTATCAGAACCTGATCTGGTTTTCAGATCAGCTTATCAGGACCTGATCTGGTTTTCAGATCAGCTTATCAGGAGCTGGTCTGGGCTTAAGATCAGCTTATTAGGAGCTGGTCTGGTTCTACGATCAGCTTATCAGGAGCTGGTCTAGTTTTCAGATCAGGTTATCAGGTATCAGATCAGGTTATCTGATTCAGATTGAGTTATCAGCTTACAAGTAGCTGGACATTTATAACATTTAGATGAATGAAGTTTAAGGTCAGATAAAATGTGAAAAACTATACTGTTATGTAGTCAAATTATTTTCTAAGACGATCATCACTTAATTCAGTATCTTTGCTTTTAATCAAAATTCCATATTTTTAATTTCAGCATGATTTATATTTTTCTCATCTTACTTAAACATTCTAACTACATTATGATTATTTCCTATCAAATATTTGGTGATTCTAGTATAAGTTTGACATTAGTAGAATGCATCAACATTCTTATCTTACCCCATACAAAAATATGCTTCTCACACACAACATGGTTAAATATCGTATTGGTATTACTTCTAGCTTTCTTAAAAGAAATAACAGATTCATTATCTGTAAATGTGTAATACCCATGACTTTCATTAATGAAATTAATTTCTACGGGTATTTATATTTAGGTTGTTAGAGAGATTTTGAGTTTAAATATGAAGATGTTTTCAAGTTTTAGTCCATTAGAACTGTCTAGCCAACCAATCATAATATTATTATTTTTTTATTTATTTTTTATTAATTTATTTATTTATTTTTTATTTATTTTTTTTACCAACTATTCTTGCACGAATAGAAATTGATAGAGAGGAACTACGATTTTTTTGAGCTAACGTTTGATGACTCATCAAAATTTCATACCAAGGTATTTTTATGTTGTTTTGACTATGAGTATGGATCAACATTTATGAAATCCCTTTCCTAAATATTGGTGCATGCACATAGTCAAAACAAAGTATGCTTTAAGTGTTTAAAACCAGTATTACCATCCTGATAAGCTGATCTGAAATCCAGATCAGGTCCTGATAAGCTGATCTGAAAACCAGATCAGGTCCTGATAAGCTGATCTGAAAACCAGATCAGGTTCTGATAAGCCTATCTGAAAACCAGATCAGGTCCTGATAAGCTGATCTGAAAACCAGATCAGGTTCTGATAAGCTGATCTGAAAATCAGATCAGGTCCTGATAAGCTGATCTGAAAACCAGACCAGGTCCTGATAAGCTGATCTGAAAACCAGACCAGGTCCTGATAAGCTGATCTAATAGCTGATACCTGATCTAATAGCTGATACCTTTTATTTATTAAATATTTTTTTTTTTTTTTTTTTTTCATATACATATTTATTTATTGTATCTTCAAAAATGAACTAACAATAAGTAATCAAATCTTAAATCTAAATATAATTATTAGGCCCGACCAATATCGGACATAAGCTTAGTGATAGTTTTAAATAATACATAAGTAGTGATAATCAAAAAGAAGTATTTTTAAGCAGTCCCATCTGGAGTGTTGGGTATAAGAGCCCTTGTGTCCCTCTTTTTTAAGCGGATGTGTCCAGTAAAGCTCAAAATATTACGGGCAAGCGGATTAGGATGTGACTCGAGTTTAGTTAAATATTTGCCTGCGTATTTTGCAATTTCTTCACTCACTAGTGGCATATTTAAATCACGATGAATATTTGAATTTTTAACGTACCATGGAGCAGATGTTATCAAACGTAAAATTTTGTTTTGCCTTCGTTGGATTCTCTCGACATTTGAAGCTGAAGCAGTGCCCCACAGCTGAATTCCATAGCACCATATTGGCTTCAAAAGCGACTTGTATATCAAGAGTGTGCAGTCTAGGCTGAGTGTTGAATTTCTGCCAATTAACCAATATATTTGAGTCAATTTAAGTTTCATTTGGGTTAACTTAGAGTCAATATGATATTTCCATGTAAGCCTTCGATCAAGGTGTATGCCAAGGTATTTGACTTGAGAATGTTGAGGAATATTTTGATTGTTGATTCGAATGGGGGAACAGGTATCTTTTCTTAGGGTAAACGTTATATGAACACACTTTTGTTCATTGACTCTAATTCTCCATAAGTTCAACCATATTTCAAGCTGGGTAATGTGTGCTTGGAGATTGCGGGATGCCTCATCAGGATTTTTGTGAATACTCAAACAGGCTGTATCATCGGCAAATGTAGAAGTGTGGATGTTATTGCTCACAAGCATATCACAAGTATATATTAGATACAAGACTGGCCCCAGAATACTACCCTGTGGCACACCAGAAGATATAGATTCGGGTACACTCATGAAGTCTCCTTCCACAACAGTAAACTTTCTATCGAGAATATAACTTTCCAAAAGCTTTTGTATATTTATTGGTAGGTATGTCTTCAATTTTAAAACTAGGCCTTTGTGCCATACTTTGTCAAATGCCTGAGAAACATCAATAAAAAGGGCAGAACAATACTTCTTTTCTTCAAAAGTCCTCCTTATAATTTGAACCAATCTATGCGTTTGCTCAATAGTGCTATGCTGACTTCTAAAGCCAAATTGATGGTCCGGGATGCACCCAGTATCAGCTAAAATTGTGGACAATTTAGTCATGAGCAGCTTTTCGAAAAGCTTTGAAATTGTTGAAAGTAAGCTTATAGGCCTATATGACTCAGCCTTGGTAAGATCTTTGCCTGGCTTTGGAATCATTTTAATCTTGGCAAGTTTCCAGTTATGTGGAAAATACTGCATTCGTAAAATGGCATTAAAAATAAATAGCAAAATTCTTATTGCAATATGAGGCAAGTTTATCAGCATCTTGTTACTAATGCCATCAATACCTGGAGCTTTCTTAGGGTCGAGTTCAGCAACTATTTTTTGTAGTTCATGCATCTTAAACCTTAAGGGACGAGGGGGTAGAGAGACTACACTCGGTAAATCGGCAGCACCCGTACATGAATTGGGAGTGAATACAGATTTTAAATGCTCAGAAAATAAGTTACCTTTCTCACTATCGCTTCTTGCCCAGAATCCAGTCGAAGTACGCAATGGTGATTTGAGATCAACGGGTCTTTTAAGATTTCTAGTAGCGCGCCATAAAGAGTAATTAGATGTTGACGTTACATCAAAACCTTCTAAGTACTTTTCCAGTAATGCAGTCTTTTCCGACGATAGCAGCTCTTTGAGTCGTTTAGTACATTCTTTAAGTCTGATTTTATTTAGGGGTGATCGGTGTTGTTGCCATTCTCTTCTAGCTCTCCTTTTTTCACATACGAGACGTTCAATATCCGTAGAATAAATTCTATTAAAGCCATTCTGCGGATAGGAAGTAGTGGCATGTTCAGCAGCCTGTTTAATATATTCGGTAAGATTGGCAATATTAAATTCAATATCATCAGGTGATCTTAGCTGAATGTTTTCTACGCAGTGACTACTAATATATTTTTTGAATCCTAGCCAGTTGACCTTATTAATCGTTTTCGCATATGAGTTAGTTAAATCACTCCTTAGTGGGTTGAAAATTGTAACTATTGTGGGAGAGTGATCGGAGGACAGATCTAGAGAGCCCTCTACGTGAATTAAGTCCCTATGGATATTTTTCGTGACGCCAAAATCTATAAGATCTGGAATTTTTCTTACGTCAGTAGGCCAATAAGTAGGCTCCCCACTCGAAATGACATCTAAGCCCATTTTTGAAATTGTATTAAACAACGCTCTGCCTCTAGGTGTAACAAGACGCGAGCCCCAGTACGTATGTTTTGCATTGTAGTCACCAGCTGCCACGAAACAAGATCCAAGCGATTTGTAGAACTTCTCATACTGATCTTCGGTAACTGAAAATCTGGGAGGTGAGTAAATTGATGATATCACGAAATTCGCACAAAAATTTTCTACGAAAATATTCGTAGCTTGCATATATTCTTCACTAACGTTCTCAAGGATATAGTGTTTGAGTCTTGACTTAATTAGAATTGCTGATCCACCGCATGCTCTCCCTCTCGGGTCCTTTGAATCATATAGAGTGTAACCATTTATTTTAAAGCAGCTCCTCGAAGTCAAGTGAGTCTCAGATACCAACATTATATCAATATTTTTTTCCGTGAGGAAGTGCTCAAGTTCATTTTTATGTTGGCGAATGCCGTTTGCGTTCCAGAAACATATTTTTAACGCGTTCATGGTTTGTTGATTAATGCTTGAAGCAGTGTATTCTGCATTCTCAGCATTTCTTGCATCATGCTAGTCATATTTGTTGTAAAGTTGTTTATAGTTAGCACCAGATTCTCAATAGTAGCTTCAAGACGACTAAAGTTAAAGCTAGAGTTTGCATTCGTTGAATTACTTGGCGGTGGAAAATTTTGTGTGGGAATAGAACTAGTCTTAGCAGCATCGGCATACGATACACGTGAAGTTACTAGTTGGCTAGTTTGAGAAAGAGTGGCGGAGTAAGCATTTGCTGATTGAACTGGAGCTAATTTAAATTTTTGACCCATAGCCTGTTTAACGAAAGAATATACACGGCATCCTCTGTAGTTAGCGGTGTGATTACCTCCACAATTACTGCATTTTTTTTCTGCTTGTACTTTTGGCTTGGTACAGTTAGCAGTACCATGCAATTCACCGCAGATAACACAAACTGTAGGTAATTTGCAGTAAGTTTTTGTGTGGCCATATTCTTGGCAATTATGGCACTGTACGGGACCTGAACGCTTACGTGGCTCTTCAACTGTGATTTTTCGGTGTAAAAGGTATTTTAGACTATAAATTGGGTGCGTCTCATTTTTTTTAACTGTATATCATTCGGCTCCAGTTCAACACGAAATAGAGGCTGGGGAATCTTCTCTCTATTGATTATATTGGTAACAATTTTTACTTTAAATCCCTGTTCGATAAGTGCACATTTTACTTCTTCAGGCTCAACATATGAATCTATGCCCTTTAATACTATTTGTAGGCCTTTAGCACTCTTAAGTTGATATGTATAAAAATTTGTTTTATTTTTTTCAAACTCACTAACAATTTTTCGGAAATCTTTTTCATCATATATTTGGATTTTAGTTTCATCAATATTACCTCGTTTAATTGGAATGATGTGAAAAGTATTTTCACCAATGGTCGACAGTAGATTTTTTAGAAGCGCGTTTGAATTTTTTTCTCTCAGATAAATAGGTGGTGGCTTGAAAGACTTTTGCGATGATGCGGCGGGCTTGTCGTTTTTGTCTTGCAATAATGAAAAACGATTTTGACGATTGATAGAAGATGTGCTGTTATCCCTAGACATCTTTGGGGCGGATCCAATTTTAGTAGAATTTGGGCTTCGCCCGCGCTTTAAAATGGTTATATATCTGTCCATTCCTACTTGTACCTTTGGTTTTGTACTACTGTTGTCTTCAGTAACAACTTGTTTAATTGTTGACCACGAGTCGGAAGCGGATGATATCGCTGAGTTAAATGTAGAAGTACTAGGCAATAATGCCAAATAATGTCAATTTATTAAATATGGATGAGAAAATTTTAAAACAGTTGGTGTTGAAGAAAAAGCTTCGTAGTATAAAAACTGGTTAAATAGATACACGTGAACAACTAAGAGATATATTTGATCCTATAACAGAACCTCTCAAAGAATTCATAAATAGTTCTAAAAATATTGAAAGAATACACAAGAAAGAACAAAGTAAAAACAATATAGAACCTGAAAATAATATAAGTATTAAAGCCTCAGAAACCATCAGTCGAGATAGAGAGAAGTTGAAGAAACTTTCAAAAGGAACAATATTTGATAATGCCATCTTATTTAATGATGTTAATACTGAGAATGATTATGATGATGAAGAAGAATATGATTTTTACTCACAGCCTTCCAAACGCGAAGATACTTATAGTGAGTTATTAGTCTTGGAAGGAAGAAATGAATAAGATACAAACTATGGCTCACCTAAAGATTTCAATAATGAAAGGAAATTTGGTGATAGAAATCTAAAACTGAATAAAGATAAAATACAAGTTGATGGTCAAATAAGGGGTTTAACAGTGGGTTTATTTTCTTTAGTGATTGATAAAACGTGAAAATACTATGACAAATTTGATTTTGAAAACTAAATAAAATATATAATTTCTACCAATGCATACATAGAGAATCATCATCATTCACTGACGGAGAATAATGTTATCAGTAAATTGTTTCTGGAAACTCAAATCTAGAAACTAAAGGATGAATTAATAATAAAGCTTAAGGCATTAATATAATTCAAGGATATATTCAAATGCAAATTGATGGAGTGGAGTGTGAAATAAAATTAACGATAGAAGATAGGTATAAAATTGAAAAAGACATTCTAAAAATTAAATCATCTTTTTGACAAACAAATTGAACAGCTGAACCATAGAATTTATAGACTGGAAAATTAACTACATTTTAGTATAAATAGCTAAAAGTATATCAAGTAGATCACAACACTCTCCAAAAAACTGTAAAACAACTCAATGTCTTTAAAAAGAAATTTAGTAAACGAACTTCATAATAAATTTCGAAAATTGTTTGTGTATTGTAGTGGTGTAATGAATGGAATAAGTAGATGATCTTTTATGGAGCTGATTTATGTGAAGTGGATAGCAATTCTAGAGAAAATAGAAATTATTAATTTTTGTAGACTGTAACTGACACATTCTCAAAGTTTATATGGTGAGTATTGTTGAATATAAAAGCTGCACTCGAAAAAACCAAGGCAATGGAAAATATTTTTGAAATGGTATGAGTACCAAAAAACTTACAAATAGATGATGGTAAAGAATTTTTTAATAAACACTGCAAAATTCATGCATAAATAGAGGATTAAAAATTACTTAATATGAAAGCATCAATAGTAGATTGATTTAATAGATCATTAAAAGGAATTATGTGCTAAGAATTTAGCATTAATGATTCGTATAAGTGGATTGATATACATAAAGATTTACTTAATGCCTACAATAGAAAAGTTCATTTAACCGGAAAATTAAAATATTTGTGATTAAAGTTAACTCTACGACTGAGAAAAAGGTGCAAAATACAGTATACAGTAATTTGAAGATGTACAAAATGTTGAAATTTAATGAAAATATAAATAAAATTAAAAAGGAAAAATCTAGTTTGTGTTGGTTTTTTTTGAAGGATTGATTAGGAATGTTAGGTCTCAGGGAAGATAATTAGCTTAATGTACTGGAATTCTCTAAACTTGATGGTCTGTATGAAATATTGTGGAAACTTAAGAGTTCAAAATGAACTATTACACAGTGAAATATTCAGCAACACATCATATTATCACTTTTTATAGTAAAAGTTCTACATTTTCGATTTCGAAAAATCTAACACACACAGTTTTATATTGTGAATATGGGTTAATATAATATATATTCACTCTGTTTATTTCTAGATAAACTAAGGAAATTGGACTTTGATATCCAATCTTTAAGAATGTACAGTGTATGAATGGGTATCAAACAAACTTACTAAATAAATACAGACTTCAGCTCGAATCATGCTGAAGCATGCATAAATTGTAAAATGTAATGTAAACAGATCTTACTTTATATCTGTATCTGTATGAGTATGAACTAAATTTATTGAAAAAAATAATGGAAGCATGCCGAAGCATGTATAATGTAAAAAAAATCCTCACGTCATACTTTTATAAGGAAAGAAATTTTAAGACTTTGTGGCAAATGAAATAGATATGTATCTACTTTGTTAAAAATTCAAAGGAGTGAATCTGTAACTCTAATAGTATAGATTTTTAATTAAAACAGCACTAAATGTCGGACTCTCGCGTCACTATCGATAGAAGCATGCTAAAGCATGCATGCTAGCAAAATATTAAACTTGTTAGAAGGTGATGAGAAAGCTATTTTCTAATCATTAATTTGTAGACAGCAATTGTATCTGGATCAACTCAACTCATGAATGAATTGTATACAGGTATGATTGATGATGATGAGGACCTTTTCTAAGTGAAAAATGATTACATCTGAATGCGATACAACGCAGCCTACGTTAACCACAATAACGTCAAGGGGTCAAACACTAAATCTTATATAGAAACACTTGAAGTAAAAATTCTCCCAAAACTTGATATTCCAATGTTTCTAACACTTTATGAAAACACTGACGGTGAATTGATGATGGAGGTAAATGTGTTATTTTAGATCGATTTTCTAGAATAGTTGCTTATTAAAGATGTATTTCTTTGTATATGAACTAATTTCTACGTACATACATATATTTACCTATATGTATGTATATATTAATACTTTTAAAATTATATAAATATTTTCTATTTCAAGAAGTAAAATCTGAAAAAATAGTAGTGACACATTAGAAGAAAAAATTAATAAAATAAAAAGAGAGACTGACTGACCAACTGATACGTTCACTCTGTCTGACAGATACAAAAGGCTCACTTAAATATATTAGAAATATATATGCAATACGCTAAACTTTAATAAAATGAGAAAAAATCACTTCATCCAGAACATCAAATAAAAGCCTTTCATAAAATAAACATACACTCGTACCTTATTAATGTAAACATATTATCAGTATGAAGTAACACAATCTGAAGAATAAAAAGTTTAAAATTTAATTATCCCTAACGCTGACAAAGAGTAGACAGAAATACTGACATACAAAGTCATATTGTATACTAGATGAGCAGTTGAGAGGTCAGACCTAAATTGTAAGAAAACGACTTCGTTTTCTGTTGATCGCTAGTCAAAAAGAAAATAAAATTGTTCATTATGAATTAACTAATTTAAAAGTACATTTAAGTTCAGTCTCATATCCATATGATGCTGATCTTAAAATAAAATTTATAAATAAACGTAATGCAATTCTATATAGTTATTCTATGTATCTAAGATTCCAGCAAAGGTAGTATATGAAAGAATCTCATGTGTTTCATCAATTGAATAAAATTTTAATTTGAAATAGTAAGCAAAGAAATCAGCTTACTGTATTCTTATTCATGATCATATACTAGAATATATACCCATCAAAGGTCAAATTCTAAAAGTCTTATAAATTGAGTAATATGGAAAACAACATAATTTTTATAGACGTACAAGGTTTCAAAAGTAATTCAACTGATTTAATCTCAAAAGAAGTAGCGATTGTTTTCAACAATTATGAATATAATAATTTCATTATAAAACTCAATAATCAATAAAACAAAAATAAAAAAAAGAAGCAAGCTGGCTAACAAAAAAAAACTATCGTTACATAAGCTGGACTGCTGGATCAGTTTCATTTAAAAATGTTTATAAATGTATAAAAGGCAATGCAAGATGATCTAAAATAAATGTAAAAGGTGATGAAAAAAGCCTACGGCTGGAAAAAATTTTATATCAAAATATTTCTAAGAATGAAGATAAACTGCATCAACTTTAAACAAATGTAAATTAAATATAGGAAATATTTCTATTATAGTTACTATTATTCTAAAGTATGTATCTTAAGGAATTCAGTTTTACTTAAAACAGAAAATCCTCACAAACTTTGAAGTAAATACAGATAAAAATAAAATAAACGTTTTTTAATTTCAAATAAAAAAAAAAAAAAAACTATGAAGATATTTGACATCTATACACAAAAGACCAGGCGAATATTTACAACATCAACAAAAGACCGCACATGACATACATACATATATACATAAATATCTACAAATTGATTTTATGTATGTATGTACACATAATATCAAATTTCTTATCACTACTCAAATATTTATTAGATCTTGACAATGACACTTACATATCTACATCACAAAAATATATGAACAACGCAAACCATTCAGTCGGAGCACATGCTCAAGCTAAACGACCTTATTATGGACAGAGAAACTATAAATTCCCATGATCGTATGAAAAGAAGTTCAGCGAAAGAAGCCGGACGTAGTTAAATAAACAAAATCTGTAATATAAACAAATTTCTCGCAGGCAGACTTTAAAGCTGGACAATTTTAAGCATGACAAAATACCCAGCAACCTTGAGTATGAAAATATACTTATGTATATGTATATGTATCAGATATATGAAAATATTTTATAGAACCAAATCTCGATATTGAATACAATTTATTTCTACGTACATAAAACTACTAGCGTGAGAAAATCATACGCACACACACACATATACCAGATTTCATATAAGAAAAATTCATATTATTTCAACAACACACCACCCCTCACAAAACACGGCCAACCTTAAATTCCTACAGATATACATACAAAAATTCTCACGGTCATTCCTACAAACAACACTGACAACAACACAAATCACGATCAGCCTTAAACTCCTACGAACATGCATACAGATTCCCACGCATACATATCACTCGTACGACAACACCCCCACCTATCCTCAAATCACTAATAGCATTAAACTCCTACAAACATATGTACATACACACAGACATATTACTGCACCAACCTCACTTACCCTAAATCATGATCAGCCTTAAATTTTCACAGACATACATACATACAGATTCCTACGTATACATATTACAACAACATCCATCCTCACCTCTCTTAAATCACGATCAGCCTTAAGCTCCTACAAACATATAGACATACATATACGCAGTCGATCAACCTCAACTACACCACACACCCAGCCTCGCTTAAATTCCCCCGGACAGACACATCCACAAATTCCCATGGATACATATTACTCGTACAACAACACCCTCACCTACCCCAAATCACTATAAGCCTTAAATTCCTACAGAGTAGCAACACCTGCATACACGCAGTCGATCTACCACAACTATACCCCGCCCCCTGTCAATCACACCCTCACACAAATTCCAACAGACAGGTATACACACACACATACACTCAATCCATCTACCTCTACTACACCACGCTCCCCCGACCAATCACAGCCTCGCAAAACAGACAGACAGACAGACAGACCAGACAGACACATCCATAAACTCCCTCGGTTATGTATTACGACAACAGCTCCACCCACCCAAATCACGGCCAGCCTTAAACTCCTGTATTAGCATTAGAAATAACTTTTATGTTTTTCCCGTCGGAATTATGAAAAATCATTTTCCCGTCGGCATTTGAAAAAAATAATAATCATGTTTTGCCGTCGGCATTTGAAAAAAATAATATTCATGTTTTACCGTAGACATTAGGAAAAATAATCATGTATTGCCGTCGGCATTAGGAAAAATTAATTTTCACTATTTCACCCCCATTAGTATTAGGAAAAATCATTTCATGATTTTCCCTTTGGTACTAGGAAAAATCATTTTCATGATTTTCCCGTCGGCATATACATACATGCATTACAAAAAGAAAAACCTCCAACCTATGAACCCACTTAACGTATTCCCACAAAAAACAAAATCACCCGTTCACACAATTAATGCCACCTCAAAAAAAAAATCACCCGTTCACACAAAGTTAATGTAAACAAAAAAACTCCTAATGTAAACAAAAAATTCCTAATGTAAACAAAAAAACATCAAAGCGTGCCGCCGAAAACTCAAGGTATCAAATTTCACAAATTTCCAAGAATTTTAAAATTTGGGTAATTAAAATTTTAAAATTTCAAAATTTTAATTGTCCCAGAATTGGCAGTTCCCTACTACTTTGGAGCCGTCTAATGCTAGGTCCAGTTTCTTTAGAAAGTGGGGGTATGTTGAACAGACATTTGAGTTACGCATTTATCAAGACTCTTTTCTGAGACGATTTACCTTTGGGTTGAGGATAACCAATGAATCACTAAATCATTTTGTTTAACAAAACACACAAATTTTGGTTTTGATGTAAGTATTCATTGGTTTATTTATTGGTTTGTTTTTCTTTTTCTTTTGAGTTTGTAGTATTAAAAATTACTTTTCTTAATTTCTATTTGTTGTTTATATTGTTTTGTATTATTAACTTTCTACTTTTTTTGTTTTTTTTATAACTTTTTGTTCACGCTAGAATTAATTATGTTCAACTGTTGCAAGGGTTGGACTCTGCTAAACGACTGACCACAATGAAAAAAAGAATATGTGTTTGATCTCTGCTTTACGTGTATTCTTTTTTGAGTGGCAATAAAAGAAACACGCAGAGCAGACAAATTATCATTTAGGTGTGTTCGTGCACACTTAAACAGAAAGCCTTAATAATTTTTAGAAATAAAGATGTAATTCATTGATTAATGAATGCCCGTGTTTAACACTTCAAAGTTCATCATTGCGGAATACGAGAAATATCCACTTTGCATCCAAACAATAATATTTAAAGAAATCGCGAACAACTAACTTAAAACTTAATGAACTCCATGAGTGGCGAAAACCCAAATTGATATTGGCATCGAAAAAGGAAATAAGTTTATCCATACATCTATATGTTTAATTTGTATTAAAGGATAATTTCTGAAAAACTGCATTCATTTCGAATGCACAATTAATTTAAGAAATTAAATGCAAAGAAACTACGTATGTTAAGTTATACGTAACCTACTGTAGCTCCTTAACGCTTCCTTAGTCATTACTTTATATTGCTTTTCTGTGCTGTGCCGTTCTATTTCAAAATTTTAATAGATACTTTTTCTATAATAAATTAGCTGTTTCTGAGCAGAATGGTCACAGTTTTCCACAAAAGTGATGAGTTTTGCTTCATCCATTGTTATATTTAAATATAATTTTATTTAAATTAAATTTAAATAAATATTTTAATTAAATTTTTTAAATTCTTAAAGCACGATCACAGTTTATTTTGAAATGTGTTTATTGTATTAATGTTGCCACTTACAATTACTTGACAAATTTTTGATTTTCAGAGGTTGAACCGAAAAATAACGGCCCCGTTTCTCAAACCTACAAGTTACAAATTTACAAGTAAAATATATACAAAACAACAACACTTTTACAAATTTTATTGTTATAACTTGTAGATTTCAGAAACGCGCCGCAAAACGAAAGAGAAAAACTAACGGCTTGTATAAGATTTCTATAAACAAAAAAGAGTTAAATTTTTTCAATTCTTAAAGCACGATCACAGTTTATTTTGAAATGTGTATATTGTATTAATGTTGCCACTTACAATTACTTGACAAATTTTTGATTTTCAGAGGTTGAATCGAAAAATAACGGCCCCGTTTCTCAAACCTACAAGTTACAAATTTACAAGTAAAATATATACAAAACAACAACACTTTTACAAATTTTATTGTTATAACTTGTAGATTTCAGAAACGGGCCCCAAAACGAAAGAGATAAACAAAAAAGAGTTAGCTGATAACAGAACAGAAAGTAAAAACTAATTCTGTCTTCAGGCTTATACACACACAAACCAAATTTGGCATTTAGCTTAGTTAACAAATAAGTCACATGGCTTAGTGGGGTCACCTTAGATGAACCTTTTTCTTATTAAATTTCTCTTATTTTCTTTGTATCACTACCAGTGATGCCAATATCATACAGGTAAAAACCGGCTAAAATTTTTAGAGCTCTTAAAAATATCGAAACCCGGTACTCGTAAATCAGAATCGATGTATCGATATATCGGTTTTTGAAATATCGATATATCGATATTTTTTGCCCATCGCTAATTCATAGGTAGGGTGCCCCTGTGGCTGAGTGGTAGCGATGCTAGCCTCTCAGTCTAGAGGTTGTGGCTTCGATTCCCGCCATAGACTCTGGGTGTTTTCCGCAGACAAGCTAATCGCTTCGCGGGTTGTGTTTGTTAAAAAAAAACATAACTAAGAAATTAGAATTAGGTATATTGTGTAATGTGTGGGCAAAATTATATAGTATTAAAAACTTAACATTTTTAACTGTGAGAAAAATGTCGTCATATTTTTTGAAAGAATTGTATCAATCATTCCATAGCAAGTTATGTGAGTTTTGACATTTTTACGTAACCCCAATGTTGTGAACAATAACATATTTAATAATATTGTATGTATGTATATGCCGCTTGAAATATGTATTTAATTCAAAAATTTTGAATCCAGCTGCGAATGGAAGACCACGAAAGAGCAAATCTTTAAGAGTGTTAAATAGAATAGTTAAGTAAAGTTTAACATTTGTTAACACACTAATAATCCCAAATTATTATTTTACTTATTCAGTAAAATATTTTTTATATATATAAAACATTGAAATTATATATAAAAATACATTAAAATTGATTATTGAGGGTTAAGCTGGATCCTATGTGCATTTCACTGTTGCTATTGCAGATCATCAGGAAACCTTTAACCAAAAGTTTCTTAGAAAAACTAGAGTTATTATGTTAAACTTTCATTTAAATAAATGAGAAGTTCAACAAATATCAAAGTTGAAACAAGAACGTAATAATCAACATGTTTTTTTTTACTTTTTTTACTTTACCATTGCTACATTGGCTGACTTTTTTCAGCTCAAATTGTAGTTGTAAGAAGTAGTATGTGAAGAAAATAAATGTAAAAAAGAGCAAACTATTCAAGAATAGTTATTTTCTACATAGTTAAATCAGACGAACCGACTTAATAACCAGATATACCAATTGCACACGTTCTATAGTTTTACTGAATCACAATGGACCAAATTTTGTCTTCGAGTGGTCGGTATAGCACGACCCTTCCTAGCCTAACGTATTGTTTTACTTAAACATTGTCGTATAACCGACAACTAAAGTCTTGGGCTCACTTTAGCTTTGACTGTACCTTTGTTTAAGCTGACCAATAACCTTACGAACACTACAAGCTCTTAAAAAGAATAAAACTTAAAACAAGTTTTGTTACTTTAGTATTTCAAATCGTGTAATTTAATGTATTTGTACCCACATGTGTATCTCAGAGCGGTTCAGTTATATGACTACTGTCTACTAAACACTTAATGAAGATAAGTAAATTTTAATTGGCTCACAATTTATCTTAAGGAATTATCTATGGAAAATTTATAAATTGAATGAAATAAAAAAGTGCAAAAAATGCCAAATAGTTTTAAGAAACCCAGTAAAAAAATTGGAAGTCATTCCAAAGGAACTACATTTTCATTGCATCCCAAAAATCGATATTTTTAATCTGCCAGTAAAATTTAAAAGTTATTTACTTAAATTGAAATGAAAGACTGTTTCGGGTTTAAATTCGTATAAAAAGAAACGAATTGTTAAAACAGGTAACTATTTACCATTTTTCCTAGATGAAAATCTTATCATGGAACACAAAAAAGAAAATTTTTCTTAAAATCACTTCCAATTCGGCGACCAGGCATCGAAAAAGAGAACTTCTTGCAATGACAACCCTATGTAAAAATCATTGGAACGGATCGAAATTTGCACTACTTCCAGATCGTAAACTCTACATTTTCATGACTTTTTTGGAGTGTCTTTTTTTACTGGGAAAGTGCTAAGTAAAAGTGATAAAATGGCAAGCCTGGCTTAAGGCATTAATATAATTCAAGAATATATTCAAATGCAAATCGATGGAGTACAACGTGAAATAAAATTAAAGATAGAAGACAGTTATTAAATTGAAAAAGACATTTTATAAATTAAATCATCTTTTGAAAAACAAATTGAGCATCTGAGTGATAAAATTTATAGATTGGAAAATTAACTACATGTTAATATGAATAAATCAGTTCTCGTTGTACCTTCATAGTGAACAGACGTATTAGCGGAATTTTTTTACATAAGTACATACTAAACAAACAAAAATCATACAAAAAAATATTCGTAGTACATAATCAGCCTAATCATGAATATTCCCTCGGAATTTATTTCTCACGGAAAATAATTTTCTCGAGAAAACATTCCTCCAATCATAAATTCCTTGGGAACAAAAAAGAGTAATACGTGGCATCACCGCATTACGAAGCTCGTTGTTTTGCTTGTTGTTGACATTTTGTTTCTCCTTTTTTTTTGAGTGAGAGAATAAACAAAATTAATAAAATTCGTAAACTTGAAAAAATATTTGGAAAAAAGCTTATAAATGATTTATTTGAGCATTATTTGTGTTTTTTTATATACAAAAACTATAAAATACAAGTTTATGTATATAAATTGTGTTTTAATTGTGTATTAACTATGTTTTTATGTAGTCTTGTGTAGTTCATGAACGAACTAGTTCAAATGAACGATTCAGTACTTTGAACTATGTGAACTAGTTCAATTGTTTTACGATCACTAGTTCAATTTTTGATCTAGTTCAATTTTTGAACTAAGAACTAAGACACAAAATGAACTAACACAGAGGATATGAACTAAATGTTTTCAACGTTTTGCTTTACTTTTTTACTGTTTGTGTGCTTTACTTCTATACTCATCCATATGTATGTATGTATGCATGTATATTTAGTTCTTTTTATCGATGGCTACTACCACAAATGCAATAAACAAGAAAACACAAGTAAACACTTAAACATATTTTATAAATATGTTTTATAAACTCATTATAAAGCAAATTTATTATTAATTAATTAGTTTTCGTAGTTTTTTAATCACAGAGTCTGTGTTTTAAATTTTTCCAAAGACCACACAAACATACATATGCATGTAGAATGGTAGATGTAAAATCATTGAACTAAAAAGACCTAACTAATTCATTGAACTAAAAAGACCGATTGAACTAAATGAACGAACTAGTTCATTTATAAATAATGAACTAAAATGACCGGTCACTGAAATGAACTAAATGGCACAAGTCTATTTTTATGTAAACTCCCTTCTGTTTTGCAAGGGAAAGATTTTTAGTGAAAAAAACAAGTTCAACGGCGTTCATAATACCTACTTTTTTCCCGGCGAGTTTTTTTTATTCCCGCATTTGGTAAAAAAAGGGAAAACACAAGTTCATAATAGGAGAAAAGGGAAAAGTGAAAAAACTCGCACGGAATTGTTGTTCATAATTGGGCTGAATAACTTTATGTATTATTATTATTTATCAAATAAGTTTTTTTTGCTTTGCTAATATTTTTTACATAGTCAGTAACAACAAAAACAAAAAAAAACTTAAAAAAACACAAACAAACTGCCCTTGAGGAATGCTCCATATGAGTACCTAAAAAACAAATAATTGTGAAGTGAGTTATAACGGCAGAAATGGCTATTTTACTGTGAGTTCTGATGCTCTTTATGGGCATAGAAGTTATTTTTGTGCACTTATAGAAATATACATAATTCAGCGAAATTTTATGAAGATTTTATTTTTGTAAATGTGGAAATCAAGGTGAAAGATGATCGTTTATGTGTAGATTTATGAAATATTAAAATTTTGTTTTAAATTTTTTTAAATGGTTAAAGTACAAATGCAGACGCGAAAAGGCGGGTGCGACGTTTTTTCCCAAGAGAACTAAACGCAGTGTCCTTGCTAATATTGATTGAACTTTAATTGAAAAGTAATTAAACAATAACAAAAGCTTATTTACTGCTGAAGAAAATTAATAAATATTGTTTTTATACGACATATGCGACATTAGGGTATAAGTGGAAGCATAATCAAACAACTTCCCTTATTAGAACTCCATTCTCCTTCTTTTTGGCTAATGAGTAAGTTGTTGTTAGTAGAAAATTTACAAATTTCAAAAAAAAGAAAAATAATACAAATTTCTTTAAATAATCGCTAAAAAATGCTCGACAAAGAAAATATTTATTTTAAAATCCCATATTTCGGTCAAAAAATTTAAAAAATTAAAAATGTTTTTACATTTGTAAATTATATACCTTTATGCTTTATTACTTGAAACAAAACAAATATTTTTGAGCAAAAAAAAAATTTTGTGGTGGACCTTTTTCTGTAATTACCCATATGAAACATAGAAACATAGTTTTAACGTGTTCATGGCTTGTTGACTAATGCTTGAAGCAGTGTATTCTGCATTTGCAGCATTTCTTGCATCATGCTAGTCATATTTGTTTTAAAGTTGGTTATAGTTAGCACCAGATTCTCAATAGTAGCTTCAAGGTGACTAAAGTTAAAGCTTGAGTTTGCATTCGTTGAACTATTCGGCGGTGGAACACTTTTTGTGGGAATAGAACCAGTTTTAGCATAATCGGCATACGATACACGTGGAGGGTTAGTTTGAGGAAAAGTGGCGGAGTTAGCGTTTGCTGATTGAGCTGAAGCTAATTTAAGTTTTTGACCCATAGCCTGTTTAACGAAAGAATATGCAGGGCATCCTCTGTAGTTAGCGGTGTGATTACCTCCACAATTACTACATTTTTTCTGCTTGATATTTTGGCTTAGTACAGGTAGCAGTACCATGCAATTCACCGCAGATAACACAAACTGTAGGTAAATTGCAGTAAGTTTTTGTGTGGCAATATTCTTGGCAATTATGGCACTGTACGGGACCCGAACGCTTACTTGGCTCTTCAACTGTCATTTTTCGGTGTAAGAGAAACTTTACGCTATAAATTGGATGGGTTTAATTTCTTTCAATTGTTGTCCTTCGGCTCCAGTTCAACCCGAAATAGGGGTTGGGGGACCTTTTCTCTGTTAATTGTATTAGTAATACTTTTTACTTTAAATTCTTTGTCGATAAGTGCACATTTTACTTATTCGGGCTCAACATATGAATCTATGTCCTTTAATACTATCTGCAGGTCTTTAGCACTGTTAAGCTGGAATGGGTTGCAACGTCGTTTTCTGCCGGGTATACTCAGGCTGAAAATGCCAAGGTCGTTACAAGAAATGAGACGTTTTTTATTCTTTATTATTACTATTCTTTATTTAAAATTAATAAATTTAATTTTTTCTGAAATAAAATTCACTTGACTTCAATTCCGTAGTATTATACCATCTGTTTCGCTTATGGCCTCTCAGGTGCACGGATTAGTTTTGACTTGGCTTCCTGTGAGTTATCTCCTATGCAGCTGTGGTCGATTTTTCTCTTACTCCTGATGTCAAATGTGTCTTCATATCAGGAGGACTGAAATCTTGTGGATAGTCTAATTATGTTTCCGCACAGTTGAACGCACCAGCTACCGGCCTACTACTCCCCGTTTCAATGGTGATGTTGTATTGTTTTTTATTGGCAAGAAAAATCGTTGCAATATTATCGAGATTGCTCTATATTGCCTTATGCCTGGGTAATCGTTAACAGTATTTATAAATGTCTGCTAATCGATGTGTTACTGTGCTGTCTCGCGTCTAATCGCTAACAATGTTTGTTATATCTATTTATCGGTGTTTTACTGTATTGTTTCGCGACTAGGGAATCGCTAACAATATATATTAATATCTACATCTCGAGGTTTTACTGTATTGTTTTGCGACTAGGCAATCGCTAACAATGTTTATTAATATCTACTTATCTAGGTGCTACTGTATTGTTACGCGACTAGGCAATCGCTAACAATGTTTATTAATATCTACTTATCTATGTACTACTGTATTGTTTCGCGACTAGGCAATCGCTAACATTGTTTATTAAAGTCGCACTTTACTGAATTTATTTTTTCATTAATATCAGCACAAAGGGGTAGACGTTGATGATTTTATATCATGATAAATCAAACAAATATTTGAAAAATACTTGCGAAAAACATCTAATTTGCGTGTTGTTTAACTTTTTTAGTCACAAATAACACATAACACAGTAACACATAAAATGACATTTGATATCAAGATGAATTATCAGACCGCGAGCTCTGATGATTCTATCATAACGCTGACATAATATTAATTAATTGAGCTTATACGTGATGAATTTTCATCAAGATATCAATTTGACATTCATCATGATATAAATTCATCAGGTGTGGACACTATGTTAAAGCAATAGTTTACGTACTTAAAATAAAAATAAAGCCTTTCTAACGTGAATACGCTGTTCACCCTACATTGCGTCTCCTGTCCATATATCCAATATTTAAGATATTGGCTCGATTGCGCAAAAAGTGCCAGAAAATGAGCGAGAGTGCCACAGTGCCTAACATCCAATAGTGCCAAAAATGGCACAATTGCGCCACATTTCCCATCACTGACGCAAATACTTTGTTTTCAGGATTATTTTGTAATAAAAATATCGCAAATTAGCTCAAGTACGATGAAGTATTAGATGGCATTTCTGAAGTAACTGATTATATTTTATTAACTGATCTAAAAAATGTTATGGATAAAGTAAGAAATTGATTTAAATTATTTGGAAACATGAAAGAAAGGATTGCACAAACTGTATGAGTCCAAACTAAATTAGAGCGTCAACCGTTGCGTTAGCAGCAGGATACGTATTTTTAATACATTAAAATAAAATTTTATACGTTTAAATGTACTGAAAATATATACCCTGCCGCTAACGCAAAGCTTGACGCTCTAATTTAGGTTGGACTCTATATGATCTTTAATGCTATTAACAATTTGCTAAAGAAACTTTTCTACTTGTTCTTTTATTAAAAGTAAAAAAAAGAATCATCTGCAAGCTACGAGTAAAAAGAGGGATTAGTTGGGGTTCTTAAATGATTTTTTAAAAGATATCAATGACATATTAAAATTTTTTGTAAATGTGTATAAATTCTATCTATATAAAATTCTCGTGTCACGGTGTTTGTAAATGAACTACTCCGAAACGGCTCGACAGATTTTTTATGAAATTTTGTATATGTACTCGATAGGTCTGCGAATAGGTTAAAGACTATTTTTACTACCCGTAAGTGGGATATGCCACGCCCACACGAAAAAAAAATATCTTATATCTTGCAACCAGAACAATTGAATGGCTTTTTTACAGATTCCCAATAAACTTCGTACGAACGATCGCAATGAAATTTGGTGGACTTAGTCTGCACAACTGTGGGAGTATTTAAGGATATTATTTCTTTTGAAACTAGGACCAGGAGGGCGCTAGGGGAGAAATTTCTGCCCCTCCGAAACATCCAAACCGATTTTAATGAAATTTGAAACACAGATAGATCATCGTCCAAAAAGTCACATGGGCTATGTACACATAGGTTATGTTCATAAAACTAAGACTGGGAGGGTGATAGGGGGAAATTTGTGCCCGCCCCGAAACGTTCGAACCGATATTAATAAAATTTAGAACACAGATAGATCTGCATCTAAAAAGTCACATAGGTTACAAATATATATTTTAAAACTATCACTAGGAAGGCAAATTTCTGCGCCTCCGAAACGTTGCGAACGATTTTCATAAAATTTATAACATATATTGATCTTCGTCCAACAAGTCACATAGGCTATGTACATAAAACTAGGACTGGGAGGGTGATAGGGGGGAATTTGTGCACCTCCGAAACGTTCGGACCGATATTAATGAAATTTAGAACATAGATAGATCTGCGTCTATCAGGTCACATAGGATATGTACATTTTTAAAACGTTCAAACCGATTTTAATTACATTTAGAATATCTAAAAAGTCACATAGGCTCGTTAAATTTTTAAAACGGGGGAAATTTTCGTCCCTCCGAACTTTCAAACCGATTTTAATCAAATTTAGAACATAGATAGATCTGCATCTAAAAACTTACATAGACTATATACATTTTCAAAACAAGAACCAGGAAGCAAAAGAGTTCATGCGGAATAATTCCTCTAATTTTTTTTCCATTACGTGGTTTGGTGGTAAATTGCCTGGTTTTGGGGTTTCCTTATGGAAGAGGTCTACAAAGTTTTTTTTTAATGTTCGAGGTGTGAGGAGGGGCCGAAGTGTGACCTAATTTTGTTTGTAATTTTGGGGGTGGGGGTTGGGTTGTGCAAAATTCTCAATCTAAAATTTTATTATCAAATATTTTTGGCATTTGGTGACCAATTTTCAAAACTCATTGTGCATATGGAAAAACTATACAGTTTTTTTTAATGGTGGGGCGAGGGAGAAGGAAAGTATGTACGAAGTAAATATCAAGTAACTTCCTCATATGTAGACCAATTTCCAAAAAAAATTTCGTATGGAAGAGATCCACTAATTTTTGTTTTTGAAATTGGAAAGGGAAGAAGGTGTCGCAAATTTCCCGCCCCAATAATTGATTATCAAATAACTTCGTCATTTGTCGATCAATTTTCAAAACGATTTTCTTATATGGCAGAGGTCCATTTATTTTTAATGGGTTAAGGGTGAAATGTGCTGGTCAAAAAATTGATTATCATATTACTATGTCGTTTGTGGACCAGTTTCCAAATTCTATTTGCATATGAGAAAGGTCCTTTTTTGTAAGATGGGTTCGGGGGAGTAGAATGCCCACGAAAAATTTATTATCAAATAACTTTGTCATTTGCGGAACAATTTTCAGATGCTTTTGCATATGGAAAAAGTTCACTAAAAACTTTGTTTTGGGAATTTGGGGGAGGGCGTTACAAAGTTCCCACTCCAAAAATTAATAATCAAATAATTTTGTCATCCAAAATCCTTTTTTCATATGGCAAAGTTTTTTTTTTTTTATACACATATATTTATTTATTGTATCTTCAAATATGAACTAACAATAACTATTCAAATCTTAAATCTAAATATAATTATTAGGCCCGACCAGTATCGGACATAAACTTAGTGATAGTAATTAATAATACATAAATTTCGTATTGAGCACAATACAATATACTGATATTTTTATTTCAGTATATTTTACTTTAATGTAACAATTATAGGAAATAGGTTTTGGAGACACACACCAAAACTTATAGAAGATTTATTTTTACTTGCCCCGATTTTTCTCGTACCTTTGTATTACAAACTGATGCTAGCGATTTTGTTCGGTGTGTTGCTGTGTATATGAATTTCATCATATATTGTAATACCATCAGACAAATTAGATTTGACGACTACTACACGATTGTCATATGAATTGTGGGAATTTGTATGTGTGTGTGTATGTGAGCATGAATGTATGTGTGTGTGTGTGTGTCTGTGTGTATGAATATCATAATATTATAAAATTTCATTATGTATGTTTGTGTTTGTGTATTACGTCATCACCTCTTTGTGTGTCATGCCAGACATTTGGTAGTATAAAATATTAGCATATATCAGAACTTTTTTTTAATCCTAGTATGTTTTTATACTTAAGATTGCTTTATATTTTCTAATTCTTAAAATTGTCCAGCGTTAAAGTCTGCCTGTGAGAAATTTTTTTATATTACAGATTTTGTTTATTTAACTACGTTTGGATTCTTTGGCTGAACTTCTTTTCATACGATCATCAGAATTTATAGTTTCTCTATCCATAATAAGTTCGTTTAGCTTTTGCATGTGCTTTGAATGTAAGTGGGATTGCTAAGATCTAATAAATACTCGTACTGGAGTATTGATAAGAAATTTGATAATATGTCTAATATGTAATATCTACCCTGCAGGAGATCGAACTAGTGTCCAAGTGGTATTTTACTAGTACAGATATCACCACCACTAGTTCCCAACTGTAAACTTTCCTATACCATCTTAATGCTCAAATTAGCATTGAGTGTGTTTAAAAAACTGCTAGTACCATTGGTACTAGTTTAGGACTAATTTATAAACAGTTCTTTTGTAGGGAAAATTTTTATAAAATTAGTGGTTTTATTCCTTTGTTATCCAGTGGCAACTGCTAATTAAAATTCGTCATTATTTATCAAAATTCAAAAATATAAAAGGGTAATTATAATTATTTATTCATAATTATTTTTGGGTGAACCTAAAATTTTGATAATTATATGATACCAATTTTCGTACAGAGCAAAGGCTCTGTTAGACAGTCAAAATTTATTTTGCAATGTGGTGCCTTGGAACTACTTCATATACTAGTACTCATCAGCACTAGTAATTTTACACAACAACTTTAACCCTTTTTGCACTAGTTCTTGCTATTCTAGTAATTATACTAGTAGCTTTTAGACAATTATCGCCTACTCTCCTGCAGGGTACAAATTGATTTTATTTACATATGTATGTATGTATGTACATACAAATATGTGTTTGACTCGGTGCTTGAATACATATTTTTTTTGTCATGTGTGGTCTTTTGTTGTGTTGTAAATATTCGCCTGGTCTTTTATGTATAGATGTGAAATATCTTCATAGTTGTTTTATTTCATATTAAAAAACGTTGCTTTAATTTTTATCGGTATTTCCTCAAAAGTTTGTGAGGATTTTCTGTTTTAAGTAAAACTGAATTCCTTAAGATACATACTTTATACGTTTATACGCAGGGCTTATTTGCAAATAAAACTGTAAATTGTTGCCATATTATTCTCATTCATATTATTGCGACTTACTAATTCAGAAAACTATTCACGATTAGCGCACTATTGCAAATAAAATGCTTAAGGTTGCCATACTTACAAATGTTTGATAACAAAAACAATAAATAGACAAATATTGCAACAAGAAACATTAAGAGAAGCAAATAATAATATGGCAAAGTTGCACAATTTTTTTTATTGTAATTTTTGGGGGGTGGGAGGAAGCAAACTGTACTCTTTTCAAAGTGAATATCAAATAACTTCATCATATGTGGACCAATTTACAAAACTCTGTTTTTATACGGAAGAAGTCAACTAAATTTTTTTTGGGAAATTGGAAAGGGTGTTGAAAATTGCCCGCAACGATAATAAATTATTAAATAACTTCGTCATTTGACGACCAAAATGCTTTTTGCATATGGAAGAGGTCCAATAATTTTTTTTTTTAAATAGGGGTGGCGAAATGTGCCCACAAAAAAAATTAATTATCACATTGCATTGTCGTTTGTAGACCAATTTTCGAAATTAGTTTTTACTTTGGAATGGAACCACTAATGAAAATTAAGGAGGGGGAGGAAAGTGTCCGCCACAAAAATTTATTCTGAAATAAATTTGTCTTTTGTGAACCAATTTTCAAAATTTTACTATAATTTTTTTTGAGGGTTAGCTAAGCACACTGGGTTAAGCTAGTACCTCTATACTTTTTAATTGATTTCGCTTCGGTTTTTAACTGCTTTTAAAAAAAGGGGTGTTATAAATTTGTAGTGTGTGTCTGTGTATCTGTTTGTATGTACGAGTCCACGTGCCGACCAAACGACTATACCGATTTCCATTTTTTCGTTTGAAAGGCGACTTCGTCGAGAGTGTTCCCTCTCAGCTATGTTTGAAAATCGGTCGAGTGATTTAGATGATACAATGTCTTTTTTTATATATGCACACTAGTGACCTGGTATTATTAAAATTCCATATCAGTATTGTAAAAAAAAATATTTAAATAAGCTTAGCAGTTCCTATTACAAACTAGGGATGGGCAAAAAATATCGATATATCGAAATATCGATATTTGAGAAAATAAATATCGATATATATCGCAGATATTTCAAAAACCGATATATCGATACATCGATTCTTATTTACGACCATCGGGTTTCGATACTTTTAAGAGCTATAGCCGTTTTTTAACTACGATATTGGCTTCACTACTATGTAGTGATGCGAAGAAAAAAAGAGAAATTTTATAACAGCACAGGCGCATCTATAAAGTGACCCCACTAAGCCAGGTGACTTTATTTGTTAACTAAGCTAAATGCCAAATTTGGATTGTGTGGGTATAAGCCTAAAAGCAGTTTTTACTTTCTGTTCTGTTACGAATCAGCTGACTCTTTTTGCTTTACATATATCGTCGGTTGGTTTCTGGTTTGCGGCACAGTATATATCCAAAATACATTGGGTCTAATTATTCATTCCGTTCCGCTATTGCGGAAAGCATTTTTTTTGCGGAAGCAAAATGTGAAATTACTCATTCCGTTGCTGCGGTTTTTTTCTCTATTTTGCTTACGCTCAAATTTTCTGACGGAAAGCGTACGGAAAGAACAAAATTGTAAGAAAAATATACAAATTTGCAAAATTAAAGCTTATTTTAATTAAATTTGTTTGTTTTATTTTGATAAGAAAATAAAAAAATCAAATAGAAGCAATTGTTAATTTAATTTAACTTATATTAAAATTTCTTTATTCCAACTTACTCTATATGATTTTTTTTTTGTAATAAAGAGAAGTAACACTCAGGCAATTAATGCCTACTACTATTACTAGGTGTTACCTTTTTTAGGAAAGGGATAGTGAGAGAGAAGACAGGTGGTGAAGGAAGTGATAGAGGAAAGCTTCATTATTTTACAACTTTGCTTTTTCGCACGTTATTTTTTTTTTTAATAATGCAGTGTTGCAGCGCCTCTCTGATGTTATATGAGGCTTATTAATTTTTTGAAGCTGTGTTTTGTAGCCATTTCATTGATTATTTTTACTTCACCGATGATTTTGCTACACAACGTAGGAGGGCGCTCTGATGTTACATTAGGATTAGTATCTGCTGAAGTCGGTATAGTTCAGTGACCAGCGACTATGCCTTCATTACTTGAACTTCCCTACAACAACTGACACAAAGGGACACTAATGCACATCAGAAAAATGCGTGGTGTTGTTATTTTTAATGACTGTCTGATACAGGGATTGAACCCTGGTCCTTCGGTTTTGTAGTCAACGTGCTAACTACTTCAGCCAACGCCACCCTCAATATGATTAATCTGTAACTCTTCTTTCTTTATATCTGTATGTATTTACATATGCGTGTATGTATGTATGTATATTTTTTAAAATGCTTTTTTAACAACAGCCGACACTACACCACTACAGAATTAATAAACACAGCGACATTAAATCAATTTCACGGAAAGCGTATACCGCAGGAATGAATAATTGCAATTTGCATATCGATCGATAGTTCTTTCCGTAGAAATTTCCTTTCCGTGCGGAATCAATAATACCACCCATTATGTCTGCAGCAAACCAGAAACCAACCGACGATATGTAGATCTTATAAAAGCCGTTAGTTTTTCTCTTTCATTCTGTTCTGTTTCCGTTCAACCTCTGAATATCAAAAAAAATGTTAAGTAATTTTAAAGGCAGAGTTAGTTTTTACTTTCTGTTCTGTTACGAAACAGCTGACTCTGTTTTCTTCATAGAAATCTTAGCTTTTCTGTTTCGTTATGTTCTGTTTCTGCTCAGCCTTAAAAATCAAGAAAATTATTAAGTAATTGTAAGTGACAGCATAAATTAAATAAAAACTTTTTAAAATAATTGTGATTGTGCTTTTAGAATTTAAAAAACATAAATTTTTACCAGAAAAACATAAACACTATATTGAAACATTAACAATGGACGATACCAAACTCATAAATTTAGTGGAAAACTATGACCGTTCTGGTCGGAAACTGCTAATTTATTACAGAAAAAGTAACTATTAAAATTTAGAAATAGAACGTCACAGCACAGAACAGCAACATAAAATAAAAATTAATGAAACCTTAAGAAGCTACAGTAGGTGACGTATAACTTAACATACGTAGTTCCTTTGTATTAAATTTCTTAAAGTGACTAATTATGCATTGTAAATGAATGTAGTTTTTCAGAAATTATCTTAAAATACAAATTAAACATACAGATGTATGGATAAATTTATTTCCACTCATGGAGTTCATTAAGTTTTAAGTTATTTGTTCGCGATTTCTTTAATTATTATTTTTTGGATGCAAAGTGGATATTTCTCGTATTCCGCAATGACGAACTTTGAAGTGATATACACGGGCATTCATTAATTAATGATTAACATCCTTATTTATAAAAATTATTAAGGCTTTCTAAAGCCTTAATCTTTTTTTTAAATCCTTAAAAACCCATAAGGTCTCAATGGTTGTTCAAAATTTATATTTTTTTTTGCGTTTATGGCACGATATGTTAGTATGTGTATTTATTTTAGATTTGGAATATTTTGGCAAAAAATATCGATATATCGAAATATCGATGTTTTCCAAAAATATATATCGATACTGTTAAAAAATATCGATACGATATATATCGATACATTTTTTTCATTTGCCCATCCCTATTACAAACTCTTAGCGCTATATTGGCCTTTTGCTACCAAATTTGTGAAAAAAAATTTATTTAGTTAGAAAAAAAATAACACGAAAATAAAAATAAGTCATATAATAATTCACATTAACTTATTAACATTTTAAAATATATTTTAATAATTAATGGCATATCCATTATTTTTCAAAACACCAGAGCATCTTCTGATTAACTTATCAATTTCGCTTTTAGAAATGCTTTCCCGTGCTTCTTTTTTTTTCGAGGAAAAAATTTAATTTCTTTGACCTTTGGTCCCGTTTTATCATTATGTCGATAATATCCCACAAGTTATCTTTTCGTTATTAATATTTTTATTTATTAGTGTTTCTAAATTTGTTATTAAAATTATTGTTTTTCTGTGTAATGACTTATTTGCAATGATAGCTGAGGTATATAAAGCAGAAATCTACATCAACTGACACCACAGGCAGTGGACCAAACACAGAAGGACGCTGATGATGAAGGTTTATTGGCCTTCGAAAACGGCTAGTTGTTCTGTTCAACTATGTGTTGTTAGTCAGAATATTTACAACAAACTTTGGTGTTATTTGTTCATTAATAATTATTACATGTAACTTGGTTTACGAAGCGATAAGAACTTTAGCCTGTTCAAATCATAAATATAGACTTATTTTTTCATTTGTTAATAAAAAAAATTAAACTAATACACAAACTTGTCGTTTTTTGCAAACTTTTTTAAAATTCGAATATTCGAACAAAAGTTCAAAATTATTCGTGTGTTTGAACAAGGAAAAAATCATGAAATACCATTCGAACAAATATAAAAGTCGAATAATTAACAACACTAGTTGAAACAGGCCATGAAACACTTAAACAAATCATCGTGTAAGTTTAGTCATACAATCATTCAAACAACCTTTTGTAAAAAAAACACTGAAAATATTGATATTAAAGTAAAACAGAATTATAATACAAATTTCTTATGGGAATGAGAATGAATTTCACGGTCACTTACGCCATTTTATAAATATATACACAAAAGTATATGGCGCGTAGTCATAGTCAAAATAAAGAACATTTTAAGAAAAACCAGTATTTTGTATGGCAATACTGGTTTTAACTTCTTAAAGTGTACTTTGTTTTGACTATGACTACGCGCCTATATATTTATGAAGTAAAGTGTACTTTTATTTTGCCGTTTTAACGGGAAAATCTCAAAAATTTTCCGGGAATGTAAGTTAGACATTTTCAGGGAATGTAAGTTAGACATTTTCCGGGATTTCCCACCGGGGAATTCCCGTTTCCCCAACCCTAGTGAAATGTATTGGAATCACTGAAAAACTTAATTTCGTGAAAATAAGTTAGGGCCTTTCTATTTGTTAACAGCGATATGTAAATGCAAATGGACGTACGTACACTAAAATTCGAAATCGAGTTTTTGATTGATTATGGTTAATTTTATCAAACTACATATTCACGCAAATATTTAGACCTCTGCGATCAAAAATTACGACTTTATTAAAGGAATTCAAACGGACGTAATTACGAATGCATCTATTTTTTTATTGTAAGAAACGTAACTAACATAAAAGCTTAAATATATATAAAAAGGAAACAAATGGTTAAAAACCAGAGCTCGCAAAATATGCTCAACCAAATTTTTTTGTGCGGTCTTCTCACTCAAAAGTCCTAAAGAAATGAGATTGAATCACTCAGTGTCTGAACAGCAACCCTGTTTTTCCTTTCAATCGTGTTCTCGCTCCCGGGTTATGAGTTGAGCGTAACACACGAATCGGACCGTATGATACGAACAGAATAGTTCGTTGCTCAGCTACTGAGGGTCAGTAAGTGCGTTTATTGTTGCGTTTGCTTTATGTTGTTGTCTTAAATATTTCGTCACTGGCAAATCATTAAAGAGGAAGCGAGAAGATAGTAATAAATAACATTAAAAATATCTGTAAATCAAACTATTTGTCAACGAAGTGTAATTGTAATATGTATATAAGACAGATATGTGTACAACAAAAACAAAATTAATCTTCATGTATGTAACGGCTCAAAAGACCGTTTGCGATATTTTACGAAATAAAGGGTCTCGAGTGAACACATGAGCCGGCCGATCGAACAAAAACGGTCGTTGGTTGAGCGAAGGAGCAAGCCAAAGAAGAACGAATTTTGAAGGTTTTTTCGCGACAGCGTCGCATCGTGTTAGTGGACGAGTGTTTTTTTTCTGAGAACAAGCACAAGAGGGACCAATTATTACGAGCTCTGTTAAAAACATATAAGTATCCATGGTACAAGTAAATTTAGAAGAAAATGTTCAAGAATACTTTATTATTATTGATTCTGTAACTATTTTGTTTCTCCTGTTAAATATATAAATATGTAGTTACGACCGTTTGCATTTCAGGTGACGATATGTATGTATACATAAAACAATGCAAAAGAAACCAAAACGTGTTCTTAACCCTACAAGCCTAACCTATTTTAATAATACATAAAGCATAAACATACGTCTCAGAGGCGTATATAATAATAAACCCCTGGGCTATTGTACTTAGTTATATAGTTTGTTTTCAATGAAAGATTATATTGGAACACAAACTATTAATAAAAAACACTCTTCATAATTATTATAATAATAAAATTAACTTAAACATATTTATTATCACACACTAAAAAAATATCAAAGTTTGCAAACATAAAAACCAGCTGCATAGATATACATAAATATACGTCTCGTAGGCGTGTTATACGTCAAAAACCCAAAAGTGGTTGAGTTTGGATCAGCTACAAGACCGCAATTGGCAACCAACAGTCGACTACTGACTTGACTAAAACGCACGAGGTGTTAACTTCGATTGTTTAAAAGAGAAACATAATTTTAAAATCTATGTACGCCTCGCAGACGTAGGTTAGGCTTGTAGGGTTAAAGAGTTTTGCCATAAAACTTTATACTTAATATACATACAGATATGTATATGTCCATAGATTGCAAAGTTTTATATGAGAAATAAAACTGCAATTAAAGTGCAATTATTAGCCGATGTGAGCCATCTAACTGGGCGGCGGCTCGAGCCTTAAAATAAGGTTGGCCGCTTCGCGCCGCCGGCTGAGAGCCGCAAATCTACAACAAATAAAACAACAGTGATTTTTATTGCTGTCAAAAAACCAAGAGAAAACAATATACATGTACTTGCGTTTTCACTTGGCTTGTTTGTATTAGTACAGTTTCAATAGGCACTATACGCGTGTGTTGGTAAAACATAAACAACATTTGGCAGATCACATCACGAAACAAGCAAAACAGCTAGCGCTTCGCTGTTATCTGTATTATTGTATCATGTTTGAAATCAAATACATTTTTTTTTTTTTTTTTTTTTTTTTAAAGAGAAGTAACACTCAGGCAATTAATGCCTACTACTATTACTAGGTGTTACCTTCTTTAGGAAAGGGATAGTGAGAGAGAAGACAGGTGGTGAAGGAAGAGATAGAGGAAAGCTTCATTCTTTTACAACTCTGCTTTTTCGCACGTTTTGAATAATGCAGTGTTGCAGCGCCTCTCTGATGTTAAATGAGGCGTATTAATTTTTTGAAGCTGTGTCTTGTAGCCATTTTATTGATTATTTTACTTCGCCAATGATTTTGCTACACAACGAAGAAGGGCGCTCTGATGTTACATTAGGATTAGTATCTGCTGAAGTCGGTATAGTTCAGTGACCAGTGACTATGCCTTCATCACTTGAACTTTCCTACAACAACTGACACAAAGGGACACTAATGCACATCAGAAAAATGCGTGGTGTTGTTATTTAATGACCTTCGGTTTTGTAGTCAACGTGCTAACTACTTCAGCCAACGCCACCCTCAAATCAAATACATTGGTTTTTTTAAACATTCTCAGCGTAATTCAAATACAAATGATGGACAAAGCAAGCTAATGCTAAGCAAAAAAAAAAAACAAGTACAAATTTTACTCTCTTTATAAGTCCCAAGTATTTATATTTACTCGCACTTGTAAAATATAAAGAAAATAAAGCAAACAAGATGTTGCTGGTATACTCTAAGTGTTATCGAAAAATTTTAAAGTATTTGTTATACCCTTTACCAAAAAATGGAAAAGGGTATACACTTGCTAGAAAAAATGTCCGTACACATGATCTGTGGTAACTCAAACCTTAAAAATATAAATGATGAAGAGAGAAATTAAAAAAAATGCTTACAAAACAATTCTTCAACAAACTTCTTTTTATTTAATGAAATATTTTTAAATTAATTTTTAGTTCTTAGCATTAAAAAAACAAAACAAAAGTAAAATATCAATTTTTTTTAAAAATAAATAAAAACTAATAACTTGTAGGAAAACATTTTCTTTTAAAACCTCAGCAAGCCGGTTTGGCATTGATTTTACTAATTTTGAAGTATCTTCTCTCGTTATTTTTGTCCACTCTTCCGTGATGACGTTTTTAAGCATTTCCTTTGAATGTTATGCTTTCGAATTTTACGCTCAAGTAAATCCCACAGGTGTTCAATTGGGCTTAGATCTGGTGATTGAGGGGGCGATTTAAGCTGGTTTTTGGTGTTGTAAAGCAACCAAAGTCTTACATTATGCGCTGTGTGTTTGGGATCATTATCTTGCTAAAAACAAAAATCTTCACCCATATCTAATTTCTCGGCGCTTTGTTTCAAATTTTGTTTGAGAATGTTTAGATATCCAATCTGATCCATTGTGGACTCAAAAAATGATATGTTCCCAACACCACTAGCAGCCATACACCCCCACACCATTACACCACTAGCACCATGTTTTACTGTTGGCAACAGATTGTCTTTTTCAAAAGCGGTACCACTCTTTCGCCACACCATTTTTCTTCCTTTGATTCCAAATATGCAGAATTTACTTTCATCCGAAAATAAAACACGATCCCAGAACTCGAAAGGCTTATTTATGTGTTCATTTGCAAAGTCGATGCGTTTTTTTCTATTCACTTTAGAAATAAAAGGTTTTCTGCGTGCCACACGACCGTGATAGTTTTCTTTTTTTAATATTTTTCGGACGGTGTCTTCGTGAATGTCTTTTCCAAATGATTCTTTTATATTTAAACAGATTTAAGAAGCAGTTATTGTTGGATTTTGATTGACTGAAGATAGTATTGTACGCTTTTCCCGAATAGTTAACTTAGAAGGTCCTCCTGAACAAGGTCTTGATAGAATTGAGCCGGCGTTTTTGAAGCTTTGAATGACATATTGTACTGAAGAGTGCTTTACGTCCGATTTATACAGATTCATAATTAAGAAATAAGTGCACGTATATTTATTCTATCAAGTGTATATAGGTTTGTCGTTCCGTGTGTAATTTCCATAATATTAATATGCGACCCATAAAATATATATGTATAAGCGATGGGCGTCCGTCTGGTGTACGTCAAATCGGTTTTCCGAAGCTCCCAGAACAGCTAGAGACTTCGGTGTTAGACTGGTGTATCAAAAATGGTCCAAAATAGATAAAATCAGCGAAATCGAGTTGACGGTTTCAGAGCTGGAAAGCTCAAACTTGATTTTGCCATACAAAAGTAACTAGATAACACAAATTTTTTGATTTTTTTGTTAAGTAAATCTATTTTATATTTCAGTACGAATAAAATTTTTATTAAAAATATATAAAAAAAATAAAAACAAATTTCCAGGGTTTTTGTTATATAAAATAACCTACTAAAACTAATTTTTCCTTTTTATCTATAAATTAAAAATATCTAGATTGGTGTAATAAATCAGAAAAAAATTAAAATTATGATTCTAGGGTTGGAAAACTTACACTTTTTGTGATATATAAAGTTAACTAGGTCTAATAATTTTTTTTTATATTTTAATTTATATATGTATATATATTATGTGTTGAAAAGAAAAATTGGGTATATAAAATTAGAAAAATTAAACCACAGCTGGAAAATTTTAACTTTTTTTGATATTAAAGTAATTAAATAAAACTAGTATTTTTATTATTTTTTTTTCTTTGTTCACTTAACATAATTTATGTATTTTTTAAAGAACAAGATTGGTATAAGGAAGCAAAAAAATTTAAAAGGATGATTCCAGGGTTGGGAAAAGTACATTTTTTTGATATATAAAACTAATTACATAAACTTAGTTATTTCTTTGGTGATTAAATATATTTTATATTTTATAAAGAAATAAATTAGTGCTCGTATTAAAACCAGAAACATTTTTATTATGGTTCCAGGGTTGGAAATTGGAAAAAAATTACTAAACATATTTTTTTTTCAGTTAATCATATTTCATGTTTTAGGAACATCTTTACTTAAGCAAATTCTTTAGTCGAAAAAAGCGAGACGACACTTACTAAAAATTGCACTATAACAAAAAATTATAAATTTTATCAAAAAACAAATATGTAAGTATGTATGTACTTTTTTTAATGCTTGTAATTATTTATTGTATCCTGAAAAATGAACTAACAACAGGTATTCAAATCATAAATCTAAATATAATTATTAGCCCCGACCAGCATCGGACATAAACTTGATGATAGTAATTAATAATACATAAATTTCGTATTAAGCACAATAATTATTTTCAAGAAGTATCATTTGGGGTGCTGAGTATTAGACGCCTAAGTTCAAAATATTACGAGCAAGTGGATTAGGATGTGACTCGACTTTTATTAAATATTTGCCTGCGTATTTTGCAATTTCTTCAGTCACTAGTGGCATATTTAAATCACGATGTTTATTTGAACTTTTGATGTACCATGTAGCCGATGTTATTATTCTCTCTACATTTGAAGCTGAAGCAGTGCCCCATTGCTGAACTCCGTAGCACTATATTGGTTTCAAAAGCGAATTGTATAGTAAAAGTTTGCAGTCTAGGCTGAGTGTTGAATTTCTGCCAATCAGCCAATGTATCTGAGTTAATTTAAGTTTCATTTTTGTTAGCTTTGAGTCAATATGTTGTTTCCATGTAAGTCGTCGATCAAGGTGTATACCAGGGTATCTTACGTGTGACTGTTGAGGAACAACTTGGTTGTTGATTCGAATTGGGGAACAAGTATCTCTTCGCAGGGTAAATGTTACCTGAACACAATTTTGCTCGTTTACTTTAATTCTCTATAGGTTTAACCATAGTTCCAGTTGTGTTATATGTTCTTGAAGATATCGGGAAGCCTTGTTAGGGTTTTTGTGCATACTTAGGCAGGCTATATTATCGGCAAACGTAGATGTATGGATATTACTGCTTAAAGGCATATCACAAGTATAAATCAAATACAAAGCTATCCCCAGTATGCTCCCCTGTGGCACACCAGATGATATAGATTCGGGCACACTCATGAATTCTCCTTACTTCCGGGTAGTAACGTAGCTTTCTAATAAATTCAAAAAATTTATTGGTAGGTATGATTTCAATTTTAAAATAAGGCCTTCATGCCACACTTTATCAAATGCCTGCGAAACGTCATTAAACAGAGCAGAACAGTACTTCTTTTCTTCAAATGTTCTTCTTATAAATTGAACCAATCTATACGTTTGTTCAATGGTGCTATGCTGACTTCTAAACCCAAATTGATGATCTGGGATGCACCCACTACCAATTAGAATAGGGGACAATTTTGACATGAGCAGTTTTTCGAAAAGTTTTGACATTGTTGAAAGCAGACTTATTGGCCTGTATGATGCAGCCTTGGTAAGATCTTTGGCTATGGAATCGTTTTAACTTTGGCAAGTTTCCAGCTATTTGGATAATACTCCAGTCATAAAATGGCATTAAAAATTAATAACAGTATTCTAATTGCAATACGGGGCAACTTAGTCAGCATCTGGTTACTAATTTCATCAATACCTGGTGCTTTCTTCGGGTTGAGTTCAGCAATTAGTTTTTGTACATCACACGTCTTAGTCGAGGGGGTAGCGCAACTACACAAAAACAACACTAGTACATGTGTTTGGGGTAAATACGGGTTTTAATGCCTTGCAAACAACTTACCTTTTTCAGTATCACTCCTTGCCCAACCTCCGGTAGAAGTGCGCAGAGGTGGTTTAAACTCAACGGGCGTTTTAATCCTTTTCGCAGCTCGCCACAAAAAGTAAATAGATGCTGGTGTGACATCGAGATTTTCCAGATAATTTTCAAGAGATGCTGTTTTTTCATATGCAAGCAGCTCTTGGAGTCTTTTAGTGCACTCTTTAAATTTAATTTTATTTTGGGGTGATCTGTGCTGTTGCCATTCCATTCTACCTCTTCTTTTTCACATACGAGATGCTCAATATCCGTAAAATATATTATACTCAATCCAGTCTGCGGATGGGAGGTAGTAGCATGTTCAGCAGCCTGTGTAATCATTTCGTTAAGGTTGGCAATGTTTTTTTTTTTTTTTAATGCATGATTTTTATTTATTGTATCTTCATATATGAACTAACAATAAGTATTGAAATCTTAAATCTAAAAATATAATTAGGCCCGACCAGTGTCGGACATAAGCTTAGTAATAGTTATATATAATACATACATATGTAAGTAGTGATAATCAAAAGGAAAAAAATAAAAGTATTTTCAAGAAGTCTCCAGATGGGAATTAGAGCCATTGTGTCCCTCTTTTTTAGGCGGATGTGTCCAGTAAAATTCAAAATATTACGGGCAAGCGGATTAGGATGTGACTCGAGTTTTGTTAAATATTTGCCTGCGTATTTTGCAATTTCTTCAGTCACTAGTGGCATATTTAAATCACGATGTATATTTGAATTTTTTATATACCATGAAGCCGATGTTATTAACCGTAAAATTTTGTTTTGCCTTCGTTGGATTCTCTCGACATTAGAAGCTGAAGCAGTACCCCAAAGCTGAATTCCGTAGCACCATATAGATTTTAAGAGCGACTTGTATATTAAAAGTTTACAATCTAGGGTGAGGGTTGAATTTCTACCAACCAGCCAATGTATCTGAGTTAGTTTAAGTTTCATTTGCGTTAGCTTAGAGTCAATGTGGTATTTCCATGTGAGCCTTCGATCAAGATGTATACCAAGGTATTTCACATGTAAGTTTTGAGGAACAATTTGATTATTGATTGTAATGGGGGAACAAGTGTCCTTTCTTAAGGTAAATGTTACCTGAGCACACTTCTGTTCGTTTACCTTTATTCTCCACATGTTTAACCATAGTTCTAGCTGAGTAATATGTTGCTGAAGATATCGGGAAGCCTCGTGAGGGTTTTCATGCATACTAAGGCAGGCTGTATCATCGGCAAATGTAGATGTGTGCATGTTACTGCTCAATGGCATATAACAAGTATAAATCAAATACAAAACTGGCCCCATCCCTGTGGCACACCGGATGAAATTATTACAGGCGTACTCATAAAGTTTCCTTCCACAAGAGTGAATTTCCGGGCAATAATGTAACTTTCCAGCAGATTTAGAATGTTTATTGGTAGGTAAGTCTTTAATTTTAAAATTAGGCCTTCATGCCACACTTTATAAAATGCCTGAGAAACGGCAATGAACAGCGCAGAGCAATACTTTTTTTCTTAAAAAGTTTTTCTTATAAATTGAACCAATCTATGAGTTTGTTGATAGAGATCGACCGAAGGCGTTATTTTTTGGCCGAAGCCGAAGCCGAACTTCGGCTAAAATCCTAAACTTCGGCCAAAACCGAAGCCGAAGCCGAATGTTTTAAATTTTAAAAATGATACTTGTTTTATATGAATTAAGAAAAAAGTTTGCTTTTTTGAGATCACTGAAATAGCTGTAATATCTATTGGATACATAACAAGAAAAATAAAACTATTTTGCAATTTCTAGATTGTTTTTCATATGATCACTCACAAGAACGTCCAAGTAAAAGAAAATAGAAAGCAACAGGGTTGTATTTCAAAGCAACCCTTTCAAAACGTTAAACACAATAGAAACTGTCGGCGAGCAACGACCAAAAATAATGTTATTTTTCAAGCTTGGAATGAAAAATATTCGGCTTCGGCTAATCGGCCGATTTTTGCCGTAGGCCGAATGTTGGCCGATTACCAATTTTTGGCCGAAGGCCGAAGCCGATTAATCGGTCGAACTATATATGCTGACTTCTAAAACCAAATTGGTGGTCCGGTATGCACCCACTACTAAGTAGAATTGGGGAAAATTTTGTCATGAGCAGTTTTTCGAAAAGCTTTGACATTGTTGACAGTAAACTTATTGGCCTATATGACTCAGCTTTGGTAAGATCTTTGCCCGGCTTTGGAATCATTTTAACCTTGGCAAGCTTCCAGCTGTTTGGATAATACTCCAATCGTAAAATGGCATTAAAAATTAATAGCAGGATTCTAATAGCTATACGAGGCAACATTATCAGCATCTGGTTACTAATTTCATCAATACCCGGAGCTTTTTTCGGGTTGAGTTCTGCAATTAGTTTTTGTACATCACGCGTCTTAAATTTTATTGGTCGAGGGGGTAGCGCAACTACATTTGGCAAATCAACAGCACCAGAACATGTGTTTGGGGTAAATACGGATTTTAAATGCTCGCCAAATATTTTACCTTTTTCAGGATCGCTTCTTGCCCAACCTCCTGTAGATGTGCGCAGAGGTGGTTTAAACTCAACTGGTGTTTTAAGCTTTCTAGCAGCGCGCCACAAAGAGTAATTAGATGCTGGTGTGACATCAAGACCTTCCAAATAATTTTTAAGAGATGCAGTTTTTTCAAATGCAAGCAACTCTTGGAGTCGTTTAGTACACTCTTTAAATCTGATTTTAAATTGGGGTGATCTGTACTGTTGCCATTCTCTTCTAGCTCTTCTTTTTTCACTTACGAGACGTTCAATATCTGTAGAATAAATTCTATTTACCCTAGTCTGAGGATGGGTGGTAGTGGCATGTTCAGCAGCCTGTTTAATATTTTCATTAAGGTTGGCAATGTTAGATTCAATATCATCATGTGTTCTTAGCGTAATATTTTCCGTGCAATCACTACTAAGATATTTTTTAAATCGCAGCCAATTAACACGATTTATCAAATTCGCATATGGGTGAGGTAAGTCACTTCTTAATGGGCTACAGATTGTAACGATCGTGGTAGAGTGATCGGACGAGAGATCTAGAGAAGCTTCAATTTGAATTAAATCCCTAGAGATATTTTTCATAACGCCAAAATCTATTACATCCGGAATTTTATGCATGTCAGTAGGCCAATAAGTGGGCTCCCAACTCGAAATGACATCCAAGCCCATTTTGGAAATTGTATTGAACAACGCTCGACCTCTGGGTGTAATAAGACACGAACCCCAGAACGTGTGTTTAGCATTATAGTCGCCAGCTGCTACGAAACGAGGGCCCAGAGATTTGTAAAAATCCTCGTATTGATCCTCAGTAATTGCGAATCTAGGAGGAGAGTAAATTGATGATATGACAAAATTAGTACAAAAATTTTCGACACAATTATTCGTTGCTTGTAAATGTTCTTCACAAATGTTATCAATAATATAATGCTTGAGTCTTGACTTTATTAAAATTGCTGATCCAACGCATGCTCTTCCTCTCGGGTCCTTTGAATCATATAAGGTGTAGCCATAAATTTTAAAAAGGCTTCTCGAAGTCAAATGAGTCTCAGAGACCAACATTATATCAATATTTTTTTCCGTGAGGAAGTGCTCAAGTTCATTTTTATGTTGGCGAATGCCGTTTGCGTTCCAGAAACATATTTTTAACGTGTTCATGGTTTGTTGACTAATGCTTCAAGCAGAGTATTCTGCATTCGCAGCATTTCTTGCATCATGCTAGTCATATTTGTTGTAAAATTGTTTATAGTTTGCACCAGATTTTCAATAGTAGCTTCAAGGCGATTGAAATTAAAGTTCGAGTTTGTATTTGTTGAATTATTTGGTGGTGAAACATTTTGTGTATGAATAGAATTTGTCTTAGAAGCATCGGCATACGATACACGGGAACTAACTGGTTGGCTCACTTGCGCAATAGTGGCTGATAAAGCGTTTGCTGATTGGGCTGGGGCCAATTTAGGTGCCTGCCTCATAGTATGTTTGGCGAAAGAGTACACAGGACAACCTCTGTAGTTAGCGGTGTGATTACCTCCACAATTACTGCATTTTTTTTCTGCTTGATCTTTTGGTTTAGTACAACTAGCAGTACCGTGCAATTCACCGCAAATAACACAAACTGTAGGTAATTTGCAGTAAGTTTTTGTGTGGCCATATTCTTGACAATTATGGCACTGTACGGGTCCAGAACGCTTGTGTGGTTCTTCAACTGTTATTTTTCGGTATAAAAGATATTTTAAATTATAAATTGGGTGCGTCTCATTTTTTCTCAATTTTATATCATTCGGCTCAAGTTCAACGCGAAATAGAGGCTGGGGGATCTTCTCCCTATTTATTATATTGGAAACATTTTTTACCTTGAATCCCTGGAGGACGAGTGCATCTTTTATTTCTTCGGGAACAACATAAGAATCTATGCCCTTCAATATGATCTGCAGTCCTTTAGCACTCTTAAGCTGGTATGTGTAGAAACTTGTTTTATTTTTTTCAAATTCAGAAACCATTTTGCGGAAATCTGTTTCGTCATAAATTTGTATTTTCGTTTCATCGATATTGCCACGTTTTATTGGATCAATGTGAAATTTTTTCTCACCAATGACCGAAATTAATTTCTTAATAAGAGCGTTTGAATTTTTTTCTCTCAAATAGATTGGTGGCGGCTTGGAGGTTTTGTTCGCGGATATATCAGGTGTGTCGTTGTCATCTTGCAATATTTGAAAACGATTAGTGGAGGATGCGCTGTTATCCCTAGATACCTTTGTAAAATTGCAGATGCAATTTTAGTAGACTTTGGGCTTCGCCCGCGCTTTCCCACAATAATATATCGGTCCATTCCGACTTGGACCTTGGGTTTTGGGCTACTCTTATTTACAGTGACTAATTGGGTAAGTGATGAACCGAATGATATCGCTGATTTAAATGACGAAGTAGTAGGCAACTGTAATGTTAACGAATCACTAGTTGGCATTGGACAAAGCGAAGTTGATCGCTGACGAAAAATTGGCTTAGCCGTTAAAAAAAGTCTATCATTAGGTTTTTTATTTATTTTGTTTAAATTAAGATCATCAGAACTGACATTAAGTCTATCACCAGGTTTTTTATATTTATTGTTATCATTAAGATTATCAGAGCTCACAGTAAGATAGGCATTTCTACCGTTATAACTCACTTCACAATTATTTGTTTTTGAAGTACTCATATAGAGTATTCCTCAACGGCACTTTGTAAGTGTATTCCTCAAGGGCACTTTGAGTTATTTTGTTTACGGTTGTTTTTTTTTTGTTTTTTTGTTTTAGTTATTACTTTGTATGTAAAAAATATTAGCAAAGCAAAAAAGCTTGTTTATCAAAGTTAATGTACAACGAATATTATGTACTACAAATATTTTTTTGTATGTTTTTTTTTGTTTAGCATGTATGTAAAAAAAATTCCGCTAATACGTCTGTTCACTATGAAGGTACAACGAGAACTTAGGCTTCAATATCCTTGGGTGTTTTTAGCGTAATGTTTTCCGCGCAATGACTACTAAGATATTTTTTGAATCGCAGCCAATTAACACGACTGACCATCTTCACATATGAGTGAGGTAGAGCACTTCTCAGTGGGCTGCATACCGTAACGATCGTGGGAGAGTGATCGGACGATAGATCTAGGGAAACTCTAACTTGATTAAATTCCCTAGAAATATTTTTCATGACGGTAAAATCTGTAACATCTGGAATTTTATGTATGTCAGTAGGGCAATAAGTGGGCTCCCCACTCGAAATGACGTCCAAGCGCATTTTGAAAATTGTATTGAGCAACGCTCCACCTCTGGGTATAATAAGACGCCACCCCAGAACGTATGTTTAGCATTAAGGCTCAGTTACCCGACTGTAATGTAAAGTAACTGCAACAGTAGGAAACAGCTGATCGATATTGTTACGTGAAAAGTAATGCAAATGGTTATAGAGATGTAATGTAACGTAAGCTACTTTTCATATAGAATTATCTATCAGCTGTTTTCTACGTTGCAGTTACTTTACATTACAGTCGGGTAACTGAGCCTTTATAGTCGCCAGCTGCTACGAAACAAGAGCCGAGAGATTTGTAGAAATCCTCGTATTGATCCTCAGTAATTGCGAATCTAGGAGGGAAGTAAATTGATGATATGACAAAATTAGTGCAAAAATTTTCGAAACAAATTTTCGTTGCTTGTAGATGTTCCTCACAAATGTTGTCAAGAATGAAGTGCTTGAGTCTTGACTTATTTAAAATTGCTGAACCCCCGCAAGCTCTTCCTCTTGGGTCCTTTAAATCATATAAATTGTAGCCATTAGTTTTGAATAGACTTCTTGAAGTCAAATGAGTCCCAGAAACCTACATTATTTCAATATTTTTTTCCCTGAGGAAGTGCTTAAGTTCATTTTTATGTTGTCGAATGCCGTTTTGCGTTTCACAAACATATTTTTAACGTGTTCATGGCTTCTTAACTAATGCTTGAAGCAGAGTATTCTGCATTCTAAGCATTTCTCGCATCATGCTAGTTGTATCTGTTGTAAAATTATTTATAGTTAGCACCAGATTCTCAATAGTAGCTTCAAGGCGACTAAAGTTAATGCTTGAGTTTGCATTCGTGGAATTATTTGGAGATGGAACATTTTGTGTGGGAATATCCAGAACGCTTGTGTGGTTCTCCAACTGTTTTTTTAAGAGATATTTTAAATTACAAATTGAATGAGTCTCATTTTTTTTTAAATTTAATGTCGGTTGGCTCAAGTTCGACGCGAAATAGAGGTTGAGGAATCTTCTCCCTATTTATTATGTTAGATAAATTTTTTACCTTAAAACCCTGGAGGACGAGTACATCTTTTATTTTCTCGCGAACAATATTAGAATCTATGCCCTTCAATACAATCTGTATGTACTTACAGTCAAAAAAAGACATGTACTGTTAGTAAGAAAAATTTTTTTCCTAAATTCAAGTAAAAAAAATTTCTAAGTTTATGAATAAAAAATAAAAAGTTCATATCCTCAAAAATAGTTCATAAAAATACACAAAAAAATTCTTACATTTAAGGAAATGTTTACTGACTTAAAGGAAATATTTACTAAGAGTATACTAGGGACTAGTCAATTTCGTCTTAAATCGAAAAATAAATTTTAGGAAATGAATTACTCCTGATTAGTTCATTAAATTTGACTAACTTAATCGATGTAAAATGTTATTCTAAATTTTAGGAAAATATTTACCAGTTTTAGGTATTTTTTCTTTGAATTATAGAATCTATTATTAATTTGCATTTAGCAAAAAATCTATGTAAATTTTGAACTTGAAATTTATTTTTTTGTAAATAAAATAAAATTTTAAAACTCAATAATTTCAATGCTTATTCAGGCTGCCTTGTTAGGCAATTGGTTAGAGTGCTTGCCTATCAATCAGAAGGTTGCTGGTTCAATACTTGTATCCTCTCAAGGAATTAATATGTATGTATGGTGAATTAACTAAGAATATAATATGAAGATATAATAAATAACATTATTTGGTATAGAATTTAATTAAAAATAAAAATAAGTACCAGAATTAAAGACAAAGACGAAAAAATTTTTTTGCAAAGCTCCGAATTTTAGGGGAAAATTTTACTTAATTTTAGGGAAATTTTACCTAAATATGAAAATATAATTACTATAAACTAGTTCATTAATGAACTAGAAATTTAGTAAATATTTTACTGGTTTCAAGTTAAAAACAGCTTTGGCGCCATACGACAACTTTTTTTATTCAAATTTAGAAAATTTTCCTAGTTTTAGTTAATTTTTTTTAGTGTATGTATGTATGTATATCCATACAACATATACATACGTTGGTAAAGGGTAGGTTAGGTTAGGTTAGGAAAGGTGGTGCCTACCGCACCTCCACTCGGAGACCCAACTGGGTCCATTGTGATTCCCTTCTTTGCCCATTACTGGTAATATTTACCCCTCCCATTTTTAGCCAGAAGAAACCCTATTATCCGTCATTAAGCCACCGAATCCCCATGATGAAGCCCCTGATGTCCTCTAGTTTACACTTCACGACATCGGTGATGCTTTCATGGAAACGTCTGCTCAGCCATCTAAGCCTATGACGTTGCAGCTTCGGGCAGTGACAGATAATATGTTCAATGGTTTCTGGTTCCTCTTCATCCCCGCACATCCTACAAAAATCCGGAGTACCAATTTCCCACATGCTGGTTCTTGCTCTAACCGAGCAGTGACCTGTCAACGCGCCTATCATAGTTCGCATCGCCTTCCTATCCATGTCCAGTAGTAGTTTAGATCTTCCTGAGTCTAGTTTTGGCCAAAAACCCCTCGAGACCCTACAATCCTCCCTACTACGCCATGAACTGTTGGTCCTGCTTTCCACCCAATTACTGAGTTCCTTATAGTAATGACCTATCGGTAATTTCACCGATCTGTCAGACATTCCCTCGTCTAACGCTGATCCTATTCTTGCCAGCTCATCGGCAATTTCATTCCCCTCAACACTGCTGTGACCAGGAACCCAACATAGTCTGACACTATAGTTATCCATAAGCAAGTTGAGGGCTTTCCTACAGTCACTAACAAGCTTCGATTTGACATTGTGTCCTTTCAAAGCTTTTAGCGCTGCCTGGCTGTCGACGTAGAAGGTTACCTTTTCACCTTCAGCCACATTTCCGGCCACCAGCTCCGTGGCCCTGAGGATCGCCAAGATCTCAGCCTGGAAAACACTGCATTCATTCGGCAGTCTAAAAGAACTACGAATGTTCGTTCCCAGGATATAGACACCAGCGCCTGTGCCTTCCCCCATTTTTGACCCGTCTGTAAAGACTGCCCTACCCTCATACAGCCTATCGGAATTGACCCAATGGTCCCTATCCGGAATTACCATTAAGGGTGTCTTACCAAAATCGATCTCAGCGACCTTATAGTCCGTAAACCCTGGGGTTACGGATTCCTGATCACCAAAACCTATCCTATTTAAGATCGATGTGTGACCTGATATTCCTGTCCTCACCAAACCTGTTTCTACAAGTCTAAGGAGACTTCTAGTCGCCGTCCCCACCAGAAAGTCCTCTATAGGAAGTAGATGAAGAATGACGTCCAAGGCAGCCTGAGGTGTGCTCCTCTGAGCACCTGTGATGCCCATCGAGGCACATCTCTGAACCTTAGCTAACAATCTCCTGTGACTTTCCTTCTTCAATGCCTCCCACCATACCAAACAACCATAAGAGATAACCGGCCTGACAACCGATGTGTAAATCCAATTTACCACCTTCGGTTGCAGACCCCAGTTCCTTCCTATGGAGTTCCTGCATGCATAGTAGGCATTGAGTCCTTTCCTTAGCCTTTCCTGCGTGTTCATTTTCCAAGAAAGCTTGCTATCTAGGTAAACACCCAGGTATTTAGCCCCCTCTGCTAGTCTCAGCTCCACCCCTCCCATCCTGGGTAATACAAAACTTTCTATTTTGTATCTCCTGGTAAAGAGGACTAGCTCAGTTTTCTCTGGGTTGACCCCTAGTCCTTTACTGCTAGCCCAGGAGGACAGATCGCCCAACGCCGACTGCATGATTTCACTGATAACGGGCAGAAACTTTCCCGTTACCAGTAAAACCACGTCATCCGCATATGCAACTATCTTCCGTCCGCTCCTATCAAAACGTATAAGAATTGCGTTCATCGCCAACAACCACAATAGAGGTGACAAAACTCCTCCCTGTGCTGTACCTCTTGTCACTAATCTCCTCAGGCGTTCTCTTCCCATACCTGAGTTGATAATTCTGCTTTTAAGCATGATAATTATCCACTCCACTAGAAATCCGTGAACCCTAAGGGTTTCCAGTGACTCCCTAATAGCCTGTATACTTATGTTGTTAAAGGCTCCCTCAATATCTAAGAATGCAGCCAGTGTGTATTCCTTGTGCTGCAGTCCTTTCTCTATAACACCAACCACGTCATGAAGCGCACTCTCAACAGATCTGCCTTTACGATAGGCATGTTGAGCGCCACTTATAACGTGGGTGTCAATTGTGTTCCTTAGATGCAGATCAATCAGTCTTTCTAATGTTTTCAAAAGAAACGACGAAAGACTGATTGGCCTGAAATCCTTCGGCTTTGAGTGGCTTGCCTTACCCGCTTTGGGTATGAAGATGACCCTAACCTCTCTCCAGCCTTTCGGTATAAACCTCCTGCTTAAGCAGATCTTAAAGATATGCACCAGAAACAGTTGTACGCGCTCTGGGACGTTCTGCAACATGGCCGGAAAAATACCATCTGGGCCCGGTGATTTATACGGTTCAAATGTATTTATTGCCCATATTGCTTTTTCCAACGTCACTATTTCGTCCACTGCTCCTTCTAATCCCGGTTCCGACCAGTAGTTAAAGTTAACCTCCGTCATTGTCTCTTCTCCTACTTCCCTACAGCCAGGAAAGTGAGTGTCCATCAAAACAGAAAGTGTCTCAGAGCTGGATTCCGTCCATGTGCCATCCAATCTTTGAATATTCCCAGGAGCCCTAGGGTCCTTTGACAATACTCGCCGAAACCTCGATAACTCATTAACGGAATCAATCTCCTCACAGTATTTCCTCCATGAGGCCCTCTTCGCCCTTTTGAGATCACCCTTGTACTTATTATACAATGCCTTATGATTGTCCCAGTCCTCACTCCTTCCTGTGAGCTTCGCCCTATTAAACAATCTTCTAACCGAGGACCTCAGATCTTTTAGATCATTGGTCCACCACGAAGGCTGCTTTCTTTTACCCGGGAAAACCACTGGACATGACTGTTCAAAGCAATCCCTACAAGTATTAGTGAAATATTCCACCTCCTCTTCCACTCCTCTTTGTGTATCCACACCCTGCGGAGCTTCCCTTGCCCTAATATCAACAGTGGCCCTATAGGTATCCCAGTCAGTCCTTCTTGGATTCCTATATGGCTCACGCCTTTCCCCTGAAAAATTTAGACTGAATGATATCCTACTGTGGTCCGAAAACGTACAGTCCTTATCTACCATCCAGTCCTCTACCAGGTTCCTATCTCTATTAGTTAGTGTTATGTCTATAACCTCTGCCCTATCCCTATTCCTGAACGTGGGTACGTTACCCCTGTTGCAAATAAACATATTGCTAGAAGTTATAAAATCAAACACCAACTCACCTCTTTTGTTAATGTTGCGGCTCCCCCACTGACTATGGTGCGCATTAGCGTCACAGCCGAGTACCAATGCAAGCCTTCTCGATCTTGCATACTCGGTCAGCTCCCGCACACCTGCCCCCGGTGGATCAACAGCATCATAGGGCATATAGACCGATGCAAGCACAATCCCCTGCTTACCCCTGGCTTCTCCATTAACGACCGTAAGGTCTCCTTTACTGAAAGAATTAAGTAAAGTTAATCCTTGCCCATCCCTTGCTAAAATGCAAGTTCTTACCTTATCCTCTGTGACAGGGACATATAATGTGTAGCCTGTGACTCCTAAGCCGCAAACCCTATTTTTATTAATCCAGGGTTCTTGGATAAGAGCCACGTCTACTCGCGACTTGTTGAGGTGCACTACTAGCTCGGCCGAGGCTGCCTCACTGTGGTGCAGGTTTATCTGCACCACCCGCAGCCTTCTTGAGACCATCTGATTTAGTAAATCTAAATCTGACAGTCCCCAAGCCGAACCTCACAACACCCCCCAACAACTGTAGTCTCTTTAGAGACTCCTGATCCACGGCAAACCGAAGATCTTTACCCGCGTTCTCTTTACAAGCCATTGAAGCCAAAGGCTTCCATTGGTTTGTCCTGAGAGGCGAGTTCTGAGCCTCCAGTACCGACAAAATGGTTTCCATCGATCTAACGGGTGGTGGAAACCACGCTGTCACCACTGCCCGGAGAGGCAGATCTGAGGCTAAAATTACCTCCAGCTTCGCCTCCGGGCGAAGGTTGCCACACCTGTCAACGACGGTTTTAAGGAAATCAAATGATTTCCTATTGCCGCAGTTAACAAGCTTGACACCCCTCTCCCAGTCCGCGCCACGGAATTGTAATTCCTCCTCTTTTTCTACCCCTGCTAGGCCGATTTCATCGATGAGCCTACCTTCCACCAGCTGCCACAGTTCAGGATTAATCCTACCATCCGGATCATTCCTATCTATGACAGCCACCCGAAGGTCACCTTCCTGGCTCGTCGACTTCTTCACTTTCTTTGAAGTGGAGGGTATGTCATCGCCAGATCTGACTCTCTTCGATGACTCCTTTCGGGGGTCCCTGAGAGAGACAGCTGGTTTGACATCCCTCCCCTTACTACCTGGCTGTGCCTTGTCAGCCTCAGCCATCGAGGACCTGATGGCCTTGGCAAACAATGCACTGCCAGACTCCTTGTTCTTTATTTTGTTTTTGGAGCTGGATGTGCCCGTCGATATTGCCTCTACACCCTTGCGAGTTGTAGCCTGGACTCCATCCACACTCACATCCTTCTCCAAAGGAGATGATCTGCCCAGGAGAACACTGACAGGGCCATAAATTCTTTCGAACTTCTTAACGTCCTGCCTGTGCTTCCTGACCAGATGTCTCTCCTTTGCCGTGTACAGTCCCGGATCTCTCTTGGCCATCTTATCCAGATAGTCCAGAGATTTCCTAGTACCGCTTTTGGCCTTATCCAATTTTGTCCGACCCTCCTTACCCATATATCCTGGCAAGGCGTCCTGTCGGACAATTTTGTTTGAGGAAGATGAATGACCCTCCACTGAGCCACTCATCTGCTTAGGTCCAGATTCCAAGAGGTCTGCCCCTGAAGTCGGACGGCTAGTTGAAATCAGTGTGATTTCCCTCTCGTCCTCCGACCCCAGTGACAGATCCCCCAGCTTCTCACTGACCCCTGCAGCTGAGTTACCCGATGGAGCATTGAGTTCATCAACCTCCTCCATTTCTTTGAGTAACTGACTCTCCTGCGTGAGCAAATTTTCATGCACGAGAGTCAGCAACTCGTCTCCCCCCGACGTATCGTCCGTGAAGTCCACGTCATCGTCCTTAAGAATTTTTTGATTTGAAGTGTCTATTTTGATTCCCACGAGTAGGCCAGTAAATGAGAGGACCATCCGCGCAGTGACGGCGTGCGCGGACTAGGCAAATTGTCTACAACCAACCCGTGCCATGGGCGTTGGAGGAGGGTTACTGCTAGCGACTAATTTTGTTTATCCACTAAATTAGCCATTCAGATCATCGGCACAGCCCCCTACCACCTTGACCTTAAAAAGTGTTTCTGTGTTCTAGTACTATACGACAGTAGGCATAACTATGTACCAGACACTTGTTGTAACCGGACAACCTTTAGTATGCATGCCTTTATAGTTACTGCCCTTAATTCAGGCAATCACAGTAGTCCCTGAAGCAAGGACAGTAACCACAGCTTGCACTTAAGCCACCACATCACGACAAGATAGTTATCCAGGTGGTAAAGGGTATATAAGATTCGGCACAGCCGAATATAGCACTCTTACTTGTTTTTTATTTTTCTGGAGAAATTTTCTTGATTTTTATTTTTAAATTTTATTTTTATAATATTATGTTAATAGTATAAAGTAAAATTCAAAGTTATAGAGCAATAACATTAATTTTAATAAACGTAAAATACAATAAATAATATACAAAATACTCGCGTATTATACTAAATCCTTTAAACATTTTTATTTCCTTTGTTTACATACTTAAACCACTCAAATTTGCTTGTCTTATTTGGTACAAACACAAGGCTTATTAGGCTTGTTTTGCATAAGACAACATTTCTTTGTATTTTTAAGAGCATAAAGCAAATAGACGAAAAAGGAGTGAGTGGCTTTTAGTACATATTTGTAATACGTACTTGTCCTAAAGCCTAGTATGTATGTACATACATATTTATATACATAGATATCAACGTAAATACCATCGTTGTCAACTTTAAAATTTTAAAAAGCACTGAAATCAGGAAAAAAGCGCGTAATTTAAGTAAAAAAGCACTAAATTTAAATTTTTTTTATTTTTTTAAAAAAATTTTATTCATATCTACGTACATATATAAAAAAATAAAGGAATCGGTTAACCTTGCATTCTGTTGCTAAAACGTCAAATTAGAAGAATCCGATACACATTTTAATTCTACAGGAATCAGTGTATTCTAAAATCAATTTGACGAAGACTTTTAAAGTTATTATAAAACAAAATTTTTTTTAATATTTTTACGTCAAGGAACAAACGAGTCACTCGAGTTTAGCCAAGTTGGCAGCAATCGACAAGTATTTATGAGGTTAAGAGCTGATTACATTTTGAACTCGATGGGCTTAGTAGTTTATTTTTTTTTAAGTCAAGACTTACCAAATTTGGTTGTTATTAAATTATGCTTTAAAAACATTCTTTTGGCTGTAGCTGAACTATGTGACAAAGGTAATAAATTTTGAACGAAATAAATAACAAAGTTAAAAATAAAAAAAGTGATTTGCAAGCTTATCAAGTTATATACAAAAATTTATTTATTTTAACGTTAAAACCAACTGTTAAAACCTGGCTTTACCATACAAATTGTTTTTGTTAAAACCATTTTTGAATTGGTTTCAAGTTGGTTTTATGAAATGCAACCCTGTTTTCGCTGTGGTAAAGTCAGTGCTGCCAAGTTAAAATGACCGGCAGCAGCTGATAATGTTTTGCTAGTGAATAATAGATGTCGCTTGAAAGATTTTCAACTTAAAAATGGATGCAGCAGCAACAATAATAAAAAATTTATGGAAAAAGAGTTTTTAGAAGGAAACAACGAAAATATTTTCATTGGCCTCTGGGAAGTGAAAATAAACGATATGAGTGACATCGATCCGCCGATAAAAAAAAGTTGTGTTTTGTGATTTATTTGTGCATTTTTTATATACAATAACTTGATTCCCAAGCACTTCAGTTTGTATTACTAGTTCCATAATTTTAAAATATTTATTTACAAAATATAAAATAATTTCCATTTTAGAGCGCATTGTAAAATTTCTTAGTTTTTCATACAAACAAAAATAGTTGTTGTGCAGTTTGTCAAATAAGTGTTATAAAAAACAGAAAAAATACTGCAACAAAGACACGCATTTCTGCGGGGGTTACTCTCTATTACGATGCGAAAGAAAAATGGTACGAAATCGAACGATTTGTACTCTTTAATGCGTTTGCGCATTTACCTTTCGCATCTTTTATTTGCCCTTTCACGAGTCTGGTATCAACGTACTCTGCAATGCGAAAGCGCCTGTCAAAATCGCTCGATAAGCGCATCTTGCGATAGCTAAATACCAAACGCAAAGCGGGAAAAACATGTAAGTACGTTGAAAAAATATTTATATATTGACTGTCTTATTCATAATAAATGTTTTTGTTTTATAAGAGGTTTATTAAACAAATTTTTTATGGAAATTTGTAACGCAGTTTTTGTTTCCAGCCGGGGTAGGCGTCAGCCTGTCCAGGTTCTTACCAAAGGTCTGCTTCCTTTGCAAATAATAACACGAAGATGTTGGTGTTTTAATATTCAGAGAACACAATATACTTTATTTACGAAACTTAACTTAACTTATGCTACTTTGTGTTGGTTATAAAATTCACGTGTGTCGTCTGGTTGACCCTGTCCTGGAATTGGAAAAGTCCTCGGGGAATACTGTTACCGCCTGTGAATAAACGAAATATTCGAAAATGCGTATGCCTTAATAAATACAATTTACGAATACACGAAAGATTCGGGAGTTCGTGTATTAACTAAATACAATTTACGAATACATGAAAAATTCGGGAGTTCGTGTATTCGGCTAAAATACGAGTTATGTTCACTAACTACAAAACATACGAAAGATTCGGAAGTTCGTATGCCTTACTAAATACAATACACGAAAGATTCGGGAGTTCGTGTATTAACTAAATACAATTTACGAATACACGAAAGATTCGGGAGTTCGTGTAGTCGGCTAAAATACGAGTTATGTTCACTAACTACAAAACATACGAAAGATTCGGAAGTTCGTATGCCTTACTAAATACAATACACGAAAGATTCGGGAGTTCGTGTATTAACTAAATACAATTTACGAATACATGAAAGATTCGGGAGTTCGTGTATTCGGCTAAAATACGAGTTATGTTACTCACTACAAAACACACGAAAGATTCGGAAGTTCGTATGCCTTACTAAATACAATACACGAAAGATTCGGGAGTTCGTGTATTAACTAAATACCATTTACGAATACATGAAAGATTCGGAAGTTCGTGTATTCGGCTAAAATACGAGTTATGTTCACTAACTACAAAACATACGAAAGATTCGGAAGTTCGTATGCCTTACTAAATACAATACACGAAAGATTCGGGAGTTCGTGTATTAACTAAAAATAATTTACGAATACACGAAAGATTCGGGAAGTCGTGTAGTCGGCTAAAATACGAGTTATATATACGAAATATTCGGAAGTTCGTATGCCTTACTAAATACAATACACGAAAGATTCGGGAGTTCGTGTATTAACTAAATACCATTTACGAATACATGAAAGATTCGGGAGTTCGTGTATTCGGCTAAAATGCGAGTTATGTTCACTCACTACAAAACACACGAAGGATTCGGAAGTTCGTATGCCTTACTAAATACAATACACGAAATATTCGGGAGTTCGTGTATTAACGAAATACAATTTACGAATACATGAAAGATTCGGGAGTTCATGTATTCGGCTAAAATACGAGTTATGTCACTCACTACAAAACACACGAAAGATTCGGAAGTTCGTATGCCTTACTAAATACGAGTTATGTTACTCACTACAAAACACACGAAAGATTCGGAAGTTCGTATGCCTTACTAAATACAATACACGAAAGATTCGGGAGTTCGTGTATTAACTAAATACCATTTACGAATACATGAAAGATTCGGGAGTTCGTGTATTCGGCTAAAATACGAGTTAGGTTCACTAACTACAAAACATACGAAAGATTCGGAAGTTCGTATGCCTTACTAAATACAATACACGAAAGATTCGGGAGTTCGTGTATTAACGAAATACAATTTTCAACTCTACTAGGTAATATATGTATATCGAGCAAGAATCGGCAAAGCTCTCGGATGATAGTTCAAGTGGCCTTATTGTAACTACCATTCGTACGGTGCCGTGACTTGCTCCCCGACTGAGTATAAAGCATGAAGTCTTATACTGTTTCGCTGATTAACTTGATGAGACTTCTAAGGTATATTTTGTCAATATGTATGTTTACTCACAACTGCGAATAAACCATTAGTAATGTATCCTACATTAATTGGGTTGGTAGATACCCCGCAGTCATGGTGTACGTAACATAATATATGAAATATGAAATTTTGTGGCGGCACGTTACATTCCCCTCTTTCTTTGGGAAAAAAAAGAAAAAACGAGAAAAAGAAAAAAAAAAAAAAATTAGTTTCGAGAAAAAAGAAAGAAAAAAAAATATTTTATCAAACAGAATAAATGTTGATAGCACTATTCGAGTTTATGATCAGCCTCGATCTTTACTACCCGAAGGTAAATTTTACCGAACTGTCGCGTTTCGGCTCGATCTTTCAGTATTTCTAATAATGAAAAAAAAAGCAGGCGGCCGCGATTGAACCCATAACATTCCGCGAGCTCTTCTAGTCGTTCGATGAATTGCAGTAGGTTATCATTTCCTTCATATGTCAGATTCCATCTCCGTATCGTCGCCATTACTTCGGGGTCGGTTAAACTACTGGGTAATGTTTGAATGCTACGTCGCTCCAATGGCACCGAAAGGTCTACTTGGGGTCTGGGGAGCACCGGAGTTTTCTCTTCGTTCATGACTTCCTCCTCCAGTGAACGAAGTATATTTTCTGATGATGCTCTTTGCTGTTTAGTACGAACTAGTTCACCTAACTGACGACGAAGCTGGTCTACAGTTGCCTTTTCGGAAATAGTAATGCCATGGTGTCGACACACTTCAACTAGTTTATCCTTCCGCAGGAGGTATATCCACACCAGAGAATCGACTTGTAGCATATTTTGGTCAAGTGTTGTTTCGTTATTGTGTTCTTGACCCGATCCAAGTTCGTTGGTGGTTGGAGGCTGTGTTTTCCCACATGATGCTTCGTTGGAATCGGGTCCCTGCTCGGGCGCCATTTGTAACGCAGTTTTTGTTTCCAGCCGGGGTAGGCGTCAGCCTGTCCAGGTTCTTGCCAAAGGTCTGCTTCCTTTGCAAATAATAACACGAAGATGTTGGTGTTTTAATATTCAGAGAACACAATATACTTTATTTACGAAACTTAACTTAACTTATGCTACTTTGTGTTGGTTATAAAATTCACTTGTGTCGTCTGGTTGACTCTCGGATACCCTGTCCTGGAATTGGAAAAGTCTTCGGGGAATATTGTTACCGCCTGTGAATAAACGAAATATTTGAAAATGCGTATGCCTTAATAAATACAATTAACGAATACACGAAAGATTCGGGAGTTCGTGTATTAACTAAATACAATTTACGAATACATGAAAGATTCGGGAGTTCGTGTATTCGGCTAAAATACGAGTTATGTTCACTAACTACAAAACATACGAAAGATTCGAAAGTTCGTATGCCTTATTAAATACAATACACGAAAGATTCGGGAGTTCGTGTATTAACTAAATACAATTTACGAATACACGAAAGATTCGGGAGTTCGTGTAGTCGGCTAAAATACGAGTTATGTTCACTAACTACAAAACATACGAAAGATTCGGAAGTTCGTATGCCTTACTAAATACAATACACGAAAGATTCGGGAGTTCGTGTATTAACTAAATACAATTTACGAATACATGAAAGATTCGGGAGTTCGTGTATTCGGCTAAAATACGAGTTATGTTACTCACTACAAAACACACGAAAGATTCGGAAGTTCGTATGCCTTACTAAATACAATACACGAAAGATTCGGGAGTTCGTGTATTAATTAAATACCATTTACGAATACATGAAAGATTCGGGAGTTCGTGTATTCGGCTAAAATACGAGTTATGTTCACTCACTACAAAACACACGAAAGATTCGGAAGTTCGTATGCCTTACTATATACAATACACGAAAGATTCGGGAGTTCGTGTATTACCGAAATACAATTTACGAATACATGAAAGATTCGGGAGTTCATGTATTCGGCTAAAATACGAGTTATGTCATCACTACAAAACACACGAAAGATTCGGAAGTTCGTATGCCTTACTAAATACGAGTTATGTTACTCACTACAAAACACACGAAAGATTCGGAAGTTCGTATGCCTTACTAAATACAATACACGAAAGATTCGGGAGTTCGTGTATTAACTAAATACCATTTACGAATACATGAAAGATTCGGGAGTTCGTGTATTCGGCTAAAATACGAGTTAGGTTCACTAACTACAAAACATACGAAAGATTCGGAAGTTCGTATGCCTTACTAAATACAATACACGAAAGATTCGGGAGTTCGTGAATTAACGAAATACAATTTTCAACTCTACTAGGTAATATATGTATATCGAGCAAGAATCGGCAAAGCTCTCGGATGATAGTTCAAGTGGCCTTATTGTAACTACCATTCGTACGGTGCCGTGACTTGCTCCCCGACTGAGTATAAAGCATGAAGTCTTATACTGTTTCGCTGATTAACTTGATGAGACTTCTAAGGTATATTTTGTCAATATGTATGTTTACTCAGAACTGCGAATAAACCATTAGTAATGTATCCTACATTAATTGGGTTGGTAGATACCCCGCAGTCATGGTGTACGTAACATAATATATGAAATATGAAATTTTGTGGCGGCACGTTACAAATTTGATTAATAAACCTTTTATAAAACCAAAATTTATATATTTAAATCGTAGTTTTTTAGGGAAAAAGCCAAAAAATGACAAACAAAATAACGGCAGTTTGAAATTTTAGTGTAACACAACTTGGCCAAGGGACAGTTGCAGTCTGCAAATGGAAAATAAGCCGCAAATAATTTGTGAACAAAATTGACAGACAAACTAATTCTAATGGACCTCCTGTAAGAGATATACATAGCTGTTTGGAAAAAAGTAATGCTTATAATGAAATGTGACACTCGCTGGTAAATACGTATGTACATTTGTAGGGACGCATGATGATATCTACATAATCGTGATGTAAGGAATGTCAATTTTTGATATTCGCGAATACGAATACGAATATTTGAAACGATATTCGAGAATACGAATATTGTGTGTGATATTTTTAGGCATTAAATTCGGGTTCTATTTACGCCTGCAAATGAAATACTAAAAAATTTTTATGAAAAAGGACTTCATACTCCTGTTGGCGTACTTTAAAGTTAATAAAAACTACCCAAAATTTTAATGATCGTCATTAAATAATATTTCAAAATTATAAAAAGCACAAATTTTTATAAAAAATTTAATGGATTTGTACAAACTAATATTTTTAGAAATTTATTCAAATTTCGTTTAGGATTTATGCATTTATTTATTTAATTTGTTTGGAAAAATATTCGTATTCGTATTCGCCTGAATTTGACTAATACGAATACGAATATCTAAAAATGGCCGAATATTCGACAGTTCGAATACCAATACGAATATTCGTGCATCACTACTGCATACATACAGTGTGCGAAAAACATATGCACGAACTTGCGGTGAATACAAATAGTTGTATATTTCCAGTCCTTCCCCAATTAACATTTGAAATTTGGGTAATTAAAATTTGAAATTCTTTAAAATTCTTGGAAATTTTTCTGAAATTTGAGAAATTGTGTTTTCGGTGCGCTTTGATGTTTCTTTGTTAACATTAGGATTTTTGATTACATTAACTTTGTGTGAACAGGTGATTTTTTTTTGGGTTACATTAATTTTGTGTGAACGGGTGATTTTTTTGTGGGAATGGGTTAAGGGGTTTCATTAGATTAAGGTTTTTCATGAGTGTATATACCTACAGGAAAATCATGAAAATTATTTTCATGTAATATGTAACTATGTGTTGTCAGAATATTTACAACTGACTTTGATGTTATTTGTTCATTAATAATTATCACATGTAATTTGGCTTAAAAGGCGATACGATATTCAATTCATAAGAATATAGAAACAAATGCAGTTCGAAAAATAATAATTAAATTGACTAAAATTAATAGTCATTGGCTTGTGGCAAAAATTAAATAAAAATATACTTAATAGTAACAAACCAAAAAAAAGTTGTCTTTAGTTGACCAAAAATAAGCGATAAACTAACATATGCACAATTAGTAAAGAATAAACTACAATGGTAAGACTGTTGTATATTTAGAGATGGAAGATTTGAGCTTTCATTACAAAACTCCTTTCAGCAAATTGAAATACGATGAATCAAAACAATTAACGTATTCCATTTGCAAAAAAAGTTTCGTATATAAAGCAAAAATCTACATCACACACAGTGGACAAAACACAGAAAAACGGTGATGATGAAGGTTTAGTGGCCTTCGAAAACGGCTAGCTGTTCCGTTCAACTATGTGTTGTCAGAATATTTATAACTAACTTTGATGTTATTTGTTCATTAATAATTATCACATGTAATTTGGCTTAAAAGGCGATACGAACATTCAAATCAAAAGAATATAGAAACGAATCCAGTTCGAAAAATAATAATTAAATTAACTAAAATTAATAGTCATTGGCTTGTGGCAAAAATTAAATAAAAATATACTTAATAGTAACAAACCAAAAAAAAGTTGTCTTAAGTACAAAAATAAGCAAATCAACTAACATGTGCAGCAATCACTATGCATAGCTGATGCTGAGCTTAGCTGTCTCTGGGTTAAATTCAAAATCAGGGCACACTGTTTACACTTCGGATTTGTTTACAGACGTCCCAACGCAGAAAGGGAAACTACAATTTCTGGCTTCGATACCCTTTCTGACTCCCTATCGAAGATCATGGAGAGTTGTCCGAACAGTGAAATCGTTATTGCTGGTGATTTCAATATCCACAATTCAACATGGCTTCGCCATTCGAGCCGTACAACTACGGAAGGCTGTTTTTGTTGAGCTGTTCGCAGCGCATAACCACCTAGCGCAACTCGTGAATGAACCAACCCACATTCCGTGTGTTGAAAGGCACCAACAGAATACACTCGACCTTTTTCTCACTTCACACCCTGATAAATATGAAGTGAATGTCAATGCACCTCTCGGTAATTCAGATCACTGTACCATTTCGGCCTCCTTTTCGCTCTCAGCACTTCATAGCGTCTCACATGCAGCAGCGAAACGACTAAAATACATATACGAAAAGGCTCGTTGGGCTGAACTCAACGATTTTTTTCGGCATTTTAATTGGAAGCTATGTTTCCTTCACAATGATGTCAATGCCATGGCCAAAATGGTCGAAAGTATAATTTTGATGGGAATGAAAGCTTTCATACCTTCAAAACAAATTCCGATTAAGCCCAGAGAGAAACTGTGGTTTAATCAGACATGCAAATAAAGTCAGATCTAGAGAGGAAGCATTCAGTATTTGGCGAAATAATCAAAACGCCGATACTGATTTGCTACGCAAAAGGGCGAGATCTTCGTGTGCCAAAGTACTGAGGCGTGAAAAGGCTCTCTACGAGCAACGCCTCCGTGCTAAAGTTCTTGCTGCCCCTCGCGGTAGTAAGACCTTTTGGTCATTCGTTAAAAAAGTAAAGAATAATGCTAGTTCTTCAATTCCGACTCTTTTAAAGGATGACCAAATATTTACTGACCCGGCTGATAAAGCTAACCTACTAGCTGAAATATTTGCAAGTAATTTCTCCTTGCCGGAAAGCAATCAGCCACTGCCTATGCTAGAGAGAGTATCTACTACTATGCCCAAGATATTCTTTCGGGCTCGGGCAGTAAAAAAGGTTTTATCGGAACTCAACATAAACAAGTCTCCCGGGCCGGATGGCATTCCAGCACTGGTCTTGAAGCACTGTTCCTCGACGATAGCACGTCCACTAACTAACCTCTTCAGCACATTGTACCATGCTGGTGAGTTCCCAGTGTGTTGGAAGGTTGCTAATGTTACGCCAGTTCCTAAAAAAGGAGAAGCAAATAACACTGAAAATTATCGCCCAATTGCAATATCTTCTGCACTTTCCAAAGTGATGGAAAGTATGGTGAATTTCCATCTTGTAAGGTATCTGGAGTCCAACAGCTTACTCAACGACCTGCAGTATGGATTTCGTAGAGGCCACTCTACGGGAGACCTACTTGCCCTCCCTTCGGAGAAATGGTGTAATTCAATCCACCATTTTGGCGAAAGTAAGGTGGTGGCTCTAGATATCTCCAAGGCGTTTGATAGAGTGTGGCATGGTGCACTTTTGTCAAAATGTATTGCCCTTGGTGTCGCTGATAACTTCTCTCGATTCTTATCGAGTTTCCTCAGGGATCGCACTATAAGAGTTGTTATAGATGGGATCTCATCAAATGAGTTCAAGTTAAATTCAGAGGTACCGCAAGGTTCTGTTCTTTCACCAACTCTATTCCTAATCTTTCTAAATGACCTTTTTTGTAAAACTTTCAACCCTATTTATTCTTTCGCGGACAACAGCAGCATTTGCCATTCATTCTCATTCAGCAATAGACCTAGCCTTCCGGAGGTTGAGGCTATGCGACAAACAATGAATGAGACATTAAACTACAAATTAGAAAAAATTTCTGAATGGGGTCATGCGAATAGGGTCGATTTTAACGCCCGTAAGACCCAATGCTGTACGATTACTCACAGACGCATGACCGTTAATGCTGCTGCCTCTGTAACTATGGGTGGTATAAATATTAAGGAATCGGAAGCTCTTGATGTTCTTGGCATGAAAATTCAGTGTGATGTTCGTTGGACTGAACACATTTTTCAGGTCTCAAAAGAAGCATTCAAGTGCCTAGGATTTTTAAAACGGTGCAAGCAATACTTCACTCCATCTGATCTTCTTACTATTTATACCATTTATATCCGACCGAAGATGGAATACAACTCTCATGTAAGGGCCGGCGCTTCAAAGTCTATTTTGGGGTTGCTCAACCACGTACAGGAGAGGGCGAAGAAGCTCATTGGTGACAGTAGGGTATCCAACTCTATTGACTCATTGGAGCATCGACGCAATGTGGGGTGCATTTCTATCGCTACTACAATGGAATGTGTTCTAATGAAATTAAGGAACTTGTTCCTGAAAGCCGTCCATTTTTATGCACAACACGAGCTTCATTCAGGGCACATACTTTTGTGGTCGATTGGCCAATACATCGCACTACGCATGACCGAGAAAATTCCTTTTTTAGCCGTACTATTGGTATGTGGAATAATCTACCTGCGGAAGTGTTTCCTGTCAGTTTCAACGTGGGAAAGTTTAAATCGAATGTCCACAGACACTACTCCCTCTATCCTCCTCTCCAAAACCTATTTTCCTAGTTCTAGCACAATGCATTGCATCCTACCTAAAAAAAATATAGTAAAGAATAAAGGACAATGGTAAGACTGTTGTAAATTTAGATATGGTAGATTTATCTAGATTATGAATCAAAACAATTCACGTATTCCATTTGCAAAAAATTTTCGTATATACAGCAGAAATGCACATCAACTGACACCACACACAGTGGACAAAACACAGAAAAACGCTGATGATTAAGGTTTAGTGGCCTTCGAAAACGGCTAGCTGTTCCGTTCAACTATGTGTTGTCAGAATATTTACAACTAACTTTGATGTGATTTGTTCATTAATAATTATCACATGTAACTTGGCTTAAAAGGCGATACGAACATTGGCCTGTTCAATTCAAAAGAATATAGAAACAAAATAGTTAAATTAACTAAAATTAATAGTCATTGGCTTCTGGCAAAAATTAAATAAAAATATACTTAATAGTAACAAATCAAAAAAAAGTTGTCTTAAGTAGAACAAAAATAAGCAAATTAACTAACATATGCATAATTAGTAAAGAATAAAGGACAATGGTAACACTGTTGTAAATTTAGATATGGTAGATTTGAGCTTTCACTACAAAACACCTTTCAGCAAACTGAAATACAATGAATTAAATAATTCACGTATTCCATTTGCAAAACAGTTTCGTATATAAAGCAGAAATCTACATCAACTGACACCACAGACAGTGGATAAAACACAGAAGAACGCTATGATGAAGGTTTAGTGGCATTCGAAAACGGCGAGCTGTTCCGTTCAACTATGTGTTGTCAGAATATTTACAACTAACTTTGATGTTATTTGTTCATTAATAATTATCACATGTAATTTGGCTTAAAAGGCGATACTAACTTTAGCCTGTTCAATTCATAAGAATACAGAAACAAATGCAGTTCGAAGAATAATAATTAAATTAACTAAAATTAATAGTCTTTGGCTTGTGGCAAAAATTAAATAAAAATGTACTTAATAGCAACAAACCAAAAAAGTTTGTCTTAAGTAGAACAAAAATAAGCAAATTAACTAACATGTGCATAATTAGTAAAGAATAAAAGATAATGGTAAGACTGTTGTAAATTTATTTATTTATTTATTTATTTGTCTATGGAATAGTAATCTTTACAGACATTTTAAATTAACAAATACCTACATATGTTAACAAAATAATATACATACATATCTATATTACATAATATTGAACAAAAATTAAAATAATTTACAAAAATATAAGTGACAATAAGTTACGAGTTAAAATGTATTAATAGACTATTTTTGATAGCAGTAGGGCATACAGAATAATCCATGAATTTATAAAATTTGTTGAAATCGTTACACATCCTTCTCAGTGGATCAGGATTAGCATAGTTAGCTCTAACAAATATAACCGATAAAGGAATTAGATGACGTGAAGGGCGTTGTGGAACATTAAAATTTAGGTTGGTACTTAAAAAACCAGAGCATGCGTTGCCATTAATTATATTGAGAAGAAACGAGATGTTTAGCACAATTCGGCGGCTTTGAAGGGATGGTAGCTTGATTAGGGCAAGCCTTGCAGAATAAGGTGGCATATTTCTAGGATTACAGTTTAGTCTACGAAGACAGTAAATCAGAAACTGTTTTTGCACTGATTCAATAGTGTCAGAATGTTTATTATAGATATGGTACCATATTACCGATCCATACTCCAGTACAGGCCTTACGAGCGAAGTATACAGATTTTTCGTAATGTATGGATCATTAAACTCTTTAGCCCATCGTTTTATCAAACCAAGTAATCTTCTAGCCTTGATTGCCGTCATATTTATATGAGAAATAAAATTGAGTTTATCATCCAATAACATACCCAGGTCCATGATATTATCGACAAACTCTAGCTGATAGTTTTTAACAAAGTATGTAATAAGCAGCTATGGGAAAATTACGAACAAAACGCATATATCTGCATTTCTTTAAGTTGAGTTCCATGATATTAATTTTGCACCACATAATAAACAAATTTAAGTCATCTTGTAGAAGTTGTTGCTCATATTTTTGACGGTAACAGAGAAAAAGTTTTACATCATCAGCGTACATCAAAACGTTGAATGAAAGAAAAACGTCAGGTAAATCGTTGATAAACAATGCACAGTGGCGTGAATTAAAAAAAAAGTGGTAAAAAGTCCGCAACTTTTGAACTAGTTAACCGATTTCGATAAAACCAACTATTTTGTAAAGTAGAAGTGTTGAAATTTTTAGAAAGCATATTTTGAGGCACCCTGTTGTAAGACAGGGTAGCTCCAAACAGCTTCAAAGTGGGAAAGTGCGGGTATCGAAATTCTTTCGGAGCTTGTAACTTTTGTAAATAGGAACCGATTTCAATAATTTTTTCAGCGGGACAATCTACGTTAAGAAACAAAAATAAAACATCCTAAGAGTAACATTTTATCTCTTTCAGTTTCCAAGTTATTTGACTTGAAAAATTTATTTTTTAATTTTTGGCCCTGACTTTTTTTATTCGTTAGTACATAACTTCTTTATTACTTGGCAAAAATCAGTATGTTTTAATGTTTTTGAAAGAAAACTTCATTACAATTCATATAAAAAAAAATTTTTTTTGATATCTCAAAAATTGTAGCAAGGAATAATTTCGCAATTTGGATTTTTAAAAATTATGAAAAAATTTGGTATATTTTGTGAAAAAAGTATTCTTAATTTTTTTGGAATATTTTAAAAAATTATTAAGTATTTGATAAAAACTTTGATTGTTTCTGAGAAAGGAGACATTGAGAAAGGCTGTGAAATAAATTTTGGAGATTGTTGTTGGTGCACCCTACATTCAGCATTGGTCGAAAACTAGCAATTTTTTTTCAAAAAATCCGATTTTCGGATGTGGCAAAAAAATTGCACGGTCGTTTTTGTAAATTTTTTGGTTTTTTATTATAAATAAATTTGTTGTAAGTAACCTGTAAGAAACTCTTGACATCCTACACATAAATGTAGGCAGGAGAGGAAATTTTCTAAAAATTCTAAAATTTTTCTAACACAATTTTTCCCAATAAGAAAAAAGTATTTTAAAATTATAAATTGGGAATCATTTTAATTTATATCAATAGTATACATTTAGCTTTGCAAACTGAAAAAAAATCATTCTCCTACCTTCAATACTTTTTGAAATATTCGATATCCAATTTTGATTAAAAATTTTAATTTTCTACATTTTTTATTTTTGTCTAAATTATTGATCTTATTTTCTTTACTGCAAATGTTTCTTAATTTTTTCTATGTTATTACAATAGTAGATATAATTGTCTATTCAACGGTATATAATATGTATTCCTTTGCCATTATATCAGTCTTAAAATGTATACACAAATATAACACCTCAGGTAACAATTTACGTGTTTTATCTGATACTCAAACAAACCCACATTTTTTATGAACTCTTGAAGTATATTTATATACCTACAAGGACAAATAGATTGAGTTATTTATTTGTTTAAAAAAAATTAGTAGTTAATTTAACATTAGAACATTAAATTACGAAAATTTTTTTAAACGCATATAAATTGCCTAAGTTTTGAATATAATTTGACAAAGAATTCCAGAGACTTTTTGCCATGATATCAGATATTTGTTTGTATGAATATAAATACTTATGTATCCAGAGATATATGTACAATGTACATATGTATGTATGAGTATGAAAACTTACAACTAAATATCTCGTTTTAATTCTGATAATTGTATTATAAAAATATATTTAATAAGTTCAGTTTCATTTTCTTTATTACTCGTATCTAAGTGCATGGATACATACAATGTTGTTTTTAATTTAAATTTGGGTTTTACTTCAAGAATTTGCTTTTCCTCTGCTTCGGGATCGTCCTTCTCGATTTCAATACTTGGCAACCATTTCATTCTTATGCCTTGTAGGACTGGATCAGAAGCCAATAGCAAATGATGCATTAAATCATTATTTTGAGCAACTCTAGAGCATTTACGTGTATTGAAAAGTCGATATTGCTTAACATCTCTATTTCTAGCTTCCTGTGCTTCTTCGGTTAGTTCCCCCAGAGGAAGAATGTTGTTTTCTGTTATTTCTTTTGTATGTGCTAGCACTTTATGTACGGTTGGAGTTATTGATTTCCATGGATATAATTCATTTATTAGAATCAGAGTGTCTTTTGAATATTTTTCAAATTTGCGCTTATTAATTAACTTTTTGCTATTTATGACGGCCAGTATTATTTTGAAACGTCTTATGAGATTAAAGCTAATACCAGTTATAGAAGATGTAGTTTCAGGGTCATCAAAAAATCGCCTAGCAGTGTTGCCATTATTGGAGTTTCCATAGCCATATAAAGGTTTGTCAATGATTAAGCCACGTTTCATAAACTCATCTTGAATTATTTTCTTTTCTTCCAACCGTATCTGTTTTAAAGCAGAATTATTCGCAACTGGAACGTTCTGAAGTTCTGGTACACTGCGATATTTATTGTCGTAAGATAGATGTAAAATGTACTCCATGAATCGAATCCGAGCATGAAGTGGTGATATTCCAAGCTTAAGGGCATCTTCATTAGTTGGAGTATAATTCTCAATGTCCTTAAAATCGGAATTTTTCTTTCCGCATATATTACAAATCAAATAAGACTTTGTATCGGTTATTGCATTTGCAACTTTTCCATCTATCATTGTTAAAAAAGGTCTAAAAGATACTGTTATTACTCGTCCTAATATATGAACGTCAATAGGTTCCATATTAGAAATTTCATGTTTTATACCATCAACCAGATTTTGAGTTGTTTCTTTGTTTTCCTTGATGTATTCAAAACGTATTGGTCGGCATAAAAACTTTGAGCCTGGAGTAGTATTTACCCACACATCTTTAAATGCATTTTTACTTGTTGAAGGCATTTCATTATGTAGTCGAAGCCTTAATGGTACTAACGATGCCATTAAAACTTTGGAAAAGTCATTATCGTATGCACTGGGCTGTCTATATTCTGAAAATCCAGGTGATCCATCACATCCCCATTTGTATATTAGTGTTAGTTCGGAATTATTACATGTATCTAAGTCTCTTTCGTCAAAAGTAGCGATGAGTCTTGATGCTGTATTATGAAGAAGGTCTGACAAACTAATGACTGCACTTCGGCTATCCACTGTTATCGGATGTGGCAAAATTTCCGATTTTTTTTTTAACAACAATGTACTTGATGGCAAAGGCCCACTTTTTTCTTTAAGCACCTTCCTTAAGATATCGTATTTATTTCTTGAAAGGCCCAAATTAAGAATGAGTGCTAGTGCATCTTCCCCCGTAAAATGTTTACTATATTTTGGCGTTGGAATGCTTTCCACCATCCGTCTTAATCTTTTTGGAGACGCAACTGGTAGCACATCTACGATTTTGCCTGCTTCTTTAAGTTGAGTCTTCGCTAAAAGCAATTTGAATGAATCTTTGATTTCATTTTCCGAATACGTATTTATCAAGTCTTCTTGTTTAATCCTTTTGCTCCTGCGTCGAACGTTATCGTAATCTTTATTTGGCCGACCAAACTTCTTTGGGTATATTTCCGTAGATAGTCCCATATCTAACCAATCCTGATTTTTATTCTGAAATTTAGAAACTGATTTATTGCATTCACGTATCTTCTTTTCATATAATTTAAAAAAATTTTCAAGTTTTTTCGATAAATCGGTGTTTACAGATAAACCATATGTAGTAGATATTATGTACATCATTTGGTCTACCTTGTCCAACCGATTACTACCATCAGTGAGGTTTTCCCACATTAAGTTGCAGAGCGATTTATTTTTAATTGTTATCTCCATGATAGCTATAACTGAAATAATGACATTAAATGCATCGCACCTTAAATATATAGCTATTTTATAAGCTACGAATACAAAACCGATACAAATATCAGGTAAAACCATACCCATATTGGAGATGTGCGCACAGGTACCTTTGTCCTTGTGGGTATATAAATATACTGTGTATATATAAATTCTTATATTTTATTGTATTTAAGTAAAGAAAGTATTTAATAACAGCTTCAAGAGTTCATAAAAAATGTGGGTTTGTTTGAGTATCAGATAAAACACGTAAATTGTTACCTGAGGTGTTATATTTGTGTATACATTTTAAGACTGATATAATGGCAAAGGAATACATATTATATACCGTTGAATAGACAATTATATCTACTATTGTAATAACATAGAAAAAATTAAGAAACATTTGCAGTAAAGAAAATAAGATCAATAATTTAGACAAAAATAAAAAATGTAGAAAATTAAAATTTTTAATCAAAATTGGATATCGAATATTTCAAAAAGTATTGAAGGTAGGAGAATGATTTTTTTTCAGTTTGCAAAGCTAAATGTATACTATTGATATAAATTAAAATGATTCCCAATTTATAATTTTAAAATACTTTTTTCTTATTGGGAAAAATTGTGTTAGAAAAATTTTAGAATTTTTAGAAAATTTCCTCTCCTGCCTACATTTATGTGTAGGATGTCAAGAGTTTCTTACAGGTTACTTACAACAAATTTATTTATAATAAAAAACCAAAAAATTTACAAAAACGACCGTGCAATTTTTTTGCCACATCCGAAAATCGGATTTTTTGAAAAAAAATTGCTAGTTTTCGACCAATGCTGAATGTAGGGTGCACCAACAACAATCTCCAAAATTTATTTCACAGCCTTTCTCAATGTCTCCTTTCTCAGAAACAATCAAAGTTTTTATCAAATACTTAATAATTTTTTAAAATATTCCAAAAAAATTAAGAATACTTTTTTCACAAAATATACCAAATTTTTTCATAATTTTTAAAAATCCAAATTGCGAAATTATTCCTTGCTACAATTTTTGAGATATCAAAAAAAATTTTTTTTTATATGAATTGTAATGAAGTTTTCTTTCAAAAACATTAAAACATACTGATTTTTGCCAAGTAATAAAGAAGTTATGTACTAACGAATAAAAAAAGTCAGGGCCAAAAATTAAAAAATAAATTTTTCAAGTCAAATAACTTGGAAACTGAAAGAGATAAAATGTTACTCTTAGGATGTTTTATTTTTGTTTCTTAACGTAGATTGTCCCGCTGAAAAAATTATTGAAATCGGTTCCTATTTACAAAAGTTACAAGCTCCGAAAGAATTTCGATACCCGCACTTTCCCACTTTGAAGCTGTTTGGAGCTACCCTGTCTTACAACAGGGTGCCTCAAAATATGCTTTCTAAAAATTTCAACACTTCTACTTTACAAAACAGTTGGTTTTATCGAAATCGGTTAACTAGTTCAAAAGTTGCGGACTTTTTACCACTTTTTTTTTAATTCACGCCACTGTGCAATGTAAAAAGAAGTGGGCCAAGGTGACTTCCCCGAGGAACTCCAGAAGAACATCAATGCATCTAGAAAATGCATTATTAAAACAAACGATTTGTTTTCTATTGCTTAGATATGAATAAGTCCATTTAGTACCAATATCCGTAAAACCCAGTAAATGTAGTTTAGTTATCAAAAGCCTATGATTAACTTTATCAAAGGCCTTACTGAAGTCAGTATATATTACATCAGTTTGTTTTTTTTTCAGAAATCCACGATAAATAACAGTCGCAAGATGAAGAAGATTTGTAGTTGTGGAACATCTTTTTTGAAACCCGTGTTCATAGGGGGAAATCAAATTTGCAACTTGATAACATAAACTCTCTGTAATGATTTTTTCAAAAACTTTTGGAATAACACTCAGTTTTAAAATGTTGCTTGGTATTTTATCAGGACCAGAGTTAAACGAAAACTTAAGACCTTTTAATTCCTTAGAGATTTGTTGGAATGTCAGTAAATGGAATAGATCTTGCTAGGTTGGCACATATTTTGAATGGATAATTACGCGATACGTCATAGCATACATTTAAATAAGTTGTAGAGAAAAAATCAGCAAATAAATTACGTCCCTGGATTCCGTTTCTTGAAACTTCAGTGTAGAAGGGAAGTTATTTGTTTTTTTCTTAGAGCTAACAAATTTATAAAACGATTTTGAGATTGTGTTTAAAATTGTACTTCATTGTATTTATATAGTTGGTGTTACACGATTTATTAAGCGAGGAGTAAAAAGCGCGACTAGTAGAGTACCTTAATTAGTCAACAGAGGAGCCAGATTGTTTGTATTTTCTATAGTATTTGTTTTTTTTTTGTTTTTAGCTTGAGCCAAACGTTTATTGTTCCAAGGTGGACCAGTTCTTTGCCTAGGTATAGATTTAGATTTGAGCTTTCATTACAAAACACCTTTCAGCAAATTGAAATACGATGAATCAAAATAATTCACGTATTCCATTTTCAAAAAAGTTTCGTATATATACAAGAAATCTACATCAACTGACACCACATACAGTGGACAAAACACAGAAGAACGCTGATGATGAAGGTTTAGTGGCCTTCGAAAACGGCGAGCTGTTCCGTTCAATTATGTGTTGTCAGAATATTTACAACTAACTTTGATGTTATTTGTTCATTAATAATTATCACATGTAATTTGGCTTAAAAGGCGATATAACTTTAGCCTGTTCAATTCATAAGAATATAGAAACAAATGCAGTTCGAAAAATAATAATTAAATTACCTGTTTATGAAATAAATTTGTTCTTGTTTATATTAATTGTGAAACCACCCACGTATATAAAATTCAATATTTTTTATGTTATTTTCTCCTCTTTGTTTTAACTTCATTTGCTTACTTAAAATTTAAATAACCCGTTAAATCATACGACATGTAAAATTAATATAATAGCTGGAAGAAATTATTCTTAATAAAAGGTTTTACTCTCTAAACGAACATCAACGACTACAGTTTGTTCTTAGACATTTTTTGGTGACCCCGACGTGATTGTTGCAATACGTGGTATTTGTATTACTTGCTTAACAATTGTTATTTCTTTAACAAAAATTATATCTTTTTATAAAACAATGAGTAACATTGAGGCTCTAAAAAATAAAAGAACCCATCTGAAGGGCACAGCTACAAGGCTGGAAAATTTTTTATCGACGGTTAACAACGAAACATCGCTTTTCGAGTTAAAAGTCAGAGTAGAGAAATTAGAGAAACTCTACGAAAACTACCAGGTGCTAGATATGGAAATGGCTGCTCTTGGCGATAATGCTGTGGAACACGATGCTGAACTAGAGGAATTTGAGTCAAGATATTTGCGGATAAAATCCAGGTATATTGAAATTATAGACTCACGCTCGCAGGCTACAAATGTTCCTAGTGATCCCGTAAATTCTACAATGATGCACCAAGATTCCATGCAAAGACTTCTGGAGTCCCAAGCAGCGTTTTTAGAAAAGTTATCAAATTTACAGTCTTCTTCTCCAAGATTAAGTCCAGCTACTTTTTCACAAACTGCAAACACCTCTGTCCATTCTGCTGACGTGAGATTGCCGAAGCTTAATATTCCTGAGTTCACAGGTAATTATGCTGACTTTAAATCATTTTTTGATTTGTTTAAAAGTTCTGTGCACAACAACCAATCGCTTACGTCTGCGCAAAAGTTTCAATACCTTAAAGGTCTATTAAAGGATGAACCTGCTATGCTTATAAGACACCTTGCTGTGTCCGACGAAAACTACGAAGAAGCTATGAAAAAACTTAAAGAGCGTTACGATAAGCCGTCATTAGTTATCGATTCGTTAATTGAAACATTTTTATCTATTTCTAAGGCAGATAGCTCCCAAGGTCTTAGGAATGTCTCTAACGTTGCTGATGAAGTCATTAGAGGTTTGAGAGCTCAAGGCACGAATGCAGAAAAAAGGGATAACTGGCTGATTTATCTTTTATTAAAAAAGGTTGATAGAGAAACTTATCAATCGTGGGCGGAACATTGCAGTAAAATAACCTTTCCTACACTGGACAGTTTCATTACTTTTATTGATGAACGATGTGATGCTTTAGAGCGAGTACCCACTGCAGGTGATAAACAACGCAACAAACAACAAAATAAGTCGGTACGATCTTACACAAGTGTTATGAAAAAGGGATGTGCCGCCTGTTTACAAAATCACCATCTCGCATACTGCCCAACTTTTAACAAAATGACTGTGGCAAATCGCATTGAATTTGTGAAAGAAAAGATGCTGTGTTTTAATTGTTTAAAACCAGGCCATTTAGTACAAAAGTGTCCCTCTAAACACGTCTGTGAATCCTGTAAAGCTCATCATCATTCTTGCATACACTTGGATCGTAACTGCGCTCAAAAAAACGAAATCAAAGCAGCGGTAGATACAAAGTTATCTAAAAGTGAGCAACAGGTTGGGGAAGTTTCAAGGAAAGCCGACGTTATTGCGAAGCCTTCATCTTGAAGTAAATCTTGCTGCATTGGCTGAGATAAGAAAATTTAATATACTTCTGCCTACCGCTACAGTTTTGGTAAAGGACCAGCTGGGCTTTTTCCAAAGATGTAATATTTTACTTGACTCTGGCTGTCAAAACACATTAATTTCTGAGAGATGCGCTAATAGACTTGGATTAAAACGAGCGCCCTCTAAAATCTTTGTTAGTGGCTTAGGTAATAATAAAGCAGGAGCAACAAGAGGAGTGCTCGAATTACAGGTAAAATCTTTATATAATTCTGAAGGTATTACTATGCTAGCTCATGTTTTTAAGAGCCTTACATCTCAACTACCTTGTTCTTCCTTTACTATTTCATATTGGAATGATTTAAAAAACCCTCTAGCTGACCCAAATTTTAATATTCCTAAAGATATAGATATATTAGTTGGCTGCGACTATTTCTTTACGATAATAAGAGATGGCCGTATTGTTAAAGACGGTAAATTACTCGCACAAAACACGCTTTTTGGATACGTAGTATGCGCGGAATGTATGCCAGAAGCTGCAATAAGTTATTGCCATGTTATGACACAAAGCTCACCTAATGAGGACCTCAATAAATTGTTCATCTATTTTGAAAAATTGAAAGCATCCCTCAGCTGAAGCCTAGCCTTACTGCGGAAGATCAGCAAGCGGAAGAATTATACAAATCGACTACTATCCGCACAGACAAGTATTCCGTCAGACTTCCATTTAAGGAAAACTTTGACCTTGGTGAGTCTTATCATATTGCTTTAAAAAGATTAATGGCTATGGAAAAAAAATTTAAAACTAATCCACATTTAAAGATAGCTTATTCAGAATTTATGAGAGAATATTTGTTACTAGGCCAAATGAAACCAGTGCCAAAAAACGAAATAAATAGTTTGAGTAGGCAAGTTTATTATTTGCCGCACCATGCTGTGCTTAAAGAAAACAGCCTGACCACAAAGCTAAGAGTTGTGTTTGATGGGTTCGCAAAATCTTCTAACGGCAAATCACTTAATGATTGTCTACTTAAAGGCCAAATACAACAACAAGATTTGATTGCTGTTGTATTAAGATTTAGATGCAAGAAATACTGCTTTTCTGCAGACATTAAACAGATGTTCAGAATGATTAACGTACAAGAGTGTGATCAAGACTACCAGCGCATAGTATCGCGAGAATCTTCGGAAGAGGAAGTACAGCACTATCGACTAACAACCGTGACATATGGTACACGACCTGCACCTTATTTGTCAATCCGTACACTTCTGCAATTGAGTGAAGATGAAAATGATCGCTACCCTAATGCCAGTGAAATTATTAAAAAATCCTTTTACGTTGATGACTGTATGGCCGATGCAAATACAATAAAGGACGCTCAGGAGCTAGCAGAGGAAGTAAATAACTTGCTTACGGCTGGCGGGTTTTATCTAAGAAAGTGGGCGAGTAATGATAATAGAATTCTAATTAACATTCCAGATAGCGAAAAAGTTGAAAGTATGGTAAACATGCCCTCAAATATAAATGTTTGTCTTCTAGGAGTTATTTGGAATCCAATTAATGATTGCTTTTCGTATAAGGTTAAAGAAAAGGATTATCACCTCAATACCAAACGGAGCTTGCTCTCTGAGATATCAAAAATTTACGATCCCCTTGGTTGGATATAACCAGCGATAATATCTGTCAAAATAATTATTCAACGTTTATGGCTTTTAAATCTGGATTGGGATGAGGCTTTACCTGAGGATGTACAAAATGAAGTCGAGTCGTTATTTGCAGAATTTCATTTACTTAACAAAATCAAAATACCAAGAATAATTTTCTCTTTGGAAAAAATTGTATCCTTCCATGGTTATTGTGATGCTTCTAGTTGTGCCTATGCTGCAGTAATTTACTGTCGCAGATTGTCAGCAGAGGGACAAGTGTCTAAAAATCTAGTAATCTCCAAAACTAAAGTAGCTCCAATAGCTTCGCTTTCTATTCCCCGGCTGGAATTGTGTGCAGCATATCTACTTGCTCAACTTTTTGAATATTTATCATCTGTCATAAATGTGAAACTCGACGATATAGTTTGCTGGTCTGATAGCAAAACGGTGTTAGCTTGGTTGTCATCACATCCTTCCCCTAAAGACAATCTGGTTGCGTCAAGAAGGCAAGTGTTGGCCTGGCCAAGATGTCACAAAAGTTACTACCAATGAAGAACTTCGTTCAGGAACTCAGGTAACTCTTATTTCAATTCACGACAACTCAACAGTTATTGATAGAATAAATGAAAGAATATCCTCTTGGCCTAAAATGGTGCGAGTACTAGCTTACTGTTTAAGATTTGTCAATAATGTTAAGTACAAAATTAGAGACAGCTCCACACTCAAAGTTGAAGAGTTAAAAAAGGCTGAAGCTGAAATATATAAATATTACCAAGCAATCAGCTTTCCTGAAGTTCTTAAGCTACTTAAAAATGGTAAACCTACACTAACTAATAAGAAACTTAGGAAACTTTCACCGTTTCTGCATTCTGACGGCTTACTTCGGGTCGGAGGAAGATTATCTAAAGCTGACCTACCCTACGACAGCCAGCATCAAATTATTCTTCATAAAGACATGCATATTGTAAGTAAAATAGTTCATGATTTTCACGCTAAAAATCTTCACGCTGGAGTTACTTTCTTATTTGCTACACTGCGCCAAAGATATTGGGTCATTGGTGCAAGAGAAGTTGTTAAACTTATTACCCGACAATGTGGAGTTTGCCTTCGCTACAGTTCCCGTGCCCAAGATCAACTTATGGGTGACTTACCGAAGTTTAGAGTTAACGCTGCCTTTCCATTTTATGAAGTAGGGTGCGATTATGCTGGCCCAATATTATACAGACAGCGATCTGGTAGGAAATCTCCAATTGTTAAAGCCTATGTTGCTGTCTTCATCTGTTTAGTGACCAAAGCTCTCCACTTGGAACTCGTTTCCGATTTAAGTACTGAAGCCTTTTTAGCTGCTTTGAATCGATTTGTCGCTAGAAGAGGTCTATGTGCTCATATACATAGCGATAACGGCACGAACTTCCGTGGTGCTGCTAGAAAACTTAAGGAAAATCATCAAACTGTAAATTCCACAAAATTCAATAATAAAACTTTTGACCATTTGTCTTCTAAAGGCACTTTATACCACCAAACGCTCCGCATTTTGGTGGTATATGGGAGTCGACAGTGAAGTCTATGAAATATCATTTGCGCAGAACTTTGGGACAGGCTACACTTAATTTTGAGGAATTATCTACACTATTAACTAGAATTGAAGCCTTATTAAACTCTCGCCCTCTAGTCCAAGCTGATTCCGATGATATTCCATATATATCACCAGGCCATTTTCTGATCGGTAGACCTCTCAATGCTCTACCAGAAACAGACGTAACTCATTTAAATACATCATCATTATCTAAATGGAGACTAGTGCAACAACTTACGCAATATTTTTGGCACAGATGGTCAACTGAGTACCTACTCTCTCTCCAACCGAAGTCAAAATGGCTAAAAGAGCGGCCTAACATAACTGTTGGCGATGTCGTCTTGTTGCGTGAAGATAACTTACCGCCCGCCTGCTGGAAGTTGGGTCGTATTGTTGAAACTCATAGTGGATCTGATGGCCTTGTAAGAGTAGTTACCGTAAAGACTAAAAATTCAACTTTTAAAAGGCCTATCATGAAGCTACATCTGTTGCCAAAGGAATGTTGAACGTGGTTCAAGGCTGGCGGAAATGTTTATGAAATAAATTTGTTCTTGTTTATATTAATTGTGAAACCACCCACGTATATAAAATTCAATATTTTTTATGTTACTTTCTCCTCTTTGTTTTAACTTCATTTGTTTACTTAAAATTTAAAGAACCCGTTAAATCATACGACATGTAAAATTAATATAATAGCTTGTAAGAAATTATTCTTAATAAAAGGTTTTACTCTCTAACCGAACATCAACGACTACAGTTTGTTCTTAGACATTACCTTAAATTAATAGTCATTGGCTTGTGGCAAAAATTAAATAAAAATATACTTAATAGAAACAAACCAAAAAAGTTTGTCTTAAGTAGAACAAAAATAAGCAAATTAAATAACATGTGCATAATTAGTAAAGAATAAAAGACAATGGTAAGACTGTTGTAAATTTAGAGATAGTAGATTTGAGGTTTCATTACAAAACACCTTTCAGCAAATTGAAATACTATGAATCAAAACAATTCACGTATTCCATTTGCAAAAAAGTTTCGTATATAAAGCAGAAATCTACATCAACTGACAGCACACACAGTGGGCAAAACACAGAAGAACGCTGATGATGAAGGTTTAGTGGCCTTCGAAAATGGCTAGCTGTTCCGTTCAACTATGTGTTGTCAGAATATTTACAACTAACTTTGATGTTATTTGTTTATTAATAATTATCACAAGTAATTTGGCTTAAAAGGCGATACGAACATTAGCCTGTTCAATTCAAAAGAATATAGATACAAATCCAGTTCGAAAAATAATAATTAAATTAACTAAAATTAATAGTCATTGGCTTGTGGCAAAAATTAAATAAAAATATACTTAATAGTAGCAAAACAAAAAAAAAAAAGTTGTCTTAAGTAGAACAAAAATAAGCAAATTAACTAACATGTGAATAATTAGTAAAGAATAAACGACAGTTGTTAATTTAGAGATGGTAGATTTGAGCTTTCATTACAAAACACCTATCAGCAAATTGAAATACGATGATTTAAAACAATTCACGTATTCCATTTGCAAAAAATTTTGGTATATAAAGCAGAAATCTTCATCAACTGAGACCACACACAGTGGATAAAACACAGAAGAACGCTGATGATGAAGGTTTAGTCGCCTTCGAAAACCTTTTACATAAATTTTAGTACATCTTGCGTTGGCCTTTACAAAATTGCAAACGCTTTGAAATGAAACTGATCCAGCAGTCCTACTTAGGTGATGATAGTTTTATGTTAGCCACTTTGCTTCTTTTTGCTTTTTTTTTATTGATAAGCATTTGATATCAAATGGGGGTTTTATATTGAAATTGTTATATCCATAATTGTTGAAAACAATCCCTACTTCTTTTGCGATGAATTCATTTGAATTACTTTTGAAACCTTGTACGTCTATTAAAATTATGTTATTTTCCATATTATTCAATTTATAGGACTTTTCGAACTTGTCCTTTGATGGGTATATATTCTTTTATACGATAATGAATAAGAATGCAGTAAGCTAATGATGCAGTTAAAAGCGGTTGAGATTCTTTCATATAGTAGCTTGAAATCATATTGCAGCTTGAAATCTTAGATTCATATCCTATAGAATTGCATATCGTTCATTTTTAAACGTTATGTTAAGATCATCATATGGATATGACACTGTACTTTTAAATTAGTCAAATCACAATGAACAAACTTATTTTCTTGTTGAAAAGCAATCAATACAAAACGGGGGTGTTCCCTATTTGCAGCCAGTTCAACATTCCAAATCAGGCTAGTTCCTGTGTTTAGTTGTGGATTAACATGACAATCCCAACTGCGAAATGCCATAGGTATAGAAGCACCATTGTTAATAATTTTAATCATATTCAATTTGCTAAAGTTGCATAATTGTACATTTGGGATTCTCCATGAGATGAGTGAAATTGTAAGTTTAGCTTTTTTAGTAGAAACACTCGAGCGTACAAGATCTTCATCGTTCTTATTGAGCGAGAGTAACTATTCATGTTTTCGATTTAGTATAACTTTGTTGTAGTCTTCAACGAATCCTAAAAGCATTTTTAGAAGTACATAGAAATTTAAAAATCCAAATACAAGTCACTTTTGAAGCCAATATGGTGCTATGGAATTCAGCTATGGGGCACTGCTTCAGCTTCAAATGTTGATAAAATCCAACGAAGGCAAAACAAAATTTTACGTTTGATAACATCGGCTCCATGGCACATCAAAAATTCAAATATACATCGTGATTTAAATATGCCACTGAAGAAATTGCAAAATAAGCAGGCAAATATTTAACTAAACTCACATCCTAATCCGCTTGCCAGTAATATTTTGAATTTTACAGGACACATTCGCCAATAAAAAGAGGGACACAAGGGCTCTTATACTCAACACTCTAGATAGGACTGCTTGAAAGTACTTCTTTTTTTTGTTTTTTGATTATTACTACTTATTTATTATTTATAACTAACACTAAGTTTATATCCGATACTGGCCGGGCCTAGTAATTATATTTTGATTTAAGATTTGATTACTTATTGTTAGTTTATTTTTGAAGATACAATAAATAAATATATATATGAAAAAAAAATTTACAAGAGTGACATCGTCAATTTTGTTCCATTCAGCATTTTGCATCACATTGCTTTCTGTTGGTGACAGAGAAACCAAATTTTTTTATAGTGCTTGTGGCTCCTAAATATCTTGTATGATCAATTTCAATTCCCTTGAGCTCATAGCGAATCTCATCAAATAAATATGCTACAAAGTTGTTTTTTAATATAAAGTTGTCCGAAGATGAAGAAGATTTAGAGTTATTATCATCAGCAACAAATCAGTCTACATAAATGTAGCTCTCAATGGATAGCACGTACAAATCTTAATTTTTTTCGTATTAAAATTGGGGTTTTATCATTACTGTTGTAAGATTGTAAGTATGGTTCCTATGTATGATAGTCCTGTTTGATTATATTCTCATCAGACAAGGGTTCATCTAAGACATCTATTATTAAACTCATTTTGTCTTCGATTTAAAATTCAAGGACTTTAGAAAATTTGTATTTCACGTTGTTAGTGCTTTTTCTTGAACTGGTCGCTTTAATGTTGTTGTTGTTCTTGCTGCTATATTTTTCAGTGTATTTGTGTTGTATATTAGCATTATTTAGTTGGCCTTAAATGTATTCGTATTGTAATTTCCTCTCTGCGGAAAATTTTGATCAACTACGCGCAGCGCTAGTGAACTTATCTCTCTGGTGTTCACAGGTAAATAGATGAGATTTCTTGGAACCTCATCTATTTTATAGCCTGGAAGCACATGAATCGGAAATTCATGAAGTGTATGTGATACTACTTTCAATTCGCAAGAGATTCACTTTAAAAATATTAACTGGAAGATCTGAGTAATAATATTTGTTTGGTGTTAGGATTTTGCTATTGAATCCTAAAAGTTTTCCAATTGTATTCCCTTTATTAAAATATACAGGATCCTTGGAACTATTAACTTTAACTTGCATTGTATGTTATTGGCTTCAATAAAAATCTTACTTGCTGGACAGAGTAGTTTGTATTGCTCTTTTATAAAATCAACTATATCATTTAATTCATAAGATCCAATTAATATTTCAATTGTATGTTCCACCATATGAAACATATTGTTGTAGGTGTATACATTTGGAATACTTTTGTATGAATGAAAATCAGTTAGAGCACACTCATATGCACCATGTAATTCAATAGGAGGAAAGCAACTAGCAGATAATTCTGATGAGTTAGAGGTCAGAGTAAGTGTTATTCACATTGTAACAGACTGATTACAAATAAATAAAACTTAGTACACAGTTTGGTTTATAAGCATAATTTACATATTTATTTCATTTTCTTATTTTAAAATTGACATTAGTTTCTTAATATTAACGATATTGTTGTTGTTGCTTTTGATGTCATTGTTGTTGACTTAGTTTTGCTTCCAAATATATTATTTCATCTTTACTTATTAAAGAATTGAGGTGACTAGAGAATCCCAGCCATTTAACATATACCTCCTTACCTTTAATTTTAAGAACCTTTTCAACTAGATATGTATATGTATATATGTATATGTAGTCCAATTTGGAGTATAACGTTTTTCAAATGAATACACTCTAAAGAAAAATCAATCCATCCGTACTTAAATCAATCCAAAGCGGTGTGATAAGTACGGTAAATACGGTTTTGCTTAAATCAAATACAGAAGGCTTGATTGAAGTACGGATTATTCAAGTGGTAAATACTTAATTTTATCCATATATAATTCCGATTCCGTACTTGAAATAAATCCAAAATGAGTGTTTAATTGTGCATTATTAAATAACACATAAATGCAGACTTATGGAGGTTGGTCTGTTGAGTGGTTTTATTTGGTGGAAGCAAATTAGGCTTACCTTTTTAAACTTCTGTACTAGGATCGGGATGGGAGAACTTCAGGAGGGGGGATTACCTGATTTATTAGAAATAAAAGGTACACCAAATATTTTCTTCAAACCAACTTACATGAATAACTATTTTATTCAACTTTGAGAAATAAACCTGTCACTTCAATGGTTAAAAAGCAAGTGCTTTTACAAAAAAACTTTAAAGACACAAATACCGCCTAAATTAACAAAAATTAGTACAAAAGGGTAATTTTCAAGTTACAACCAAAAAATACTTCGTTAAAAGATACTTATTCACAATAATTCAAATGCAGGGTTAGAAATTTTGATAATTCACAAAAGGGAATAATTAGGCTTTAAGGCATAAGTACAAATTATTTATAAAAATTCATTAAATAAAACATGTAAGAAATTTTAAATATAAAAAAGCTTTTTAAACAGTCTGGCCGCCTTGGCCAATATGGCCAAACCATTATAAGGTCCTTTGAAGGCGTTGTAAAGCTCGTAGTGCTCCTAGCAATATACGTTTGGGACTCATCGTACGCTAAGTTGACACATCTCTCTTGCGCTTGTTAGACATCTGAATACTGGTGCGTCTCGGACTATGGGGTATGGTTAAGCGATCTTGCACTCGCGTTGATCTTTGACTTTCTGATGGTTGGCGGTTGACGGATCTTGAGCCACGTGATGGTCGCTGAACCACTCCCTCAGTTGCACGTCGGCGTGACTTATGAAGTAGGGTGTGATGTGCCCAACCACACTTTTGGCAAACCTCAGAGGATGTACATTCGTTGGTCTTGTGCGATCTTGCCAAGCAATTTCGGCAATAACCATAAATGCGAACTCTACGCTGGCGTTCATCAATGTCCATGTCGAGGAATTTCTTGCAGAGCCTGAGAGCGTGAAAACGAAGGCACAATTGGCACTGGTGGATTTTAGGATTTCGGGGTGCCCTGTGTGTTAAAAGAGATTATTACTAATGATATCATGAAATAAGAAGTTTTTGGATATGAGATAATTAGTAGAAAGGGATAGGAGGTATTGGGAATGTTAAGTAAATCTATTAATGTATCGTTAGCTATACTTATGATAGGTAGAACGCAAAGTTTATTTATTGCTCTAGTAATCGTCCCAGTTTGGGTTTTAAGATCTGCGACCCGAACGAGACCATCGTTTCCAAAGTAGACCTTTATGATTCGAGCTAATTTCCACTCATTAGGAGGAAGGAGATCATCTTTAATTACAACAAGTTATCCCTCGTGAACATTTTCTTGCAAATTTTGCCACTTGTATCTTTTCTGCAACTCCTTGAGATACTCATCCTTCCATCTCTGGGCAAATTGATGATGTAGGCGTTTTAATTTTTCCTAACGGTCTCGTAGTGTCAGAGATTCTTTCGGTACCTCAGGAAAAGCGAGAAGTGGGGCTCCGCGAAGAAAATGCCCCGGAGTGAGTGCGAGCAATTCGCTAGGATCATCCGACATTGGGGACAATGGTCTTGAGTTCAGAACGGATGCGATACGAGCTAGGAGAGTGGTGAACTCTTCATATGTATATTTAGTGTTCTGTGCTACCTTTTTAAAATGCATTTTAAAGGATTTTACACCAGCTTCCTATAAACCTACCATGTGGGGTGCATTAGGGGGAATAAATGACCACTGGAAGCCTTGAGAAGCGTACTTTTCAGCAAGATCTCGAGACGTGTACTGAATAAATTCCGTGAATTCCAAACGGAATATACGTTCTGCGCCAACGAAGTTAGTGCCGTTATCGGACATTACCTTTTTGGGGAGTCCTCGGCGTCCTACGAACCTAGTGAAGGCCGCTTGGAATGAGCCCGTAGTCAGGTCTGAGCACAGCTCGAGATGTATGGCTTTCGTGCAAAAACAGATGCACACGTATCCTTTGTGAAATGGAGCGTTTCTCACAATGGATGTTTTAATAGAAAATGGGCCAGCAAAATCTAAGCCGGTAAACGGAAGGGCAAGGAAAGGGAACTTCTCTCTAATGGAAGGGCTCCCATTATTTGATATTTTACCTGTTTCTTGTATCGAATACATGTGATACATTTTCTGATATAAAATCGAAGTGTTGTTCTTAAACGTGGGATGAAATATTCTCCTCTTATAGCTCGCATCATAAGATTAATTTCGGCATGCATGAGGAGATTATGCGTGTATCCAATAAATAGTTTGCAGAAATTTGACTTTACTGGGAGAATAATTGGGTGGCGTTCATTAAAGGAAAGAGCGGCGTTAGAGATTCTACCATTTACACGGATAACGTTGTTTTCATCAAAAAAGGGGTTTAACGGATAAAGAGAACTTTTATTATGAACCTTTTTATGTTTCAGTAGGTCATGGAACTCCTCATTATAGTGTATGATCTGAGTGAGATGAATTAATTTATATTTTGTCTTCGCAAACTCTTTATAGCCAATAAGTGGGATCCGTTTGATAATAGAGTTTATTGACTCGATTGAAGAAGCTCTTTGAATATATGTGTGATGTGATTGAGATTTTGATGGGTTTTTTAACCCTATTTTCATGGCCTCAACAAATCGGAGAACGTAAGACATTACCCTTATTGCCTTATCCCATCTAGAGAATCGATTCAAAATGTCCTCATGTTCTTCATCTTGATAATCGGTGAATATGTGAAAAGTTGTTGCAGTTTGTTTTATTTCTAGGGAGTGTTCTGTCAATGGTATAGGCTGTGGCCATTCCTCGGGCGTTTTTTGAAACCAGATTGGCCCGTTCCACCACAGAGAGCTTTCTAATAATTGCTGAGTATCACAACCTCGGGAACCTAAATCTGCTGGGTTATCTCCTTACCTTACATGTCGCCACTGGATATTTCCAACGTTTCTCATTATTTGAGCCGTGCGATTAGCAATATATGTCTTCCAGGTGTTAGGGGGTTTTGATAACCATCCTATGACTATAGAGGAATCTGTCCATAGGAAAGTCTCATAATTATGGGATGACATTGAATTAAGGACTTGCTTCATTAATTTTGAGAGCAAGACCGCTCCACAAAGTTCTAAGCGAGGGAGACTAACCGGGTCAATTGGGGCAACTTTTGTTTTTGATACGAATAAATGTGAGGTAATATCCGTGTATGTTTCTATTCGGAAGTATATTGCCGCACAGTAGGCCTTTTCTGAGGCATCACAAAATCCGTGGATTTGAATTAGTCGAGAGGGGCCAAAACCAATCCACCGCGGAATTTTTAAAAATGAGATTGCAGGGAGATTTTCGATGAATTTATTCCATCTTTCTAGAGTAGCAGGTTTAACATTTTCATCCCAACCGGTGCCATCCAACCAGAGCTGTTGGAGGATCATCTTTGCTTGAATAAGAATAGGGGAGATCCAGCCCGCCGGGTCAAAAAGTTTTGCTACATTGGACAAAATTTGTCTTTTCGGTATGAAGGTACTTGGAGAAACAGCTTCAGTAGTGTAGGAAAAGCAATCAGTCAGAGCGTTCCATTGGATTCCCAAAGTTTTTATCGCACTTGTTTCTTTGAACTTGAGAAAATTTTCATCCAATATATCTTCTTTACGGACTGTGGCTAATATTTCGGGTGAGTTGGAGGTAATCTTTTTTAGTGGGAATCCCGCGGATTTTAGTACGAAAATGATTTGAGATAAGGATTCAATAGCGGTTTGTTTGTCATGAGAACCCGATAAGATATCATCGACATATGTTTCTTTTTGCAAAATATAAGCTGCTTGAGGGTAAAGTTCTTGAGAGTCACGGGCAAGTTGAAGCAGTGTGCGAATGGCTAAATATGGAGCACAATTAACTCCGAATGTCACAGTTTCCAAAGCATAATCTACAAGGGGTTCGTTTGGGTTGGGACGAAAGAGGATTCGTTGAAACTGTGTGTCTTCTTTCGTAACAAGAATCTGCCGGTACATTTTCTCGATATCTCCGTTAAATAGATATTTGTACAATCTCCATTTTAAAATCAAGCTTATTAAGTCAGCTTGAAGAGTAGGCCCTACATGCAGTATGTCATTGAGAGACAATCCGGAACTCGACTTCTTAGAAGCATTAAAAACTACTCTTACTTTTGTGCTCTTGCTTGAAGGCTTAATCACCGCGTGATGGGGTAAACAGAATGACTTGTGACCGTCTGGGGACGCATTTTCCGTTGACACTGTGGGTTTCATGTGATTCAGCGTTATATATTCTTTTAGGACGTTTTTATAAGTTTCTGCCAGTTCAGGATTTTTGTAAAGGGACCGTTCCATACTAAAGTATTGTGCTTTTGCGGCGGCTCGAGATGATCCAAGTCGTATTTCTTCAGGAAATTCGGCCTTGAATGGAAGTTTCACAACATATCGGCCCTCATTATTGCGATACGTCGTTCGTTGAAATAGGGACTCACAAAACGCATCTTCTTCAGATTCCGGCCTTTGAGTGTCGACTTCTTCTTGCTCCCAAAACTTCCGGAGTTGATTAGCTAAGGAATCATTTGATGTTTCAGTAACACCGATCGAAAACACAGATGGGCACTCGAAACTAACTGGACCGCTAATAACCCATCCAAATATAGTAGATTGTGCCATTAACGTTGATGAAATACTTGTAATTCCATCAAGAAAAACTTGTGGAAGAACATTACTACCTATCAATAAGTCTATCCGATTAGGAATGTGAAACTCTGGATCAGCTAGGTCTATATCACTAAAGGAAACGAATGGAATATCCAATTGAGAGAGTGAGAAGCTGGGTAACATTTTCGTTATTTTTGGAACAACAATAGCTTGTACATTTACGGAGCGGTTGCATTTGTCAGAATAAAGTGTCAAATTGCATAGAGCATTAGAGTGACCCACAAGTTGACCACCTATTCCATGAATTTGGTAGGCTTTCATTTCTGTTGGGAGATTAAGTTGCTGTTGGAGCCCCTTTGAGATAAAGGTTTTTTCTGAGCCCTGATCCAAAAAGGCACGCGCTTTAAAATTTTCTCCCTGATGGGTGATTTTTACAATGGCTGTCGGTAGCAGCGTATTTTCACGTACATTTTTATTCTTTACTGAAGCTATGTGAGTATTGGTTGAAGAAGCTGCTCTTGCTCTAGCTTGCGCCGATGTTTCGGGCTGCTCATCATAAATAGAATTGTGGGTAGGAGATTTTGAAAAATGCAATAAAGAGTGGTGGTTTTTCTTACAATGAGTGCATGAAAACTTACTGGGACAATCTTTTCGTAAATGGGAATACGCCAGGCAGTTAAGACATATTTTGTTATTCGAGACAAATTGATTTCTAGCTTGGGGTTCGATATTAAGAAATTGTGAACAATTTTTTAATGAATGGTTGGAGTGACAAATTTTACAATTAAATTGGGAATTTTCCTGTTTATCAACGAACGTCTTATGGTGAATACCATTCCTTTTTACATTAGATGAATAGTTTTGATTTCGTGACTCAATTCGTTCGACAACTTCGCATCTATGAGAAAGAAACTTGTCCATTTTTTCCCATTTAACAAGCGTTTTGTGCGATTCTAGGGATTGTTCCCACAAAGAAAGGGTTTCAATTGGAAGTTTACTAGCACACAGTATAGTTATAAAGGGGTCCCATTGGTCTGTTGGGACATCCTGAGTTTTTATTGCTGCGAGGCAGTCGTTGATGGTACTTTGAATGGTCTGCAGAGCTTTACTACTTTCTTCTGTGATTGGTGATAGATTCAGAAGAATTTTGAGTTGGTTTTCTACCAAAATTCGCTGGTTTTCGTACCGATCCTTCAAAGCATCCCATGCCAGGGAAAAGTTTTCGGAGCACAACTTATATTTTCTTATAATTGCACCGGCTTGCCCTTGAACTTTTAATCTTAGGTGATATAGCTTTTGCACTGGTGGAATTCGGGGATTATCAATATATACGGCGGTGAACATGTCACGGAAGGACGGCCATTCTTCATATCCGCCAGGATCAATTATCTGAATGGGAGCGTTAATGATAGAGGACCTTTGCAAATCTATTATTTTTGCTTTGTATTTATGGAAATCTCGTGTACATGCCAAGTATTTCCCTTGGACAGCCGTTATAAGGTCTTTGTCAGGCTTTTCTTCTTTATCGAGGCAAAAGGTTTTATACGATTTTTGGACGTTTGCCCATCGTTCGTTCAAATCTTGTAGATTAACTTCAAGAACTGAGTCAGTGAGTTCGTCAATTGGGACCCCATCGAAAAGAGCGCAAAACTGAATGAAATCATCTGAGTCAAATGTAAATTCTTCAGCCATAGTTAGAAAAACTGATAAATTGCAGAACGTTTTTTTTCCAATAATGTTTCTTTAGTTTTTGGTATGAGATAAAAAGTGCTCGCGGGGTATTTTCGCAATTTGAGTACCTATTACTGAGAAGTTTATACTTAAAGATGGATATTTTATTATGAGAACAATAAATATGATCGGATGAATAAGTGATGCGTGAGGATTTCACCAACGATTAATAAATAAAATTATTAAGGATAGTTTCGTTTGATGAAAAATTATATAAAATCAAATTTGCGATATTATTAAAAAATATAGAAATTATAAGTGTATTTGTAAATTTATTCAATAGAAAGTGGGTTAATTAATTTAGGTAGCAATTTAAATTTTTGAAAATGTGGGGACAATTTAAATTTGTATGATATTATATTTTCGTTAGTGTTTGCAAATTTAATTTAGGGCTTGAGTTCCTTAAAATTTATTTCCTTTTTTTTATGTATATTCGCAGGGATTTACGAATTTATATTGGGAATTTAATTTGTGTTATTAAACGTTCGCTGGGATTTGCGAAGTTTAATTTAGGGGTTTATCACTTTAAAATTGACTTTTCTATTATATGTATGTATATTCGCGGGGATTTGCGAATTTAATTTCGGAATTTAATTTGTGTTATTAAACGTTCGCTGGGATTTGCGAAGTTTAATTTAGGGGTTTATCACTTTACAATTGACTTTTCTTTTATATGTATGTATATTCGCGGGGATTTGGGAATTTAATTTCGGAATTTAATTTGTGTTATTAAACGTTCGCTGGGATTTGCGAAGTTTAATTTAGGGGTTTATCACTTTAAAATTTAATTTTCTTTTATATGTATGTATATTCGCGGGGATTTGCGAATTTAATTTCGGAATGTAATTTGTGTTATTAAACGTTCGCTGGGATTTGCGAAGTTTAATTTGATTTCAGGAAACCTGAGGTTGAATTAATCTCAAAATACGCTTGATTCAAGTATTTCGTAGTTTACTTAATCCCAAATCTGTACTTGAAATACTACCAAAACGAGATTGATTTAAGAAAATCTGAGATTGAATTATTCTAAAAATGCATTTGATTTAATCCCAAACCCACACTTAAAATAATTCAAAAACGAGATTGCTTCAAGAAAAACTGAGATTAAATCAATTAGCTTATTACGAGTGTCGTAATACGACTGAGACTACGACGATTTTGTACTAGACTAAATAACATTTCAACATTTTTTTTAATCTAGTACAAAATTGTCGTAGTCGAAGTCGAAATACCTAATATCAAAATGTGCCTGTTAATTAATTTTAATGCAAAATTTACAGTTTATAAGTTAGCTAGAATAAAAAAAAAACAAAATTATTTAAAGTAATTGACAGAGCTTTATAATTCTAAAATACACATTTTAATGTAAGGTTTTACAGAGTTATGTATAAATCTAATAAATTATGTATACTTATGAATAACTACAATATTAAAATTTTATTAATAATTAGAAACTTGAAAATACTCCACTTCTTTTAACTATCTATCAACCTTTCATTGGACATATATCATCTCGCCATCAACTTCAAACTGCTAAGATAAATAACTTAGTATATTGGTTACACTACCTGCAGTTTATTATTATTATCTATATATAAATAGGCAAGTTAAAAAAGCTAAGAAACATTTTAACTGACTTAAACTCAACGTATTCGCTTGATTTTTTTTGTTAAATAGATTGACAATAGGAGCAGTGCAGAATGTATTTTTTCTTCTACATTTTTGTGTCTAAGATAGTTAAAAAGAATATTAGCCAATCATAAAGCCATGATTTCTCTTTCTCTCTTAATCTGCTAAAAAAAAAATTACAACAATTTGGCTTGGCAACTCCATAAACACTCAGAAGGAAAAACGTATTTTATTTGTTCATTCTCTATTCTTATTTCCATCTTTCTATGTACTTAAACGATTATTGCTGAAACTAATAAAATTTGGATATTTAAATAACGAGTGGTACTGTATTATTTTTCTTTAGATGCTTAAAAATAATATATTTTTTTAATTATTAATAACTTTGATTAAAGTTAAATTCACCTACAGCACAAAGTAAGTTTTTTATTTTTGGTTTATTTTGTGTGCGTTTTGTTTTTGTTCATTGTTTTCATTATTTTTCTGTGCTTTAAATTACTGAACATACTGGAATGTTGGAATATGATGGAATGTTGGAATATGATGCAATGTTTATATTGGTGGCTATTCGGGAAAACGCGTCGAAGAAGTGAAACTTTACATTAAAGCAAAAACAAAGTTTCATAAATTGTTTTTGTTTCCCATACAATTCTAAAATGAAATAAACGTGAGAATTTCAACGCGTTGCTCTCTTTCTTAAAAACGGTAAGTTTTGTATGATAAACAAAAACAAATTTTTAACATTTATGAAGTTTTGTTTTTGTTCTACATGTAAATTTCACCAAGTCGACGCGTATTCCAGAATATCCACCATTATTAGGCTAGCATATTCGTACATACATATGGGGTCTTTCTCAAAGAATAGGGAATAGAAACATTATTTGTAACAAACGTTTTAATGGGGAGTCTCAAACTTTAGAGAAAAAGCGTTCAATGAAAAAATAAACGAATATTTTTGTTTTGGGCAATAATAATGAATATGAAGTGAAAGCACTAGGAGCAAATATCTAATTACATTTAGTTCAAAGAGTGAACAACTTTTTTCAAATATTTTGCTTAAAATCTATTCTTATTTATGCCGATAAATGAAATTTTAAATTCGTATTTAGTAGTTAAGAAAGTGGTTTAAGAGAGTGGTTTACCCTGGAGTCTATACATATGTATATTTGAATATAGTTTTTAAATTGTGTTTTAAATTTATCAAACTTTAAATATTTTCATTCTCTTCTCCACCTCTGTGCGTTAATGGTTGATTTTCAACCACTGGGCGAACACTAGTTTATTGAAAAGCTTTTCACTAAACTCCATACGAAGACCAACAATGTGTATTGCTTCTCTTACGTCTGTTACATGTACTGCTAACAGTTCAAAATTTCTGCTCTAAATCAGAAAAAACTATAGTTTTTTTCCTAGGCTATCTTACCACTTTATTGAATGATCTTTTACTAAATAATAATAAGAATTTGACCTGCACGATACTACCTCTTCATCAAATATGAATAATTATCAGTTTTGCTCTCAACTAAAGCCCACGTTTCTAAGCTGATTACATTTATAATCGTCATCGCTCCGAAAGTGCAACCCCATCAGTGCTCTAGGGTTTCGTACCTCTTATTATTTTTTACCTAATATGTTTTTGTATATTTTTTATTTGTAGTTTGATATTGCAACAAAAAAACTAAAAATTAAAACATAATTCCTTGACGGGCCTTCTGATAATGTTAATATTAACTTTAACAAAGTACGATTAATTTTTAATTTACTTTTTTTTTACAAAAAAGCGTCTTTTAATGTTTACAGAAGTATGGAATTTGTTTTTTTTTTATTATTATTTACAAAGACGGGAGCAGAGCAATTATTATACTGGGTTCACATACGATAATTTTAGTTGAAAAACTTTTGAGCTTATGGAAAATGAAAGAGAAGATAAAGAAGATGGGAACTAGCATATTTCTCTCCTTGCCTATGAACTAAAAAGATTATCAACTAAAATTTAATATTAACTTTAACAAAGTACGATTAATTTTTAATTTACTTTTTTTACAAAAAAAAAGCGTCTTTTTATGTTTACAGAAGTATGTAATTTGTTTTTTTATTATTATTTACAAAGACGGGAGCAGAGCAATTATTGTACTGGATTCACATACGATAATTTTAGTTGAAAAACTTTTGAGCTTATGAAAAATGAAAGAGAAGATAAAGAAGATGGGAACTAGCATATTTTTCTCCTTGCCTATGAAATAAAAAGATTATCAACTAAAATTTCAGTGTGTGAACCAGGACTTGTTAAAAACGACACGCACACTTAATAAAAAAACCACATTTTTTATTAAGTTATTCAGAAGTTCGAACAGTTTGGGGTCGTCATTACTTTCTACTTTTCATTGTATTTTAGTCACCTTTAATTATTAAAAACACGCACACGAGTATTTAAAATGAACCGCACTTAGTCGCACTTTAATAAAATATTTTCGGTTAAGAATTACAAATTTTATATTACTTTTATTTTAAATATTAATTTTTGCATATTTTTTTTAATTTTATTGAATTTCAATCATAAGCACACTAATGAACTTAATTTTTTTTTAAAGGTTTTTTTTATTTTACTTATGATATGTGTATAAAGTTGTATATACACCTGTACTTTAAATAAGAATTTTTTACTCAATTTAAGAACTTTGTACTTGGTTTAAACTTTTTTACATAATTTAAGCACATCATACTCAAATTAAGAAACTCCAGGATTGGTTTTCTGAAGTTATCCCTTTTTCAGGTTGTTTTAAGCAAACGTTAGTTCTATTCTTACTTGAATTTTTAAGTGCGATTCACACTAAAAGTAAGTGGAAAAAACTTGAATTTAGTACGGCTTTTTTCTTTCTGTTTACTTATATTTACTTGTGCGTACATGAACTGCTACATTAAATTTTGACACTTTATACATTTTCAAATGACTGTATACTGTATTTAGCAGCTTTTGCTCATTTGTTGAGTTGACTTTCATTGGAGGAATTTTAATGGTACGATGAACTTTTCTATTGTTTGCATTTGGTAAATCCTTGTATATATCAACCCACTTATATGAACCATTATAGCTAAATTCTTTCCACATCATTCCTTTCAATGTTCTGTTAAATAGTTCTCCTATTGCTGCTTTCATACTGCTATATGTTGAGTAGTGATTAGTGTTGTATTTATACATTAATTTTTCAAAGCATTTGTTGAACAATTCTTTACCATCATCTGTTTGTAAGTTTTTTGGTGTTCGCCCCAATGCAAAAATATCTTCCATTGCCTTGGTTGTTTCGAGTGCAGTTTTTGTTTTTTAGCGCTTCTGCCCATGTAAATTTTGAGAATGTATCAATTATAGTCAACAAAAATTGATGATTTCTATTTTCTTTGGAATAGTTCCCCATTTCAATTTAATCAGCTTGCAAATATCATCTATTCCTTTCATTACAACTCTGCGACGCACAAAATGTTTTCGTACTTGCTTATGGAGTTCGTTTAACACATTTCTTTTTGAAGACATTAAGTTGTTTTTATAGATTTTTTGAAGAGTGTTGTGATCTACTTGAAGCACTTTCAGCTATTGATACGAACATGTAATTTTCTCATTAAGCTGTTCAATTTGTTCTTCAAATGATGTTTTAATTGTAAGAGTATCTTTTTGAATTTTATAATTTTATTTCGCGATGTAGTTCTTTAATTTGCATATGAATATCTTCTCGAATTATAGTATTGCCTCCCTTAAAGTATGTCAATAATTTCTCTCATAGTTTTTCGATTTCAGTTTGCAGAAGCAATTTATTGATAACATCGTTTTGCTCCAGAGCTTTTGCAACATTTTTGATCCTTTTGTTTTGCAAATCAATGTTGTTGTTCGTATCCACAAAGAACCCCAGCAGTTGAGGAATAATTTTCAAATAAATTATGCTGCTAGTATCGTTTAAATAACGTCCAAATTTATAAACAGACATACTTTATATACTTTATTAAAGCTAATTTATTACATTCGCTTTAAGTTGTTCATCAATAATTGATACAATCTCGTTATTGTGATAAGTATGACCTGCAACTTGTGATGCGAGCAGTAATCGAAGTCGATCTACTAGCTAATTTGGATCATCCCAGTATATATAGTTGGGCTTATGGTTGTTAAATTGCATAATTTCATCACATAAATAGCTACCTTTCGGCTTAGGTCCTGTTGATTCGGTAAATTCTTCTGGTTTTCTCTTCAATAAATTTCTTAATAATATGTTTATATTTATATCCTCTAGTACCCTTGATTTGACCGTCATGTTTATAGTCTCTTCTATTTGCATTAGTAGTAATTAAATCTTTTTACAGATTTCGAGTTCAAATTTGTCATAGTTTTTTTTATGTCTTATCAATCAATAAATAAATCAAACCCGCTGTGAGAACCCATAATTGACCACCAAGTTGTATTTTATCTTCATACAGTTTGAGGTTGCTATCACCAAATTTCCATTCATTATTGAAATCTTTATGTAGACCATAGCTTGTATCTAATTCATTTCTTCCTTCAAAGACTGATATATCAGTACATGTATATTCGGAATTGGAAGTCTGTGAGTAAAAATTACCTTCATCATCGTCATCATCATTCTCAGTATTGGCATCATTAAATATGATGGTATTATCAAATTATGTTAGCTCTGCAAGTTTCTTTGGTGTACTTGTCTCTATCTTGACTGATAGTTTCTCAGGCCTTAAACTTGTATTATTTTCAGCTTTTGTCTTGATTTTACTTTCTTCTTTCTTGGGAATTCTTTCAATATTTTTAGAACTATTTATGAATTCTTTAAGAAGTTCTGTTATATTTTTAAATATATTTCTTAGTTACTCACGTGTGTCTATTTCAATAGTTTTTATACTGCGAAGCTTTTTCTTCAATGCATTTCATTTCGACACCAACTGCTTTAAAACTTTCTCATCCATATTTGCTAACATCAAATTCAAATATACATCGTGATTTAAATATGCCACTAGTGATTGAAAAATTGCAAAATACACAGGCAAATATTTAACTAAACTCGAGTCACATCCTAATCCGCTTGCTCGTAATATTTTGAACTTTACTGGACATATCCGTTTTAAAAAGAAGGACACTAAGTCTCTAATTCGCAATACCACAGATGAAACTTTTTGAGAATATTTTTGTACATCTTTGTTGTATTACTATTTACTATCACTAAATTTGTGTTCGGCATTGGTCGAGCCCATTAATTATATATAGACCCAAGATTTGATTACTTATTGTTAGTTCATTTATTTTTGAAGATACAATAAATAAATATTTGTAGTATACAAAAAAATTTGGCAATTTTTCCAGTTTTTCACGATTTATTTTCGTCTTAGACATATTTTTTTAATTTGGTGCTTTTTTTTCTTTTTGGCGATTTTTTTTTGTTTTTGGCGATTTTATAATTTTTTAGTTTTGCCGGGTTTGAAAATTTCAAGAGTTTTGCTCTTACAGTTTCCAAGATACAGCAAGTTGTCGAAATTACATAGTCAAAATTGCATTAACTGATGGGAAACCCTTTAATTTAATTCTTTTTTTAAATTTAGTGTTAATTGTTGTAGTCTGTATAACCTTACAAATTTCAAGTGTATATACATACAATTGTATATATATTACATGGGATTTTAAAATTTTTCGGTGCTCGTTTTGGAACACCCCCTAATTTCCAACTCTCATGTTTTGTTGTTGTAGTGTGTTCACACTGTGTCCAAATTTCAGCTCCGTAGCTCTTACGGTTCTCGAGAAAATACCCTGTGACAGACGGACAACGTAGCGAAAACAATAGGGTTCCTTTTCAGCTTTGGTGTAGGCAAGAGAGAAACACATAACCTAATAATGAGAACTTTAATGTTCATGCATCATTCAATCATACTTATTTTGCATCGTACATAGGCATTGAGTTAAGAAGAGTCGAAATCAACAACGTCATAAATGTTGCTAAGTATGAGTTCGATGCGCCTTTCAAACTTTCGAGAGAAATTATAAATCATAATTCAACTCTACTCCCTTTTTCACTACCCATTGCGCTTCTCTCATATGTATGTCATTGGTCTCAAGTAGAAGAGCCCTAACTCAAAAAGTTGTAACTTTACAGTAGAAGGTAAAAACTTAATAGAAACTGTAATATTCACAATGTAAATTTTGTTGATCAACTGCTTTTAAAAGCGTAATTTTTTACACTAATGCAATAAATTTTTGTGACGAGGTGTATTCGTGTGTATTGGATTCACTGAAAAAATCAATTTCGTAAAAATACGAGTTAGGGACTTTCTACTTGAGATAATCGATATATAGATTGCTAAGTACATAAGTACATAATATACCCTTGCTTCTAAAAAATCATCTTCCTTTTGTTCATATTTTAGCTCTATATTAGTGTTGTTAATTATTCGTCTTTCATATTTGTTCGAATAAAATTTCATAATTTTTTTCTTGTTCGAACTGGCGAATAATTTTGAACTTTTGTTCGAACGAACAAAGAATAAAAATATTTATTCGAATAATTTTAAAAAAGTTTGCAAAAAACGGCACACATGTGTATTAATTTAATTTTTTTTTATAATTTTCTCTGATTTTATTAAGCTTAAGGTCTCTTGGATTTTTTTAATTTAATTTTTAATGTATTTTTCGATATTTCGCCACTCCTTTGTGTGGCTTCGTCAGGAAATTGTTTTGGTTTGATTATTTTTTATAAAAATTATGAAACAACAATATAATACAAAAATAATTTGTGAACAAAATTCAAAAATTACAAATATATTTAAACAAAAACATAAAGTAAACATTTTTTAAGTATTCAAACATATACATATACATAAATATAAATTCTATTTCTATCTCTTATTAACTTGTTCATTGTTGCTTTTCTAAAATTATTATGATATCTATTTAAAAAATACCAATACATATATACATATATATTCACATATTAAATATTCTATCTCTTATTAACTAAATGCCTGTAATTTTGTGCTACATTTGCTGTATCCGTTTTAAAATTAATTCTTTTTGTAATTGGTGTATTGATTATATGCAACATTTCTAATATGTATCTACGTTTATAGTTATTTTCTGTGTTTAAAATTGATACATTTTCAAAGTTTGGATAGTGATTTAATCTAGAACAGTGAGAAGTTAATGCTGTTTTTTGTGAGTTTATATCTCTATATCTTTGATCAGACTTATGTCCTGCAATCCTAGTTTTAAGTTTATTCTTAGTAGTTCCTACATATACCTTATTACAACCTTCATTGTACCACTACATGGTATTTTATAAACTAAATTCGACCTATGTAATTTTTCTACTCTATCCTTTGTCCTACTGAAGAATTTGTTTAATGTATTATATGTTCTGTAAGCTACTGTATATTTTTCGGAATCACATATTCCCGATTTTCCTATACGTTCTGAAATTCCTGGTACATAAGTTATTGATTTATAAATTCTTTGTTCATTTGAATTATTATTACAATTAGTATTGCCGTTTCTCAATCTATATTGGCTTAATAATTTAAATATTAACCAATTTGGAAAATCATTATCTCTTAGTATATTTTTAATCCTAATCTTATTCCTTCTATGAAAACGACTGTCACTGATAGTTAATACTTTTTCTATAAAATTTTTGGCGGTATTAATAATTATTTTTCTGTTATGCTTAGAGTAATAATTAATAATTCTTCCTGAAGATGTTGGTTTTTGGTACCAATCTATTATTAAATTATTGTTTTTCCTAATTACTAAAGTATCTAAATAAGGGATCTTATAATTACACTCTTTTTCCATTGTAAATTTTATGGAACTATGAAATTCATTCAAAACTGTCAACATATTACCTATTCCACATTCTGAAATTATGCAAAATAAATCATCTACATATTTAGTCATTATCCTTGGCTTAATGTCTAATCTCTAAATACAACTATCAAGTAATATTTCCATAACTATATCAGCCACTATTGGAGAAGCTGGAGATCCCATCGGGAGACCTTTTTGTTGTAAATATATCTTTCCGTCATATTGAAAATATCTATTATCTTCTATACAGAATTTCAAAATACGTACAAATAAACTTTTATCCATATTGGTATATCTCTCTATAATATTCCACTACTCCACTATAGTATTTATTGCAATATCAACTGGTATACTAGGAAATAAGGATACTACATCAAATGAAACTAATTTTTCATCATCACATATCTGTTGATTCAGTAATCTATTCTTAAATTCTAATGCATCTTTAATGTTATATATTGAATTTTCTGTAATCTTCTTTAAAATATCTGTAATATATCTGCATAAATTATATGATGGTGAGTTTACATAACAACAAATAGGTCTTAATGGGAAATGTTCTTTGTGAATTTTTGGTAAACCATATAACCTAGGTGCTATAGCTATATTAGTCTTAAGTCTATTCATCTCTATATCTGTAATAATTTTCTTTCTTTGAAGCTCATTTACAATTTCATTGTTAATTTTCTGCAATTTATTAGTTGGGTCTCTATTAAGCAAGCTAAATTTCGAAGTATCTTCTACAATATTACTAATACGTATTCTATAATCTTGTTCTTCAATAGTTACAGTAGCATTACCTTTATCTGCTTTTAATATTAATATGTTCCTATTTCTCTTCAAAAATATTTCCGTTTCCCTAACTTTATCTAACATATATTTATATCTATTTGTTAACCTCATTTTATTAAAAATGATAGCAGATGGAGAGGATCTAGTTCAGACTAAAAATAATAGTGAGGAACAGGAAATATCAAGAAATAGACTAACATGTTTTATTGATAATCATTTAAATAAAATGAGGTTAACAAATAGAGATAAATATATGTTAGATAAAGTTAGGGAAACGGAAATATTTTTGAAGAGAAATAGGAACATATTAATATTAAAAGCAGATAAAGGTAATGCTACTGTAACTATTGAAAAACAAGATTATAGAATACGTATTAGTAATATTGTAGAAGATACTTCGAAATTTAGCTTGCTTAATAGAGACCCAACTAATAAATTGAAGAAAATTAACAATGAAATTGTAAATGAGCTTCATAGCAAGAAAATTATTACAGATATAGAGATGAATAGACTTAAGACTAATATAGCTATAGCACCTAGGTTATATGGTTTACCAAAAATTCACAAAGAACATTTCCCATTAAGACCTATTTGTTGTTATGTAAACTCACCATCATATAATTTATGCAGATATATTACAGATATTTTAAAGAAGATTACAGAAAATTCAATATATAACATTAAAGATGCATTAGAATTTAAGAATAGATTACTGAATCAACAGATATGTGATGATGAAAAATTAGTTTCATTTGATGTAGTATCCTTATTTCCTAGTATACCAGTTGATCTTGCAATAAATACTATAGTGGAGAAGTGGAATATTATAGAGAGATATACCAATATGGATAAAAGTTTATTTGTACGTATTTGGAAATTCTGTATAGAAGATAATAGATATTTTCAATATGACGGAAAGATATATTTACAACAAAAAGGTCTCCCGATGGGATCTCCAGCTTCTCCAATAGTGGCTGATATAGTTATGGAAATATTACTTGATAGTTGTATTGAGAGATTAGACATTAAGCCAAGGATAATGACTAAATATGTAGATGATTTATTTTGCATAATTTCAGAATGTGGAATAGGTAATATGTTGACAGTTTTGAATGAATTTCATAGTTCCATAAAATTTACAATGGAAAAATAGTGTAATTATAAGATCCCTTATTTAGATACTTTAGTAATTAGGAAAAGCAATAATTTAATAATAGATTGGTACCAAAAACCAATATCTTCAGGAAGAATTATTAATTATTACTCTAAGCATAACAGAAAAATAATTATTAATACCGCCAAAAATTTTATAGAAAAAGTATTAACTATCAGTGACAGTCGTTTTCATAGAAGGAATAAGATTAGAATTAAAAATATACTAAGAGATAATGATTTTCCAAATTGGTTAATATATAAATTATTAAGCCAATATAGATTGAGAAACGGCAATACTAATAGTAATAATAATTCAAATGAACCAAGAATTTATAAATCAATAACTTATGTACCAGGTATTTCAGAACGTAAAGGAAAATCGGGAATATGTGATTCCGAAAAATATACAGTAGCTTACAGAACATATAATACATTAAACAAATTCTTCAGTAGGACAAAGGATAGAGTAGAAAAATTACATAGGTCGAATTTAGTTTATAAAATACCATGTAGTGGTACAATGAAGGTTGTAATAAGGTATATGTAGGAACTACTAAGAATAAACTTAAAACTATGATTGCAGGACATAAGTCTGATCAAAGATATAGAGATATAAACTCACAAAAAACAGCATTAACTTCTCACTGTTCTAGATTAAATCACTATCCAAACTTTGAAAATGTATCAATTTTAAACACAGAAAATAACTATAAACGTAGATACATATTAGAAATGTTGCATATAATCAATACACCAATTACAAAAAGAATTAATTTTAAAACGGATACAGCAAATGTAGCACAAAATTACAGACATTTAGTTAATAAGAGATAGAATATTTAATATGTGAATATATATGTATATATGTATTGGTATTTTTTAAATAGATATCATAATAATTTTAGAAAAGCAACAATGAACAAGTTAATAAGAGATAGAAATAGAATTTATATTTATGTATATGTATATGTTTGAATACTTAAAAAATGTTTACTTTATGTTTTTGTTTAAATGTATTTGTAATTTTTGAATTTTGTTGACAAATTATTTTTGTATTATATTGTTGTTTCATAATTTTTATAAAAAATAATCAAACCAAAACAATTTCCTGACGAGGCCACACAAAGGAGTGGCGAAATATCGAAAAATACATTAAAAATTAAATTAAAAAAATCCAAGAGACATTAAGCTTAATAAAATCAGAGAAAATTATAATAAAAAGAGGTCAAAATATTAGAAGAATTATTAATTTTATTTTATTAACCAACGAAAAATAATTCATTAAACAAGAAAAACAAATAAATATTTAATAATATTTATTTATTAGAAATATTAATAAATAAAAATATTAATAACAAAAAATAGAAATTTGAAAAACTCTGGGTTCCACAAATTTTATTGAAGTAACAAAATTGAAACAAGAAAAGATGCAATTAATCTATATATATAAAAATAAATCCGTATATGTACGTCGCCGAACTACTCATAAACGCGATTTCAACCAAACTTATACTTTACGTAGGCAGTGGCCCATATATGGTTTATATGAAGTTTGGTTGAAATCCGATAACGCCGTCCGACAGATGGCGCCATATTTAGTTTTTTTGTGTTTTTGCACCGTAACTCAAGAACTACTGCACCGATGTTGACAAAACTTTATATACATGCTCTATGGAGCGTAAGGAGTGTTTCTGTGTAGTTTGAAGTTCGTCCGACAGATGGCGCAGTATTTATGATATTTGTGTTTTTGCTCCGTAACTCAAGAATTACTGCATCGATTTAGACCAAACTTAATACACATGCTCTATGGAGCGTGAGGAGTGTTTCTGTGTAGGTTAAAGTTCGTCCGGCAGATGGCGCCATACTTAGTTGTTTTGTGTTTTTGCACCGTAACTCAAGAACTACTGCACCAATTTAAACCAAACTTTATATACATGCTCTATGGGGCGTGAGGAGTATTTCTGTGTAGTTTGAAGTTCGTCCGACAGATGGCGCAGTATTTATTATTTTTGTGTTTTTACTCCGTAACTCAAGAACTACTGCACCGTAACTCAAGAACTACTGCACCGATGTTGACTAAACTTCATATACATGCTTTCTAGGGCGTAAGGAGTGTTTCTGTGTAGTTTGAAGTTTGTCCGACAGATGGCGCCATATTTAGTTTTTTTGTGTTTTTGCACCGTAACTCAAGAACTACTGCACCGTAACTCAAGAACTACTGCACCGTAACTCAAGAACTACTGCACCGATGTTGACTAAACTTCATATACATGCTTTCTAGGGCGTAAGTAGTGTTTCTGTGTAGTTTGAAGTTTGTCCGACAGATGGCGCCATATTTAGTTTTTTTGTGTTTTTGCACCGTAACTCAAGAACTACTGCACCGTAACTCAAGAACTACTGCACCGATGTTGACTAAACTTCATATACATGCTTTCTAGGGCGTAAGGAGTGTTTCTGTGTAGTTTGAAGTTCGTCCGACAGATGTCGCAGTATTTATTATTTTTGTGTTTTTGCTCCGTAACTCAAGAACTACTGCACCGTAACTCAAGAACTACTGCACCGATTTAGACCAAACTTTATATACATGCTCTATGGGGCGTAAGTAGTGTTTCTGTGTAGTTTAAAGTTCGTCAGGCAGATGGCGCCATATTTAGTTTTTTTGTGTTTTTGCACCGTAACTCAAGAACTACTGCACCGTAACTCAAGAACTACTGCACCGATGTTGACTAAACTTCATATACATGCTTTCTAGGGCGTAAGGAGTGTTTCTGTGTAGTTTGAAGTTCGTCCGACAGATGTCGCAGTATTTATTATTTTTGTGTTTTTGCTCCGTAACTCAAGAACTACTGCACCGTAACTCAAGAACTACTGCACCGATGTTGACTAAACTTCATATACATGCTTTCTAGGGCGTAAGTAGTGTTTCTGTGTAGTTTGAAGTTTGTCCGACAGATGGCGCCATATTTAGTTTTTTTTTTGTGATTTTGCACCGTAACTCAAGAACTACTGCACCGATTTAGACCAAACTTTATATACATGCTCTATGGGACGTAAAAAGTGTTTCTGTGTAGTTTGAAGTTCGTCCGACAGATGGCGCCATACTTAGTTTTTTGTGTTTTTGCACCGTAACTCAAGAACTACTGCACCGATTTAGACCAAACTTTATATACATGGTCTATGGGGCGTGAGGAGTGTTTCTGTGTAGTTTGAAGTTCGTCCGACAGATGGCGCAGTATTTATTATTTTTGTGTTTTTGCTCCGTAACTCAAGAACTACTGCACCGTAACTCAAGAACTACTGCACCGATTTAGACCAAATTTAATATACATGCTCTATGGGGCGTAAAAAGTGGTTTTGTGTAGTTTAAAGTTCGTCCGGCAGATGGCGCCATACTTAGTTTTTTTGTGTTTTTGCACCGTAACTCAAGAACTACTGCACCGATGTTGACAAAACTTTATATACATGCTCTATGGGGCGTAAGGAGTGTTTCTGTGTAGTTTGAAGTTCGTCCCGCAGATGGCGCAATATTTAGTTTATTCGTGGGCAAAATCTAATTTTCATATTGTACCACCAATGCCATATACAACGCTAATGTTTGCTTAGGGCCAGCAACGCGGACCGGGGTCAGCTAGTACTCGTATATAAAAAATGTATAATAACTATCAATCGACTAGACCAATTTTGATCAAGTATAGACTAGAAGACATACGATCACGTCAGCTTTGAAACAAAAAATCGGTCAAGCCGATTGGGAGCTACGGCGTCAAAGACACACAGATTTAACAGAGTATACTAAAAAAAGGTGTGATATCTTCTAAACTGCTGGACCGATTTTCTTCAAAGATACACTCTCGATCAAGTCACCTTTCAATCAGAAAATCTAAATCAAAATCGGTTAAGCCTTTTGGTGTGTACGTTGACTCGTACATGCAAGAAGATACAGAAACGCACTACAAACTTACAATACCCCTATTTGGTCGGGAATTAAAAACAGAAACGAAATCAGTTAAAAAGTATAAGTATTTGTACACATCTACAAATATTTTTTAATATGTCATTGATTTCTTTTAAAAAATCAGTTAAGAACTCCAAATAACGCCACTTTTTACTCGTAGCTTACAAAGAGCTGTATGAGTTGATTCATTTTCGCTCAAATAACTCACAAAAGTATGTTGACTAGATGAAGTCTTAAATTAATAAAACATGGCGAGTTAATAAATAGTTTTTCTAGTATTAAATCAATTTATAATGGGGCTTGCTATTTTATTTTATAATGTTACATAAAACCATATTTGTCAGAAGGACAAGAAGTATTCAAAACAATCATAATGATTCATTGCTTTAGTGAATCATATGATTGAATAGAGATTGCAAGCAGTGTCATGCATTTATTAACAATGAATGATCCAATAGCATCATTCATTATTTTAATGTTGAGTGCTAGCTCAATATTCATTTTAGAAAGTGCAAAATTATGTCGTTTGATTCGTAATCATGCATATCACTGATATGTACATAGTTAAAATAGTATTAAAAAACGTATGCAGTTTCTGTTATCCTTTTTATGACGTTTAATCAATTTCTTACTTTATTCATACAACTTTTTGGAGCATTTAATAAAACATTATCAGTTACTTCAGAATTCTTATATAATACTTTACTGTACCTGAGATTATTTGCGATATTTTTATTAAAAAATAATCATGAAAACAAAATATTTGCGTACTCTTTTTTTCGATTTTTGTGGCATATTTTAAAAAGTTAGTATTGGGTAGGAAAGCTGAGGAATATTAATATTAAGACATTTAATGCGTTTTTGCGTCGTTCAACAATTCGATTCTTAAGGCTTTTGATTAGAGAAAAGCAGTTATTTTTTCCAAACTCTTTATCAGGAATTGTAAGAGGCATTATCTTTTCCCAACAAGAACACAAAAGATGCTTTTGGCGAACATACACATATACAGAAGTATTTATAATTTGAAGTAATTTGATTACTTAATATGATATTATTAATAAATTAAAAAGTTATGAAATGTAAAATACTTTTCATACAAAGTAGTTAGAGAAATTGTTCGAATATTCGGCAAAAATGATTCGAATAATTTTTTATTCTAAATTGAAAATATTTGTTCGTTCGAACAAAAATTAAAAAAAGTTGTTCGAATATTCGAACAATTTTTGTTCGAATGTGTTGTCATATCGCTATATCATCATCACTTCATGCATTGATATAATGTTGGTCTCTGAGACTCATTCGAGAAGGCTTTTTAAAATTTATGGCTACACCTTATATGATTCAAAGGACCCGAGAGGAAGAGCATGCGGTGGATCAGCAATTTTAATAAAGTCAAGACTCAAGCATTATTTTATTGACAACATTTGTGAAGAACATTTACAAGCAACGAATATTTGTGTCGAAAATTTTTGCACTAATTTTGTCATATCATCAATTTACTCTTCTCCTAGATTCGCAATTACTGAGGATCAATACGAGGATTTTTACAAATCTCTGGGCCCTTGTTTCGTAGCAGCTGGCGACTATAATGCTAATCACACGTTCTGGGGTTCGCGTCTTATTACACCCAGAGGTCGAGCGTTGTTCAATACAATTTCCAAAATGGGCTTGGATGTCATTTCGAGTGGAGAGCCCACTTATTGGCCTACTGACATACATAAAATTCCGGATGTAATAGATTTTGGCGTTATGAAAAATATCTCTAGAGATTTAATTCAAATTGAAGCTTCTCTAGATCTCTCGTCCGATCACTCTCCCACGATCATTACAATTTGTAGCCCATTAGGAAGTGATTTACCTCACCCATATGCGAATTTGATAAATCGTGTTAATTGGCTGCGATAGGAACACATGATGATATTGAATCTAACATTGCCAACCTTAATGAAAATATTAAACAGGCTGCTGAACATGCCACTACCGCCCATCCGCAGATTAGGTTAAATAGAATTTATTCTACGGATATTGAACGTCTCGTAAGTGAAAAAAGAAGAGCTAGAAGAGAATGACAACAGCACAGATCACCCCAACTTAAAATCAGATTTAAAGAGTGTACTAAACGACTCCAAGAGTTGCTTGCATTTGAAAAAACTGCATCTCTTAAAAATTATTTGGAAGGTCTTGATGTCACACCAGCATCTAATTACTCTTTATGGCGCGCTGCTAGAAAGCTTAAAACACCAGTTGAGTTTAAACCACCTCTGCGCATATCTACAGGAGTTTGGGCAAGAAGCGATACTGAAAAAGGTAAAATATTTGGTGAGCATTTAAAATCCGTATTCACCCCAAACACGTGTACTGGTGCTGTTGATTTGCCAAATGTAGTTGCGCTACCCCCTCGACCAATAAAATTTAAGACGCGTGATGTACAAAAAATAATTGCAGAACTCAACCCGAAAAAAGCTCCAGGTATTGATGGAATTAGTAATCAGATGTTGATGAAGTTGCCTCGTATAGCTGTTAGAATCCTGTTATTCATTTGCAACGCTATTTTACGACTCGAGTATTATTCAAATAGCTGGAAGCTTGCCAAGGTTAAAATGATTCCAAAGCCGGGCAAAGATCTTACCAAAGCTGAGTCATATAGGCCAATAAGTTTACTGTCAACAATGTCAAAGCTCTTTGAAAAGTTACTCATGATAAAATTGTCCCCAATTCTAACTGATAATGAGTGCATACCGGATCATCAATTTGGATTTAGAAGTCAGCATAGCACCATTGAACAAACTCATAGATTGGTTCAATTTATAAGAAAAACTTTTGAAGAAAAAAAGTATTGCTCTGCGCTGTTCATCGACGTTTCTCAGGCATTTGATAAAGTGTGGCATGAAGGCCTAATTTTAAAATTAAAGACTTACCTACCAATAAACATTCTAAATCTGCTGGAAAGTTACATAATTGCCCGGAAGTTCACTGTTGTGGAAGGAGACTTTATGATTACGCCTAAAATAATCTCATCCGGTGTGCAACAGGGGAGTATACTGGGGCCAGTTTTATATTTGATTTATACTTGTGATATGCCATTGAGCAGTAATATTCAAACATCTACATTTGCCGATGATACAGCCTGCCTTAGTATACACGAAAACCCTCACGAGGCTTCCCGATATCTTCAGCAACATATTACTCAGCTAGAACTATGGTTAAACATGTGGAGAATAAAGGTAAACGAACAGAAATGTGCTCAGGTAACATTTACCTTAAGAAAAGACACTTGTTCCCCCGTTACAATCAATAATCAAATTGTTCCTCAAAACTTACATGTGAAATACCTTGGTATACATCTTGATCGAAGGCTCATATGGAAATACCACATTGACTCTAAGCTAACGCAAATGAAACTTAAACTAACTCAGATACATTGGCTGGTTGGTAGAAATTCAACCCTCACCCTAGATTGTAAACTTTTAATATACAAGTCGCTCTTAAAACCTATATGGTGCTACGGAATTCAGCTATGGGGTACTGCTTCAGCTTCTAATGTCGAGAGAATCCAACGAAGGCAAAATAAAATTTTACGGTTAATAACATCGGCTCCATGGTATATAAAAAATTCAAATATACATCGTGAGTTAAATATGCCACTAGTGACTGAAGAAATTGCAAAAAACGCTGGCAAATATTTAACAAAACTCGAGTCACATCCTAATCCGCTTGCCCGTAATATTTTGAACTTTACTGGACACATCCGCCTAAAAAAGAGGGATACAATGGCTCTTATTCACAGCACTCCAGATGGGACTTCCTGAAAATACTTTTATTTTTTTATTTTTTTTTCCTCTTGATTATCACTACTTATGTATTATATATAACTATTACTAAGCTTATGTCCGACACTGGTCGGGCCTAATTATATTTTTATATTTAAGATTTGAATACTTATTGTTAGTTCATATATGAAGATACAATAAATAAAAATCATGCATGAAAAAAAAATAAAAATATATATTTATATATATATTTATATATGTCTATATATATTCAAGTTTGTAGCCCCAACCTATATAGACTAGGGTCACTAAAACGTACTAGTGAATCTTTAGTTCAAATGTCTCCATATGGTAGTAAAAGAATAATGCTAAAGTCTACTGGTAGATTTTCAATGACAACCCAATGTTATATGTCAATAGGCGATTACATTGGCTGGGGTACACCTAGTCAGTAGTACTATTGACAATGTCACTACTAAATCAATACAATTTTACTATTGACATTGAGCGAGGAAATATCGATATTGTAGACTAGAGCCCCTAAAATTTACTAGTGAATCTTTGGTGCCAATGTCTCCATGTTGTCCCAAAAGAACTACTTAATCAGTAGTGTTACAGTCGAGTGGTGGATTTTCAATGACAAACTAATGTTAAATGTCAATAGATGATTAAATTGGCTGGGGTACACCTGGTCAGTAGTACTACTGTAGCGTGTTCTAACTATCACTACGACTAACATTGCGTAGTAAACATTTAAAGTCAACTTGACCGCAATATACATAACATCCAATGGCATTGAAATTATTTTTGCGCTGGACATTTGACACTCATGCAAATGCATTCAGCAGACTGCAACGTAAATATGTATTTTGTACAAATGTTACTTGACACTCACCAGTCTGATCGAAGGCCGCAGCATAACGCATTTGAATGAATCATAATTAATAACCACATGTGTTTATATAATAAATATAAACAATACAAAATCCATGTTTTCCAAATTTCTTATGAGACACACGCCGCACTCCTACCGTGGGAAACTAAAAGGAACAATTTGCTTATTAAGCATATACCTTTTCTTTTCCCTCTTATGTTAAGATAGGTTAAGCTTTATTCTCATAACTAGTATATAAGACAATGTATTTTTATTTTAAAATTAATTATAAAACAACATTCCTAGAGCTCCTAGCTGAGCTCAGGAAATAATCTTTATTTTGAAATAAATAAAATAAATTTGATCAAAACAAACCACTATAAATAATTAAATAAAATTACTTTTATTACACACTAGTAAATCATTACAATTTTACTATTCGCATTTCCTGCAGGTAAGCTAGAAAAATGTTAGTGTATGTGTGGTGAATGAAGTGATTACAGTGTTGCCAATGAAGTTACACATGGCTGTGTCTCCAATTACACATTGAAAAAAATTACACTACACATATTTTGTGTAAGTTAAAATGAAAACAAAAATAAATAAAAATAGAACACAAAGAAGTACACACAGATTATACATTAGACTTGTATCGAACTCTTTCAGTAGCTCGTTTTTGACACAAACCAATGATCAAACCCATGTAATTTAAATGGGTTTGATCATTGGTTTGTGTCAAAAACGAGCTACTGAAAGAGTTCGATACAAGTCTATTATACATGGCCTACACATGGGAGTAATTGCACACTCTGCGTAATTACACACATATTGGCAACACTGAATGACTATAATCATTTATGAATGCCGCGTCTGCAATTGTACTTTATTTACCCTGTAATTGTTATTTTTAAAAACAAAAGGCATCTGTTTCTGACAATTATTCGTTTGTTTATACATACCAACAAAATGCATGTGTTTTTTGGTGTTGCAATTTTGTTGTAGTCGTGCATGTACCTAGTATAATTTTATCATGCAAACACCTGATTTGATTGGTATGATGCGACACATTATTAAAATCGTAGAGCCAACAACAACCGTATGATTGGTATGATTAAAAAACATCAACGATTATGTATGTTTGAACAAGTTTGATTGTTTGAACACAAAGTCATGTTTTTAGTAGTAGACTTGGGTCGAACTTGTTCACTAGTTCATTTTTGCCACAAACCAATGATCAAACCCATTTAAATTACATGGGTTTGATCATTGGTTTGTCGCAAAAATGAACTAGTGAACAAGTTCGACCCAAGTCTATTTAGTAGACTTAAGTCCAACAGTTCTTTTTGAACTAGTTTGAGAGCGTTTGAATCAAAAGTTGTTTCAAACCCATTTAATTTACATTGATGTTTTTGATCGGACTTGTGTCCAACTGAACTAGACTTGGGTCGAACTCGTTCACTAGTTCATTTTTGCCACAAACCAATGACCAAACCATGTAATTTAAATGGGTTTGATCATTGGTTTGTGGCAAAAATGAACTAGTGAGCGAGTTCGACCCAAGTCTAAACTGAACGAAGTAGTTCAAAAAGAACTGTTGGACTAGACTTGGGACGAACTCGTTCACTAGTTCATTTTTGCCACAAACCAATGATCAAACCCATGTAATTTAAATAGGTTTGATCATTGGTTTGTGGCAAAAATGAACTAGTGAACGAGTTCGACCCAAGTCTATGTTGGACACAAGTCTACTTGAGCGATTAAAACTTAGCAATGAATATACGTGTTTGAACAACTTTGATTTTTTCAAAAAATAGCATGTTTTTAGGATATTGATTGCGTATGATTATTTTATCAATCACCCGTTGCAGGTCACTGATATGTATATAAATTAGACCCACTCACAGAACAAAAGTTCTTGTTAGCTCTCTCAGATTAAAGTTTGGTAGTTTTAATGAGGCTTCCCATTTGAGTGTCTAAAACGGTTTATATTTGTAGTTTTTTGCATATTTTCTGTCAATACAACATATAAAAAAATACATCATCTGAAAGATCCAATTGTGCATTAAACTTTACCATCATACCATCAGCAATGCGTTATTACTAGGGTTTTTTCCTGGGATTTCCCGTACCGGGAATTCAAGTTTTAAAATTTCCCGGTTTCTTGGGATTTTTCCTGCGGGATCCCGGGAAATAATAAAACAAATAGCTGACTACCTTACATATAGAAAACAACTGCTTTCACTTTGGAATTTGTGAAAATTTATTGCGAGCAGCTTTTTTTCTAACAAATTTTATATTTAAGGATATGTCTTGTCACATTAATTGATGTTTTAAGCAGGAACATAACAGTTATAAGGGAAATGGCGAAAGTTTTTATAACCTTTATTGAATTTAAATATTGTTTATAATCGTAACCAATATATGTTAGTGAGAAATATTTTTTTGTTATAAATAACTATTACAGCAACCAAAAAAGTTTTTTGGTTACCAATGACCATTGTCGAAAGTAATTTTTCGGTTATCGCTACAAGAATACACATCGTATTTTAGATGTAATGGATGCATTTCTAGGGCAAGATATTAACATGTCTTTGGAAAAGTTAACAAAACAGTCATAATAATATATGGATATCTAACGATAATAATTAATAATAACCTAAAGTAGATAATGGTTATTTTCTAGTAATCTTTTCTTCATAAAGAAAAAAATAACATTTATTTTCGCACCCTGGTTTTAAAGTAATTTAAAACAAATCTACTGATCTGTTTTGGATCTCAAACCTCGAATATATTTTATTTAATGTTTGTTTTTATTAAATATTCTGTTATTACTTATGTATATTTGCAAGTTTACTTTTTTGATCTCATATAACAAAGTTTTTCGTGTTGGAAAAAACCTTTAAGGAATCTAAAAACTAAAAGTTAAAATAAAATAAAGTTCCTGTTTTAAAACCCAATTTGAATTAAGATAGGAGTATTTATGTATATAATATGTGTTTTAGTTAGTGTTTTAAGCTTTTTAATCAAATTTGTATACATATTTTTTTTTTTTTTTTTTTATGCATGAATTTTTATTTATTGTATCTTCATATATGAACTAACAATAAGTATTCAAATCTTAAATCTAAAAAATATAATTAGGCCCGACCAATGTCGGACATAAGCTTAGTAGTAGTTATATATAATACATATGTAAGTAGTGATAATCAAAAGGAAAAAAAATAAAAGTATTTTCAAGAAGTCCCATCTGGAGTGCTGTGAATAAGAGCCATTGTGTCCCTCTTTTTTAGGCGGATGTGTCCAGTAAAGTTCAAAATATTACGGGCAAGCGGATTAGGATGTGACTCGAGTTTTGTTAAATATTTGCCAGTGTATTTTGCAATTTCTTCAGTCACTAGTGGCATATTCAAATCACGATGTATATTTGAATTTTTGATGTACCATGGAGCCGATGTTATCATGCGTAAAATTTTATTTTGCCTGCGTTGAATTTTCTCTACATTTGAAGCTGAAGCAGTGCCCCATAGTTGAATTCCGTAGCACCATATTGGCTTTAAAAGCGACTTGTATATTAAAAGTTTACAGTCTAGGCTAAGTGTTGAATTTCGACCAATCAGCCAATGTACCTGAGTTAGTTTAAGTTTCATTTGAGTTAACTTAGAATCAATGTGGTGTTTCCATGTAAGTCGTCGATCAAGGTGTATACCAAGATATTTCACATGTGAATGTTGAGAAACAACTTGATTGTTAATCCGAATGGGGGAACAAGTATCTCTTCGTAAAGTAAATGTTACTTGAACACACTTTTGTTCATTTACCTTGATTCTCCATAAGTTTAACCAAAGCTCCATCTGTCTAATGTGTTCCTGGAGTTTGCGGGATGCCTCATCAGGGTTTTCATGCATACTAAGGCAGGCTGTATCGTCGGCAAATGTGGAAGTATGGATACTACTGCTCACAGGCATATCACAAGTATAAATTAAATATAAAACTGGTCCCAGTATACTCCCCTGTGGCACACCAGATGAAATTGTTTCAGGCCTACTTGTAAAGTCTCCTTCCGCAACAGTGAACTTACGGGAAATAATGTAACTTTCCAAAAGATTTAAAATGTTTATTGGTAAGTAAGTCTTCAATTTTAAAATAAGGCCTTCATGCCACACTTTATCAAATGCCTGGGAAACGTCAATAAACAGCGCAGAACAATACTTTTTTCCCTCAAAAGTTCTTCTTATAAATTGAACTAATCTGTGAGTTTGTTCAATGGTGCTATGCTGACTTCTAAAACCAAATTGATGGTCTGGTATGCACCCACTACTAATTAGAATTGGGGACAATTTTGTTTTGAGCAGTTTTTCGAAAAGCTTTGACATTGTAGATAGTAGACTTATTGGCCTATATGACTCAGCCTTTGTTATATCTTTGCCCGGCTTTGGAATCATTTTAACCTTGGCAAGTTTCCAGTTGTGTGGATAATACTCCAGTCGTAAAATAGCATTAAATATGAATAACAGGATTCTCATTGCAATTCGAGGCAAGTTCATCAGCATCTGATTACTAATTCCATCAATACCCGGAGCTTTCTTCGGGTTGAGTTCGGCAATTAATTTTTGTAAATCACGCGTCTTAAACTTTATGTGTTGAGGGGGTAGAGCGACTATATTCGGCAAATCAGCAACACCAGTACATATATTTGGCGTAAAAACGGATTTTAAGTGCTCAGCAAATATTTTACCTTTTTCAGTATCGCTTCTTGCCCAACCTCCGGTAGATGTGCGTAGAGGTGGCTTATATTCAACGGGTGTTTTAAGCTTTCTGGCAGCGTGCCACAAGGAGTAATTAGACGCCGGTGTAACATCAAGACCCTCCAGATAATTTTTAAGAGATGCAATTTTTTCAGATGCAAGCAACTCTTGGAGTCGTTTAGTGCACTCTTTATATCTGATTTTATTTTGTGGTGATCTGTGCTGTTGCCATTCCCTTCTAGCCCTTCTTTTTTCACGTACGAGACGTTCAATGTCTGTAGAATAAATTTTATTAAACCCAATCTGCGGATGGGAGATAGTGGCATGTTCAGCAGCCTGTTTAATATTCTCGCTGAGATTGGCAATGTTCGATTCAATATCATCGGGTGTTCTAAGCGTAATGTTTTCCGTACAATGACTGCTGAGATATTTTTTGAACCCCAGCCAATTTACACGATTGGTCATCTTCACATATGGGTCAGGTAAGTTACTTCTTAATGGGCTACAAATTGTGATGATCGTCGGGGAGTGATCGGACGAGAGATCAAGAGAAGCTTGAACTTGAATTAAATCCCTAGAGATATTTTTTATGACGCCAAAATCTATAACGTCCGGAATTTTTTGTATGTCAGTAGGCCAATAAGTGGGCTCCCCACTCGAAATGACATCCAAGCCCATTTTTGAAATAGTGTTGAACAATGCTCGACCTCTGGGTGTAACAAGGCGCGAACCCCAGAACGTATGTTTAGCATTATAGTCGCCAGCTGCTACAAAACAAGGTCCAAGAGATTTGTAGAAATCCTCATATTGATTCTCAGTGATTGAAAATCTGGGAGGGGAGTAAATTGATGATATAACGAAATTTGAACAAAAACTTTCAATGCCAATATTTGTTGCTTGTAGGTATTCTTCACAAATGTTATCAAGAACATAGTGCTTGAGTCTTGACTTTATTAGAATTGCTGATCCACCGCAAGCTCTTCCTCTAGGGTCCTTTGTATCATATATAGTGTAGCCATAAATTTTAAAAAGACGTCTCGAAGTCAAATGAGTCTCAGATACTAACATTATATCAATATTTTTTTCCGTGAGGAAGTGCTCAAGTTCATTTTTATGTTGGCGAATGCCGTTTGCGTTCCAGAAACATATTGTTAACGTGTTCATGGCTTATTAAGTATTGCTTGAAGCAGAGTATTCTGCATTCGCAACATTTCTTGCATCATGGTAGTCATATTTGTTGTAAAATTGTTTATAGTTTGCACAAGATTTTCAATAGTGGCTTCAAGGCGATTATAATTAAAGTTTGAGTTTGTATTTGTAGAATTATTTTGCGGTGAAACATTTTGTGTCGGAATAGAACTAGCCTTAGCAGCATCTGCATACGATACACGGGAAGTAACTGGTTGGCTCATTTGCTGAAAAGTGGCAGAGTAAACGTTTGCTGATTGTGCTGGAGCTAATTTAGGTTTTTGCACCATAGTCTTCTTTACCAAAGAGTACACACGACAACCTCTGCAGTTAGCGGTGTGATTACCTCCACAATTACTGCATTTTTTATCACTTTGATCTTTTGGTTTGTTGCAGCTAGCGGTGCCGTGTAATTCGCCGCACACAACACAAACAGAGGGTAAATTGCAGTATGTTTTTGTATGGCCATATTCTTGGCAATTATGGCACTGTACAGGACCTGAACGCTTATGTGGCTCTTCAACTGTGATTTTTCGGTACAAGAGGTATTTTAAATTATAAATTGGATGCGTCTCATTTTTTTTCAATTTTATATCATTAGGTTCTAGTTCAACACGAAATAGGGGTTGGGGAATCTTTTCTCTATTTATTATATTGGACACATTTTTTACCTTGAACCCCTGGAGGACGAGTGCATCTTTTATTTCTTCGGGGACAACATAAGAATCTATTCCCTTCAATACGATCTGCAAGCCTTTAGCGCTCTTAAGCTGGTATGTGTAGAAGCTTGTTTTACTTTTTTCAAATTCAGCAACCATTTTGCGGAAATCTTTTTCGTCATAAATTTGGATTTTAGTTTCATCGATGTTGCCACGTTTTATTGGAACAATGTGAAATTTATTCTCACCAATGACCGAAATTAATTTTTTAATAAGGGCATTTGAATTTTTTTGTCTCAAATAGATTGGTGGCGGCTTGGATGTTTTGTTCGAGGATACCTCGGGTTTGTCGTTGTCATCTTGAAAAATTTTAAAGCGGTTTTGGCGATTAGTTGAGGCTGCGCTGTTATCCCTAGACACTTTTGGAGCAGATGAGATTTTTGAAGAATTCGGGCTTCGCCCGCGCTTTAAAATTGTAATGTATCTGTCCATTCCAACTTGTACCTTGAGTTTCGAGCCGCTGTTATCTGCAGTGATAACTTTGTTAAGTGATAAACACGAGCCTGAAGGGGATGATATTACTGACTTAAATGAAGAAGTACTGGGCAACTGTAATGTTAATGCATCATTACTATTTGGCATTGGACAAAGCGAAGTTGATCGCTGACGAAAAATTGGCGTTGCCGTTAACAAAAGATTTTCATCAGATTTATTTTTTATATTTTTTTCATTCAGAGTTTCAGAACTCACAGTAAAATAAGCACTTCTGCCGTTAGAACTCACTTCAAGTTTTCCTGTATTTGAGGAATTCATACAAAGAATTCCTCAAGGGTTATTCGTTTATGTTTTTTTTTTTATTTTCGGTATTTTTTGTTTTTGTTATTTATGATTGTTTGTTTGACTTTGAGGTATTCCTCAATATCACTTGTTTAAGTTTTTTTTGCGGTTTTTTTGTTTTTGTTATTTTTACTATGTAAAAAATATTAGCAAAGCAGAAAGCTTATTTATTAAAGACAGTATGTATGTACCTATTACGAATAATATGTACTACTAATATTTTTTTTTTTGTGTATGTAATTTTTGTTTGTTTGGTAAGTAAGTAAAATTCCGCTATTCGACTGTTCGCTATGAAGGTACCACGAGAACTGGAATATGTATACATATGTATACAAATTTGTCATTCCTTTTGTAATTTGTATAATGTACCTGCCAGAAGGGGTGTTATGCAAACAAAATATTAGCGCCATTTAAACTGCATTTGTTTACTTGGAAAAATGATGTATCATATTCGATATTGAAAATTTAACCATTTTACTTTCTAAAATTTTAAACAAAAAGTTATAAAAAATGCTCCCATTTTACTAAATAGACAAATAACAAATTCAGTGACAACTGAGCTATATTAGCTACTTAAAAATGTATCATAGTTAGAGTCTTTAGTTTTGGTATGTTTTGATTTGGTACTATGTATTAACACAGAAAATATTAAATAACTAAAAAAATTCAAAATTAAGCGTTTTGTTAAACTTACAGCCAGTTCCAGAATGTCGAAAGAAAGCTTAGGCGAAAGATAAGCAGTCGCTCACTTTCGTTCGAATCAGCGCCCCAATAACATTCGACTTGTCGTTCGCCTGGTTTTACGTTTCTAACGTAAGCCGTATAGCCGTTGTCAAATATCCATGTTGCCACATCAACAATTTCACATATTCATCGTCAAATGGGAATAAAAAATCGTTTAAATGTGTAAATTGTGCTTTAAGAAATGAAACCTGCAACAAGTGGCACCCAAAAATAAATTAAAATAATGAAACTTAACAAAACAAATTTTGTTAAGTATAAAAACTACACATTACTCATTGGTTTTTATTTATGATAAATAAAGACAAAAAAACACAAGTCATGCAAAATTTTGTGAAGAATCACCCAAATGGAAAAGTTACCAACAGCCCATTTATTTAGGTCATTATTTATTGTCATTTGGGTGATTGTTATTATCTTTAGGTCTTTCAAAAATACCAACAGACCCAGAAAAGAGTTCTACCTGGCCGGCCTTTGGACGGGTGCAATAATTTTCTATTCTGTGCATACATACATAGATATGTAAGTACATATGTATGCAACGGCGACTTCGTAGAGTAGAAGTATATTTTTTGTTAAATTGGCCTTCGTCCGATCTTAAGAACTCTCTCCTCTAGGTATGGACATATGTAAATACATATACATATATTCTTAATAAGCATTTTTTTGCTTTGATAATATTTTTACATATAGAAATAACAAAAACAAAAAAAAACCGTAAACAAAAAAACATACAAAGTACCCTTGAGGAATACTCTTTATGAGTACCCCAAAGGAAAAAAATAGTGAAGTGAGTTCTAACGGCAGAAATGACTATTTTACTGTGAGTTTTGATGCTCATAATGATAACAATAAAAATAAAAAATCTGATAATAGACTTGCTGTGAGTTCAGAAGCTCTTAATAAAAATCAAAAATCTGATAGACTTTTTCTAACGGCAAAACCACAGTTTCGTCAGCGATCAACTTCGCTTTGTCCAATGCCAACTAGTGAATCGTTGACATTATTGCCTAGTACTTCTACATTTAACTCAGCGATATCATCCGCTTCGGGCTCGTGGTCATCACTTAAACAAGTTGTCACTGAAGATAACAGTAGTTCAAAACCAAAGGTACAAGTAGGAATGGACAGATATATAACTATTTTAAAGCGCGGGCGAAGCCCAAATTCTACTAAAATTGGATCCGCCCCAAAGATGTCTAGGGATAACAGCACATCTTCTATCAATCGTCAAAATCGTTTTTCATTATTGCAAGACAAAAAGGACAAGCCAGCTGCATCATCGCAAAAGTCTTTTAAGCCACCACCTATTTATCTGAGAGAAAAAAATTCTAACGCGCTTCTAAAAAATCTACTGTCGACCATTGGTGAAAATACTTTTCACATCATTCCAATTAAACGAGGTAATATTGATGAAACTAAAATCCAAATATATGATGAAAAAGATTTCCGAAAAATTGTTAGTGAGTTTGAAAAAAATAAAACAAATTTTTACACATATCAACTTAAGAGTGCTAAAGGCCTACAAATAGTATTAAAGCGCATAGATTCATATGTTGAGCCCGAAGAAGTAAACTGTGCACTTATCGAACAAGGATTTAAGGTAAAAAATTTTACCAATATAATCAATAGAGAGAAGATTCCCCAGCCTCTATTTCGTGTTGAACTGGAGCCAAATGATATACAGTTAAAAAAAAACGAGACGCACCCAATTTATAATCTAAAATACCTTTTACACCGAAAAATCACAGTTGAAGAGCCACGTAAGCGTTCAGGTCCCGTACAGTGCCATAATTGCCAAGAATATGGCCACACAAAAACTTACTGCAAATTACCTACAGTTTGTGTTATCTGCGGTGAATTGCATGGTACTGCTAACTGTACCAAGCCAAAAGTACAAGCAGAAAAAAAATGCAGTAATTGTGGAGGTAATCACACCGCTAACTTCATAGGATGCTGTGTATATTCTTTCGTTAAACAGGCTATGGGTCAAAAATCTAAATTAGCTCCAGTTCAATCAGCAAATGCTTACTCCGCCACTCTTCCTCAAACTAGCCAACTAGTAACTTCACGTGTATCGTATGCCGATGCTGCTAAGACTAGTTCTATTCCCACACAAAATGTTACACCGCCAAGTAATTCAACGAATGCAAACTCTAGCTTTAACTTTAGTCATCTTGAAGCTACTATTGAGAATCTGGTGCTAACTATAAACAACTTTACAACAAATATGACTAGCATGATGCAAGAAATGCTGAGAATGCAGAATACACTGCTTCAAGCATTAATCAACAAACCATGAACGCGTTAAAAATATGTTTCTGGAACGAAAACGGCATTCGCCAACATAAAAATGAACTTGAGCACTTCCTCACGGAAAAAACTATTGATATAATGTTGGTATCTGAGACTCACTTGACTTCGAGGAGCTGCTTTAAAATAAATGGTTACACTCTATATGATTCAAAGGACCCGAGAGGGAGAGCATGCGGTGGATCAGCAATTCTAATTAAGTCAAGACTCAAGCACTATATCCTTGAGAACGTTAGTGAAGAATATATGCAAGCTACGAATATTTTCGTAGAAAATTTTTGTGCGAATTTCGTGATATCATCAATTTACTCACCTCCCAGATTTTCAGTTACCGAAGATCAGTATGAGAAGTTCTACAAATCGCTTGGATCTTGTTTCGTGGCAGCTGGTGACTACAATGCAAAACATACGTACTGGGGCTCGCGTCTTGTTACACCTAGAGGTAGAGCGTTGTTTAATACAATTTCAAAAATGGGCTTAGATGTCATTTCGAGTGGGGAGCCTACTTATTGGCCTACTGACGTAAGAAAAATTCCAGATCTTATAGATTTTGGCGTCACGAAAAATATCCATAGGGACTTATTTCACGTAGAGGCCTCTCTAGATCTGTCCTCCGATCACTCTCCCACAATAGTTACAATTTTCAACCCACTAAGGAGTGATTTAACTAACTCATATGCGAAAACGATTAATAAGGTCAACTGGCTAGGATTCAAAAAATATATTAGTAGTCACTGCGTAGAAAACATTCAGCTTAGATCACCTGATGATATTGAATTTAATCTTGCCAATCTTAACGAATATATTAAACAGGCTGCTGAACATGCCACTACTTCCTATCCGCAGACTGGCTTTAATAGAATTTATTCTACGGAAATTGAACGTCTTGTATGTGAAAAAAGGAGAGCTAGAAGAGAATGGCAACAACACCGATCACCCCTAAATAAAATCAGACTTAAAGAATGTACTAAACGACTCAAAGAGCTGCTATCGTCGGAAAAGACTGCATTACTGGAAAAGTATTTAGAAGGTCTGGATGTAACGTCAACATCTAATTACTCTTTATGGCGCGCTACTTGAAATCTTAAAAGACCCGTTGATCTCAAATCACCACTGCGTACTTCGACCGGAGGCTCGGCAAGAAGCGATAGTGAGAAAGGTAACTTATTTTCTGAGCATTTAAAATCTGTATTCACTCCCAATTCATGTACGGGTGCTGCCGGATTACCGAGTGTAATATATCTACCCCCTCGTCCCTTAAGGTTTAAGATGCGTGAACTACAAAAAATAGTTGCTGAACTCGACCCGAAGAAAGCTCCAGGTATTGATGGCATTAGTAACAAGATGCTGATTAACTTGCCTCATATTGCAATAAGAATCTTGCTATTTATTTTTAATGCAATTTTACGAATGCAGTATTTTCCACATAACTGGAAACTTGCCAAGATTAAAATGATTCCAAAGCCAGGCAAAGATAATTACCAAGGCTGAGTCATATAGGCCTATAAGCTTACTATCAACAATTTCAAAGCTTTTCGAAAAGCTGCTCATGACTAAATTGTCCACAATTTTAGCTGATAGTGGGTGCATCCCGGACCATCAATTTGGCTTTAGAAGTCAGCATAGCACTATTGAGCAAACGCATAGATTGGTTCAAATTATAAGGAGGACATTTGAAGAAAAAAAGTATTGTTCTGCCCTTTTTATTGATGTTTCTCAGGCATTTGATAAAGTATGGCACGAAGGCCTAGTTTTAAAATTGAAGACATACATACCAATAAACATACAAAAGCTTTTGGAAAGTTATATTGTTGATAGGAAATTTACCGTCGTGGAAGGAGACTTCATGAGTGTACCCGAATCTATATCTTCTGGTGTGCCACAGGGTAGTATTCTGGGGCCAGTCTTGTATCTAATATATACTTGTGATATGCCTGTGAGCAATAACATACACACTTTTACATTTGCCGATGATACAGCCTGTTTGAGTATTCACAAAAACCCTGATGAGGCATCCCGCAATCTCCAAGCACACATTACCAAGCTTGAAATATGGTTGAATTTATGGAGAATAAAAGTAAATGGACAAAAGTGTGTTCATATAACGTTTACCCTAAGAATGGGGAACCCCATTCGAATCAACAATCAAAATATTCCTCAACATTCTCAAGTGAAATACCTTGGAATACACCTTGATCGAAGGCTTACATGGAAATATCATATTGACTCTAAGTTAACCCAAATGAAACTTAAATTAACTCAAATATATTGGTTAATTGGCAGAAATTCAACACTCAGCCTAGACTGCAAACTTTTGATATACAAGTCGCTTTTGAAGCCAATATGGTGCTATGGAATTCAGCTATGGGGCACTGCTTCAGCTTCAAATATTGAGAAAATCCAACGAAGGCAAAACAAAATTTTACGTTTGATAACATCGGCTCCATGGTACATTAAAAATTCAAATATGCATCGTGATTTAAATATGCCACTAGTGAGTGAAGAAATTGCAAAATACGCAGGCAAATATTTACCAAAACTCGAGTCACATCCTAATCCGCTTGCCCGTAATATTTTGAGCTTTACTGGACACATCCGCTTAAAAAAGAGGGACACAAGGGCCCTAATACTCAACACTCCAGATGGGACTGCTTAATACTTCTTTTTTTTCCTTTTTGATTATCACTACTTATGTATTATTTATAACTATCACTAAGTTTATGTCCGATACTGGTCGGGCCTAATAATTATATTTAGATTTAAGATTTGATTACTTATTGTTAGTTCATTTTTGAAGATACAATAAATAAATATACGAAAAAAAAAAATATTCTTATTTTATTTATGTATTCGGTATATTATTACCAAATACCGGCTCCGCTCAGTAAGTTTTCTGTATAGCCAGATGGCTTAAGTCCTCGTCCATACAGTGAAACATTTACTGCATTCGTCTCCACACTGTGAAGTTTTGATTTGCAGCTTAATACATTTTCTCATATATTTCTCATGAGAATGAGACGGGAATGACTTACTCAACAAGAACTTCATGTACATGAAACAAAGTATACTTTTCCATTCCTCTTTCTCCGTTCATCGACAAACTCAAAAGTTTTGCAGCAAATGTTTCACTGTATGGACGAGGACTAAGGATTTTCACCTCTGTGTATGTATAACAACTGCTTAGATGAATAAATACGGCCTTATGTATAAGAAAAAACTGGTATGAAGTTAGCATAAGTGATGACATTGAACTAGGTGCTAACGAGTTCCTCCACACAATTTGGCATTAAAAATCGGCGCATAATCTAGTTTTCACCCACTATTAAATCCCAGTGTGATTTATGCTAACTTCTTGACCGATTTTTCTTATACATAAGACCGATAACTTCTAACCAACTTTCATTATAACTAGCGGAAATGGTGGTAGGCAGAAAATCTTTACTCATCGAAGGTGTTGTCGAACACACATACATACCTAGAGAAGAGTATCACAAGGACCAGACAAAGGACGCAAAATGGCTTACTTACAAGCCCAGACGTAGGGAGACCGCCAAAGACGCGTTACTCAACAAATCCATTGCCAGCGAATCCAGTTTAATATTACTATTGGCAAAGCAAATTATTTTATTTGTGTAAATAAAAATAATTTGTTTTATTTTGTATCAGTCGACAATTAAAATACAAGTGCCTGCTTTTGACATTAGAGTTCGTACAAATGACTGAAAAAATTTTTATTGGGGCGCAAATTTGTATTGAAATGCTTACGTTATCGTTCGCACTCACTTTCTTTCGACTTGTCGTCCTAAAGGCTTTTAGTGGAATGCAAAACAGCTGTTTGTCGTTTAAAATGCATGCGAACGAACATGAGTGACATCGTGGAACAGGCAGTTAATAAAACAAGTTGAATTTCAAAAATTAAAAGAAACTCTAAATAACAAAAAATTTTATAGAGAAAATAAAATAAAGTCGAATAAAATTTGATTGTTGCGATTTCTTTGTTTAAATTTTTTAGTTTCCCATTCTTATGCTTTAAGTCTTTCATTGGATTTTTCCCAACTTTTATGGCAACTCTTACAGGAGACGTGTGACGTCACGTCTAACGGTAAACTCTCCGATTGGCGTAATCTTGTAGTTTATCATTCTTGCTAAGTACAATGCAATTTAAAACTGCTCATTGAGAAACATTCCTTTAAAAATCAGTCATTTGTATAAAGTTAACACGAGCCGAACGTCGCACAGTGGCGTGAACTAAAAAAAGTGGTAAAAGGTACGCAACTTTTGAAATGTCAACCGATTTTGATGAAACCAAGTGTTTTTATAAGGAGAAGTGTTAAAATTTTGAGGCAATATATTTAGAGGCACCCTGTTATAAGACAGGATAGTTCCAAAGAGTGTAAAAGTTGGAAACTGCGGGTGTTGAAACTCCATCGGAGTTTGTAACTTTTGTAAATATCGACCGATCTTAATAATTTTTTCAGCAGGTCAACGTATTTTTTTTAAATAAGTAACACTCAGTCAATGAATGCTTACTACTAGGTGTTACCTTCTTTAGGAAAGGGATAGTGATATACAGGTACTGAAGGAAGAGATGGAGGAAAGCTTCATTCTTTTAGAACTCTTTTTTTTCGTGTTTTCTAATAATGCAGTGTTGCTGCACCTCTGCTGTTAAATGAGGCATACTAAAATCTTTGAAGCTGTGCTTAGTAGCCATTTTATTGGTTATTTTACTTCGCCAATTAAGCTACACAACAAAGGAGGGTGCTCTCATGTCACATTAGGACCAGTATCTGCTGATATTGCTGAGGAACACTAATGCACATCAGAAAAATGCGTGGTGTTGTTATTTAATGACTGTTAGATACCAGGATTTGCGGTTTTGCAGTCAATGTACTAACTACTTCAGCCAACTCCACCCGCCACGTTAAAAAACAATAATAAAGCATGATCAGAGCACCATTTTATCTCTTACAGTTTCCAAGTTATTTGACTTGATACGTTTTTTTTACCATAACTTTTTTTTAATTGTTAGTAGTTAACGTCTACTCCAAATACATATACTGCCTGAAAGTGGCGCACATTTTACCACTTTTTTATTTCACACCACTGTGCGCTGTTATTCCCTTTTACTCGTTTTCTAAGCAGAGTGCTTTCCTTTTTTTCTTTTTCAGCTTCATCGGATGGCAAACATTTCCCCACTTTACAATCAGCAAACCTGCCGACGTGCCCTACCTCACCTTCTGCAAATAATACAACTTCAGCAACAATGGAAACTCAATCACACCAACAACAACGAACAAAGAAATCAGAACAACAGCATTACGCTGGTACCATTAATACACCTTTGCCTTTATACTGCGAAGATACTATAACAGAAACACTGACACACACACCTTCGTTTTTACCATCGAACAGCAGTACAATAGCACAAATGGGTTCTCCAATTTGTACACCAGAAACTCCCAAAAATAATGTTTTAAAAAAAGTTGCATCTTTTACTATTGAAAAGTCGGCCGGCGGTAGTACGCACAGTAAAAATAGAAATGGTGATCCCAACTTTGATAGTCCAGGGCAGCTAGAAAATATAACATGCAAACGTTCATCGTTTGTACCAGAGAAGTTGAGCTTCGCAGCACACGAAAAGTTTGAGGGTAAGTTTAAAGCTCTTTAATCAACTGTCAATCATTGATAGGAATTGAAAATCAGTAGTTGTGAATTGTATATTCTGGGTAATTAAAATGTTAAATTTGAGAATTTTGGTTAAAAATTTTAAAATTTTGTTGCTGAAGTCGACAATTAAAATACAAGTGCCTGCTTTTGACATTAGAGTTCGTACAAATGACTGAAAAAATTTTTATTGGGGCGCAAATTTGTATTGAAATGCTTACGTTATCGTTCGCACTCACTTTCTTTCGACTTGTCGTCCTAAAGGCTTTTAGTGGAATGCAAAACAGCTGTTTGTCGTTTAAAATGCATGCGAACGAACATGAGTGACATCGTGGAACAGGCAGTTAATAAAACAAGTTGAATTTCAAAAATTAAAAGAAACTCTAAATAACAAAAAATTTTATAGAGAAAATAAAATAAAGTCGAATAAAATTTGATTGTTGCGATTTCTTTGTTTAAATTTTTTAGTTTCCCATTCTTATGCTTTAAGTCTTTCATTGGATTTTTCCCAACTTTTATGGCAACTCTTACAGGAGACGTGTGACGTCACGTCTAACGGTAAACTCTCCGATTGGCGTAATCTTGTAGTTTATCATTCTTGCTAAGTACAATGCAATTTAAAACTGCTCATTGAGAAACATTCCTTTAAAAATCAGTCATTTGTATAAAGTTAACACGAGCCGAACGTCGCACAGTGGCGTGAACTAAAAAAAGTGGTAAAAGGTACGCAACTTTTGAAATGTCAACCGATTTTGATGAAACCAAGTGTTTTTATAAGGAGAAGTGTTAAAATTTTGAGGCAATATATTTAGAGGCACCCTGTTATAAGACAGGATAGTTCCAAAGAGTGTAAAAGTTGGAAACTGCGGGTGTTGAAACTCCATCGGAGTTTGTAACTTTTGTAAATATCGACCGATCTTAATAATTTTTTCAGCAGGTCAACGTATTTTTTTTAAATAAGTAACACTCAGTCAATGAATGCTTACTACTAGGTGTTACCTTCTTTAGGAAAGGGATAGTGATATACAGGTACTGAAGGAAGAGATGGAGGAAAGCTTCATTCTTTTAGAACTCTTTTTTTTCGTGTTTTCTAATAATGCAGTGTTGCTGCACCTCTGCTGTTAAATGAGGCATACTAAAATCTTTGAAGCTGTGCTTAGTAGCCATTTTATTGGTTATTTTACTTCGCCAATTAAGCTACACAACAAAGGAGGGTGCTCTCATGTCACATTAGGACCAGTATCTGCTGATATTGCTGAGGAACACTAATGCACATCAGAAAAATGCGTGGTGTTGTTATTTAATGACTGTTAGATACCAGGATTTGCGGTTTTGCAGTCAATGTACTAACTACTTCAGCCAACTCCACCCGCCACGTTAAAAAACAATAATAAAGCATGATCAGAGCACCATTTTATCTCTTACAGTTTCCAAGTTATTTGACTTGATACGTTTTTTTTACCATAACTTTTTTTTAATTGTTAGTAGTTAACGTCTACTCCAAATACATATACTGCCTGAAAGTGGCGCACATTTTACCACTTTTTTATTTCACACCACTGTGCGCTGTTATTCCCTTTTACTCGTTTTCTAAGCAGAGTGCTTTCCTTTTTTTCTTTTTCAGCTTCATCGGATGGCAAACATTTCCCCACTTTACAATCAGCAAACCTGCCGACGTGCCCTACCTCACCTTCTGCAAATAATACAACTTCAGCAACAATGGAAACTCAATCACACCAACAACAACGAACAAAGAAATCAGAACAACAGCATTACGCTGGTACCATTAATACACCTTTGCCTTTATACTGCGAAGATACTATAACAGAAACACTGACACACACACCTTCGTTTTTACCATCGAACAGCAGTACAATAGCACAAATGGGTTCTCCAATTTGTACACCAGAAACTCCCAAAAATAATGTTTTAAAAAAAGTTGCATCTTTTACTATTGAAAAGTCGGCCGGCGGTAGTACGCACAGTAAAAATAGAAATGGTGATCCCAACTTTGATAGTCCAGGGCAGCTAGAAAATATAACATGCAAACGTTCATCGTTTGTACCAGAGAAGTTGAGCTTCGCAGCACACGAAAAGTTTGAGGGTAAGTTTAAAGCTCTTTAATCAACTGTCAATCATTGATAGGAATTGAAAATCAGTAGTTGTGAATTGTATATTCTGGGTAATTAAAATGTTACATTTGAGAATTTTGGTTAAAAATTTTAAAATTTTGTTGCTGAAATTTAAGACTTGTGTTTTTTTTACATTAAGTGTGAGTGTATGTATGTATGTAAGTGTGACGGTGAGGATTTGTGTATATGTATGTATGTGGGAATATATTAAGGACGTTCATAGGTTGGAGGTTTTTTTATGTGTATGTGATTTCCTAATGCCGAAGAGAAAATCGTGAAAATTTTTTTTTCTAATGCCGACGGGAAAACGTGAAAATGATTTTTTGTAATGGCGCACAGTGGGGATTTTGAAAAAAAAATTAAAATAATTTGCAGTTTCTAAACGAGGCGTCTGCTTGTTATGAAATTTCACACATCATTTAAGGAGGTGTTACCGAGCTTAAGTCTGGAATTTGGACTATATATGTTTAAAGAGCCCCAAAGTGGGCAACCTCGGGTTAATGAAAAAATTCAAACTGATGCCAAGCTGATGTTTTTGATCTGATAAAAAAGATTTTTCGCGAGTGGATTTTTTTATGCAAGAGCTAATAAAAGTAGTGGACTTTTATTATGCAGTTTCGCTTACACTTTAGGAAATATTTGAGAAAAAATTAAAATTTTGGCTTTTTTACCAACTTTGGTCCACTGTTCTGCAAATGGAGAATTCAAATCAGGTTCGATTTTAAAAAAGAAACTTAGTATGAGTTAAGAACAAAAATTTTAACATTTATAAAAAACGGTATCAAAAGCACAACTAAGTCAAAAGTTATAAGCAATTTAAATTAAATATTTCAATAAAGTCGATTTTTGCAGGTTTTTTTTCAGAAGAAAGTGCGTTGAGTATTTCGCTATTATTAAAAAATATTGCAAAAATACTTTAGTGTTTATTTCTTATTCAGTTGACCAGGTTTTTCTTACATTATAGATATATAAGTGTCTTTCCTACATATTTGCCTGTTCCTATAGTTTAAATGTATCCTTCTTCTGCTAATGCATTTATAATGTATAATTATAACTTGTGTTCTATTACACTTAGAAAAATACGTAGTTGAATAGTGGAACTACGAATACTTAGAACTAACATAAATGAAATTAATGGGGAATAAGATTTAACAAAATAATGATTAGAGGGCTAACTTAATAATTAATTGGTTAAATATTACTAGTAATGGGAAATAGAAGGGAATCACAATGGACCCAATCGTGTCTCCGAGTGGAGGTGCGGTATAGCACCAACCTTTCTAACCTTACCTAACCTAATAATTAAGAATAACTCTTTCCTATATTAACCCTGCTACTCGGCCGTCCTGATATCTAGTATCACCTGATACTAGGCATTTTATTTACTCTTACTAATCGTATTACATTTATTTAACATACTGGGAGTTATAACACCAGTCCGCTGTAATATTTCTTCATCTTTGTCTATCTCTAAAACACTGTCGTTGTCGCTAACTGATTTTTGTTCTTCCGAATCATCTTCGTCAGTGATTTGTCTTTTATATCCATTAAACCACGGCTTCATATTCTGAACTAACCAAACTCCTTCATAAGGTTTCTGTGTTTTTGGAAACCTTCGATGTCTTTAACACAATAACTGTCATTGTCCAGCACTTTATATACTTCAAAGGGTCCTTTAAACCAAAGCAATAATTTACTTTAACTCCTGTACTCGAGTTAAAATTTCTAATCATTACATAATCTCCTTCCATATAATCTTTGGATTCCGGCGTTTTCCGTATGCATAAGATTTGTTGTAATTCTGGATACGTTTTTGTACCTCTGCTTCATTTTCTCTTATTTTATTTACCGTTGTGTTGCCGTATTTCTGTTCCTTATATATTACATTTTCCTTTAAAGTATCTACTATTTCACCTCTTTGAGCTATTCCGTACAACATGACGCTTGGATATTGACTAATACTTTTGTGAACTGTATTATTCATTGCATATTCAACCTCCGCTAAAAACCTGTGCCATCGTTTACTTTACCCTTCGTTCATTAATTTACTTATCATCGGTCCTAAATCCCTGTTGATTCTTTCCACTTGCCCATTTGCCTGTGGAGATTCTGTTGCAATCTTAATGTGCCAATGTTATTAATTACCTCTCCAAAACTTTTCAAATTCCTCCGAAGTAAAACAAGTTCCCCTATCCGAAATAATATAACTTGGCCTACTCTATGCTCGCAAATAATCCTTCAATGAATCTATTGCCTCTCTAGACTTAGTTGATTTAGTAGGGTATAGTCTTACAAATTTTGTACAGGCGTCCACTACTACTAAAATATGTTTTTTATTGAATCCTTACTGTTAATAGGTCCATAATGGTCCACGTAGGCTACTTGAAATTGGGCATTCCCTTTTGGAACAACGTGATGAAAACCCTGCTGCTTTCCAGACTTAACAACAAATGCTATGTATTTCAAACAATTCGCTATATGCTCCTGCACTTTTCTTCTAATATTAGGGAATAGCTTCTGCTGATTACATCCGTAACCTTCTCCGTGCCTACATGATCCAATTCATTATGATATTTAAAATGAACGTGGCCTTCCATTGCTTCTGTGACGCATAACACCCAATTGTCTTTATTCTTTATATATATCGCACCGTTTCACATTTCATATAATTCATGTTTCCTAAACATTTAAATTCACTTTGAAAAAAACTGCATTTGTCTAATCGCAGTTCCAATTTATTATAAACTAACCCCCTTATGCAAAAACCATTGTTAAGCTTAAAGTTGGTTTTATAAACGAACTAGCTGACCACGGTCCGCGTTGCTGGCCCTAAGCAAACATTAGTGTTGTATATGGCATTGGTGGTACAATATGAAAATTGGATTTTGCCCACGAATAAACTAAATATTGCGCCATCTGCCGGACGAACTTTAAACTACACAAAAACACTCCTAACATCCCATAAAACATGTACATATATAAAGTTTTGTGAACATCGGTGCAGTAGTTCTTGAGTTACGGTGCAAAAACACAAAAAAACTAAATATGGCGCTATCTGCCGGACGAACTTTAAACTACACAGAAACACTCCTTACGCCCCATACAGCATTTATATTAGGTTTGGTCTAAATCGGTGTAGTAGTTCTTGAGTTACGGTGCAGTAGTTCTTGAGTTACGGTGCAAGAACACAAAAATAATAAATACTGCGCCATCTGTCGGATGAACTTCAAACTACACAGAAACACTTCTCACGCCCCATAGAGCATGTATATAATGTTTGGTCTAAATCGGTGCAGTACTTCTTGAGTTACGGTGCAAAATCACAAAAAAAAACTAAATATGGCGCCATTTGTCGGACGAACTTCAAACTACACAGAAACACTCCTCACGCCCAATAGAGCATGTATATAAAGTTTGGTCTCAATCGGTACAGTAGTTCTTGAGTTACGGTTCAAAAACACAAAAAACTTAATATGGCGCCATCTGTCGGACGAACTTCAAACTACACAGCAACACTTCTCACGCCTCATAGAGCATGTATATAAAGTTTGGTCTAAATCGGTGCAGTAGTTCTTGAGTTACGGTGCAAAATCACAAAAAAAACTAAATATGGCGCCATTTGTCGGACGAACTTCAAACTACACAGAAACACTCCTCACGCCCCATAGAGCATGTATATAAAGTTTTGTGTAAATCGGTGCAGTAGTTCTTGAGTTACGGTGCAAAAACACAAAAATAATAAATACTGCGCCATCTGTCGGACGAACTTCAAACTATACAGAAACACTCCTCACGCCCCATAGAGCATGTATATAAAGTTTGGTCTAAATCGGTGCAGTAGTTCTTGAGTTACGGTGCAAAAACACAAAAAACTAAATATGGCGCCATCTGTCGGACGATCTTCAAACTACACAGAAACACTTCTCACGCCCCATAGAGCATGTATATAAGGTTTGGTGTAAATCGGTGCAGTAGTTCTTGAGTTACGGTGCAGTAGTTCTTGAGTTACGGTGCAAAAACACAAAAATAATAAATACTGCGCCATCTATCGGACGAACTTCAAACTACACAGAAACACTCCTCACGCCCCATAGAGCATGTATATAAAGTTTGGTCTAAATCGGTACAGTAGTTCTTGAGTTACGGTGCAAAAACACAAAAAATTAAATATGGCGCCATCTGTCGGACGGCGTTATCGGATTGCAACCAAACTTCATATAAACCATATATGGGCCACTGCCTACGTATTGTATAAGTTTGGTTGAAATCGCACGACGCGTTTATGATTAGTTCGGCGACGTACATATACGGACTTATTTTTATATATATAGATTTTGTATGGCAAAACCGGTTTTAAATCATGCTTTAACTTTAACAATCGTTTTTGCATAAGAGCATAAACGTTTAAAAACATCAACACACAATCTCATATCCCCCGTTTTCTTCTTCACCAACACTAAGGCTGAAACATATTCAGATTCACTTGGACGTATAAATTTTTATGTCAAATAGTCATCTAAAATTCTTTTAGATTTGCTTTCTCTGAATATGAAAGCCTCCTAGGTGAATAGTTAAATACATTTTGGTCGTCTATTGGTTCGTTCGGTCGTTCCGGTTTCAGATATAATTCTTCGAATAATTGTTTAAATTCCATTTTTTGTCTAATATCATAGACAGACGACAGCGTTAATTTGCATTAACTGCCTTAATTCAAATTAACTTGTGAATTATCCTTATCCCAATGCGCATTTGATTTGAAGTAAATGCACTAAATGAAAGTGAATTAATACTGAATTTACCTATTTCAATATGGCAACACCGTCAACAACCAATCAAATGTTGGTTGATGAGTGAATTAGATATGGACTGCTTGAAAAGGTGTGCGAATTGGCTACGAGTACATTCAGTTAATGGGGCTTGTTTTGGCTAAAACAAATCATCGGTTGGTTATTGGTTTGCTGCAATCATATTATATTTTGGATACACTGTGCCGCAAGCCAATAACCAAACGACGAGTTACTTAATGCAAATACTGTCGTCTGCACGGTGAATTTTTAATTCAAATTAGTAAGCTTATAATGCAAATTAACACTGACGTCTGTCTATGCTATTAGTGCGTTTAAAAAATTTAAAAATTCCCATAAAAATCAATAATTATTAACTTGACTGCACCTGGTCAAAAAATATTTGTGTGGCAACACGCTATTCTTAAATAGCTGTAGTTTAGAGCTGTGCCAAATCGTTCATTCAAGTGACCGCTCATTTTCGTTCATTTTCTAAAAAAGAACGAGTTCGTTCATTTCGTTCATCCGCTCTTTTCAAGAAATAGAACGAAGTGAAAACAAACAAGCAGTTGATTCGGTACATAAAAAGGGAAACATGCACAGTGCATTTTGTTTTGAATTGAAAGTAAAGAAATGAAATAAGATTCATATCGCCAAAATAGCCATATACTTGTACACAATAATGACAATGAAAATAAACTCTATATATCTAAACTAATTTTGTTAAAAAAACTAATAATACCTACATATGTTCTAAAAGCTTAATAAATATGAATGGCAATTTAATTAATTTCATAATTGCCACATTGTTAATAAAAGTATGTAAAAAGTCAAATGAAAACAAGAATATGACAACAAATCTCACATGAACAAAGAAAAAGCCAAACAAAACAAAAAAAGAGCCAAGTGTGCTCGGTCGTTCATTTCGTTCAATTGTACCACAGTTTTGTGATTGAACTTTTTATCAGTACTGCTGAGCCAAAACAGCTCAGTAAAGTGACCGGCTCACTTCGTTCATTTCACTGATTCGTTCAATTGTACTCGTTCGTTCATGAACGACACAGCTCTACTGTTGTTGTTATTTACATTTATTTTCTTTTACATACTCTTACAACTACAATTTGAAGCTGAAAAAAGTCAGCCATTGTAGCAATTGTAAAGTAAGGCCCAATTTATACGAGGATTTAAAAATCTTGTTTTATTTTAAATTCTCTTTAAAAGTTGCTTCTAAAAACATTGTACATTCATACGATGATTTTTCCATGTTTCTAGGTTTGATTTTTTTTGCCTTCAAAAATGGTATCAGTGTTGCCAGTAGATTTTAAAAAATCGATTTCCCCTACATGTTAAAAAAATGTTCCAATACGAAAATCTAGAAATTTCATTAATTTTAATTTAAAAAAAGATTAATTAAAAACATTTAAGTCCTTATTTTAACATACATATGTAGTTCTTGTGTATTAAATTATTTAAAGTGACTACTTCTGCGTTCAAAATTAATGCATACTTCTCTACAGATTTTCAGAAATTATCTTATATATAATACAAATTTAACATAAAGCTGCATTTGAGATTTCTCCATTAATGGAATTTATTAAGACTTAAGATAGATAGATGTAAGTGTAATTTCTTTAATTATTAAATCATTGTTTAATTGATGCCCATATTCTATTTCCTGATGTGTCTGCCATTAGATAAAAGTCTGTGTAATTTCGAGCAAAATCAAATTTTGAAACGGTTTATGAGCAAAAATATATTTTAATTATAGTTCTTTTTTTATTTATATACAAAAAATGCAATCTGAGTATAAAAATACCTACGTTTTGTCAAAGTATTATTAATACTTATAAATAAAGAAACGTTTTGGCCAAAATAAAATATTTGTCCGATATTCCCTATAGTCCTATATTAGCGACAAAATAACCTACAGGTAACACTGTTTTCTATTATAAAAAGCTGTTGTCGCATTGAACGAAAAAATAAAATAAAGCAACATACCAAAAATTAAAATATGTGTAAAGAAAATTTGAAAAAAAAACTCGGAAAACGAAAAATGTGATTTTTTTTCTACCCCCTTTGCTTTTCTATACCGTTCGCCTACAAACTACAAAAATCGTGTTTCAAAAAATCATTGAAAAATCAACGTGTGAATTAGGTGTAAGAAAATAAAAAAACATGTTGATTATTGAGTTCTTGTTTCAACTTTGTTATTTGTTGTTAAGCTTCTCATTTGTTTAAATGAAAGCTTATAATATAATAACTCTAGTTGTTCTAAGAAACTTTGGGTAAAGGTTCCCTGATGATTTGCATTAGCAACAGTGAAATGCGAATAGGATCCTGCTACAGCCCTCTATTTTTTTTTACTTTTTAACCCTGGAATCATAACTTAAATATTTCTGGTCTTAATACGAGTACTAATTTATTTCTTTCTAAAATATAGAATATATTTAATTATCAAAGAAATAACTAGCTTTATTTAATTAGTTTTATATATGTATAAACAAGTAAGAGTACTATATTCGGCTGTGCCGAATCTTATATACCCTTTACCAACGTACGTAAATATATATAGTATGGACAATTGCATCCTATCTTTTATTATAGCAAAAAAGCGTCAGCGGCAGAAGGGAGCCTCCATAGTTATAAACTGCAAGTTAAAGCTGCGTACATATCATTTCAAAAATTTAGACATTATATTTTGGGCATTCATTTCAAGTTGGTGATAGATTGCTCCGCATTTAAGCAAACGATTTGTAAAAAAGATGTTCCACGAGATGTGGCCCAGTGGATATTATATTTTCAAGACTTTGATTACACAGTAGAGCACAGAATCGGCAACAGAATGAAACACGTAGACTCACTAAGTCGTTACCCAGCAGACGTAATGGTAATCTCTTCAGATCTCGCTCCAAGGCTCAGCAAGCAACAAAGAGAGGATGAGAGTATCAAGGCCATTAGACAAGCGTTAAATGTTGGCCCTTATGAAAGCTTTAAGTTGAAAGGCGAATTATTATACAAAAACGTTGACGGTAATGACCTATTAGTTGTACCAAGGCTGAAAGAAGTAGACATAATTAAAAACGCTCACGAAAACGGTCATTATGCAACCCAGAAAACTATGCATTTAGAAAAGAAAGTTCAGCAGGTCATCAGTAATTGCGTAAAATGCATAATTCATAACGAAAAGACTGGCAAGAAAGAAGGTTTCCTAAGTTGTATCGACAAAGGTTACGTACCGTTGGAAACAATTCATATTGACCACCTTGGCCCTATGGATGCTACAATTAAAAAATACAAGTATATTTTAGCAATGGTTGACGGGTTTTCAAAATTTGTATGGCTGTTCACAACTTAAACAACAAACGCTGAAGAAGTAATCAGATGTCTGAAGGTGTGGTCAGATACGTTCGGGTATCCGGCAAGGATTATAAGCGACAAAGGTGCAGCCTTTACATCACAAAACTTTGATGATTTTTGTACACACAACGGCGTGGAACATATTTTGACGACAACAGGCGTTGCACGTGGTAACGGACAAATTGAACGCGGTAATCGTGTTATATTGTCAATCATCGCAAAACTTTCGCACGAAGATCCTTCGAAATGGTACAAAGTTGTCGTCGATGTACAGAAAGCTATCAACAGTTGCATCCATAACTCGACAAAAATTACACCGTTTCAAATTTTAATTGGAGTCAAGATGAAAACAGGCTTAAACGACAACATTATACAAATGCTACAAGACGAGATGATCGAAAAGTTCGATGATGATCGACAGCAGCTGCGCAGTGAAGCTAAAAAGCAAATACAAAAAGCTCAGATCGAATATAAACGTAATTTTGACAAAAGCCGTAGGAAATCTGAGGGATATCAAGTAGGGGATTTAGTGGCAATAACAATGACTCAGTTTGTATCAGGTCGAAAACTTGCGAGTGAATTCATTGGCCCATATAAAGTTGACAAGGTCAAGCGAATCAACCGATATGATGTCAGCAAAGCGGCCGACGTTGAAGGACCTAACAAAACATCTACAAGCGCAGACTTCATGAAGCCGTGGACGAAGGACGGATTAGCTAACTCTCTATTGTCATCTGAGACAGATGAAGATCGGGATGGCCGAGTGTAAAGTGGGTATCGTGTAAAGGTTTTCTAAGTGTAACCAAAGCCGCCATCGTGTAAACGGCACAAGAACAGAAAGATCAAAGAAAGTAAGAAACCTGATAGCAAGTTAAAATAACGAAGAAGTAGTAGTTGAAGAAATATAGTGGCGTAAGTTAGTCGACAAATTAAAAAGTAAAAGTTGAAAATTTTAAACAAAGTTGAAAATAAAAGTTCAAAGTTTAGAAAAGTTGTAAAAATAGAGCTTAAAATTAAAAGTCGACAAACCAAAAAATTAAAAGTTGAGAATAAAGGTTGAAACCTAAAGTAGAAGATAAATCAAAATTAAAAGTTGAAATAAAGATTGAAACCTAAAGTAGAGGATAAATTAAAAATTAAAAGTTGACAAATTAAAGGTTGAAATTGAAAGTTGATAAAATTAAGTTAAAATTAAAATAAGTTCAATTAATTACATTCACATACATAAAACCAAAACCTGAATTCAAATAAAAATATATAAAATAACAATTTTCTTGTAGAATAAAAAATTAAAAAATAAATATTTCATTTTAAAAAATAAAAATTTTATTAACCTTTTTACATACATACATATTTGTTTTGTGAAAAAATTTATAATTTTTTTCTCTAAAACAATTAATAGTAAGTGACCTTTCAATATTATTCGGTAATGATTTTTCTAAAAAATGAAATATGTTTAAATGGAAAAAAATATTTTCGGTAGTATTTTTTACCGAAACTTTTTTCAATCTCCAACCCTGGAACCATACTTCTGAGTTTTCTGTTTCTTAATACTAATTTATTTCTGTATAAAATATGGAATATATTTCATTACCAAAGAAATAATTAGTTTTATATACCAGAAAAAATTTAAGTTTTCCAGCTCTGGAGCTATGTCTTTTATTTTTCTAATTTTATGCCAAACTATTTCATTCTAAGTCATAAAGTATATAAAACTTGTAATCAAAAAGAAAAAACTAACTTGACCTAGTTACTTTTGTAAAAAACAATAAATTTACCAACCCTGGAATCAACCTTTTAGATTTTTCTGATTTAAAAAATTAATAAAGTGTGTTAAGTGAACAAAGAAATAAAAAAAAATTAATTTTATACTTTGATATCAAAAAAATTCTAAGTTTCCATCTTTGGAGCTGTAATTTTCATTTTTCAAATTTTATACGCCAAACTTTTCTTTCAGAAGCATAAAATATATTTAATTTATAAAGGAAAAAAAATTATTTAGACCTATTTAATTTTACATAACACAAAAAGTATAAGTTTTCCAACCCTGGAGTCACAAATTTGGATTTTTCTGATTATTGATACCAATCTAGTTCTTTAAAAAATACATAAAATATGTTAAGTGAATAAAGCGAAAACGAAATAAGAAAAAACTTAGTTTCATTTAATTCCTTTGATTTTCAAAAATTCAGTAAAGTGCGACTTTCCCTCACACCTAAATAAGAGCGGCAAGCGTCGTGTTAGCAGCAGGGTACGTATTTTCAGTACAATCAAATAATATTTTCACATTTAAATGTACTGAAAATGCGTACCCTGCTGCTAACGCAACGCTTGCCGCTTTTATTTAGGTATTTGGGTTTGAATCGCGCACGAAGGGTTCCGTACGTTCAGTTTTGAGCATTTTTTTAATGTGGCTTTTTTGAAGTTTTTTCAGCTTAAACGATTTTTTTAGTTTTATTTTTTTCCCCCTTTTTGCGATTTCTTCTGTTTTTGGAGGTTTTTTTTTCATTTTGGCGATTTTTTCTGTTTTTGGAGCTTATTTTCATTTTGGAGATTTTTTTGCATTTTGGCAATTTTTTTCTGTTTTTTGGGGTATTTTTCGTTTTGGCGATTTTTTTTTTCATTTTGGCGATTTTCTTTCATTTAAGCAAATTTTTCGATTTTTTGCGATTTTTTATAGTCTTAGACATTTTTTTTAAACGAGTATGGTGCTTTTTTCGTTTTGACGATTTTTTTCATTTTGGCGATTTTTTTGTTTTTTTGGGATATTTTTCATTTTGGAGATTTTTTTAGTTTTAGCGAATTTTTTTCATTTTGTGATATTTTTCATTTTGGAGATCTTTTTTTAATTTTGGCGATTTTTTTTCATTTTGGGGTTTTTCGTTTTGGCGATTTTTTTCATTTTTTCGATTTTTTTGGGGTTTTTTTCGTTTTAAAAATTTTTTTCCTTTGGGTGGTTTTTTTTATTTTAGCAATTTTTCCGGTTTTTCGCGATTTATTTTAGTCTTAGACATTTTTTTTTGTAATTTGGTGCTTTTTTCGTTTTGGCGATTTTCTTGTTTGTTTTTAGCGTTTTTTTTCGGTTGGCGATTTTATAATTTTTTGATTTTTTAGTTTTACCGTTTTTGAAAATTTCAAGAGTTTTGCTCTTACGGTTTCCAAGATACAGCAAGTTTTCAAAATTGCATAGTCAAAAATGCATTAACTGATGGAACACCCTTTAATTTAAATTTTTTTAAATTTTAGTGTTAATTTTTGTAGTCAGTATAAAAATACACTAACCTTACAAATTTCAAGTGTATATACATACAATTGTAGGTATATTACATGGGATTTTAATATTTTTCGTTGCTCGTTTTGGAACACTCTTTAATTTCCAATTCTCATATCTTTGTTTTTGTAGCGGCCAAAGGTCTACACACTGTGTGCAAATTTCAGGTCTGTAGCTCTAACAGTTCTCGAGAAAATACCGTGACAGACATAGTAAAATAAGTTAATTTATAAAAAAATAAAAATTTGTTTTCGGTAGTTACTTTTATATAGCGAAATAAAGTTCAAGTTTTCCAGCTCTGAAACCGTCTATTCGATTTTGCTGAGTTTCAATACCAATCTATTTTGGAAAATTTCTGACACACCAGTCCAAGAACGAAGTCTCTAGCTTTCCTGGGAGCTTCGGAAAACCGATTTCGCGTACAGACAGACGGACAGACAGACAGACGGACATCGCTTATTCGTCTTCCCTATGCATAAGGATTCAGAATACATATATATATTTTATGGGTCGCTTATTGATATTATAGAAATTACAAACACAAAATTTACCATTTTTGGTATAGGGTATAAAAAAGTTTTCTTTTCCCAACCCTGGAATCATCATTTTAGGTATATAAAATATGTTAAGTGAACAAAGAAACAAATAAATAAGGAAAATACTAGTATTATTTAGTTACTTTAATGTGAAAATAAAAACAGTAAAGTGCGACTTTGACTTGCGCACGAAGGGTTCCGTACATTCGGTTTTAGGAATTTTTTAATGTGGCGTTTTAGCTTTTTTGAAGTTTTTTTTAGTTTTGTCGCTTTTTTCTCGTTTTGGGTTTTTTTTTGTTTTTTGGGATTTTTTTTCATTTTGGCGATCTTTTTACTTTTTGTATTTTTTTCTGTTGAAGTTTTTTTTTTTAATTTGGCAACTTTTTTCATTTTGGCATTTTTTTCTTTTTTTGGGTTTTTTTTATTTTGGCAATTTTTTTATTTTGGCGATTTTTTTTTTGGCGATTTTTACTGTTTTTCGGTTTTTTTCCTTTTGGCATTTTTTTTCATTTAGGTGATTTTTCCGGTTTTTCGCGTTTTTTTTTAAGTCTAAGATTTTTTTTAATTTGGTCCTTTATTTTGTTCTGGAGTTTTTTGTTGTTTTTGGCGATTTTTTTCAGTTTGGGGATTTGATAATTTTTTGATTTTTTGGTTTTACCGTTTTTGAAAATTTCAAGAGTTTTGCTCTTACGGTTTCCAAGATACAGCAAGTTGTCAAAATTACATAGTCAAAATTGCATAAACTGATAGAAACCCTTTAATTTAAAATTTTTTTAAATTTTAGTGTTAAATGTTATAGTCTGTACAAAAATACACTAACCTTACAAATTTCAAGTGTATATACATACAATTGTATGTATATTACATGGAATTTTAACATTTTTCGTTGCTCGTTTTGGAACACCCTTTAATTTTTAACTATCTTGTGTTTGTTGTTGTAGCAGCCAAAGGTGTTCACAAAGTGTCCAAATTTCAGGTCCGTAGCTTTCACGGTTCCCGAGAAAATACCCTGTGTTCGACAGACGGACAGCGTAGCGAAAATAATAGGGTTCCTTTTCACCTATGGTGTACACAACCCTAAAAAGGTTAAATTTTCCAGCTGTGGAGCTGTGGTTTTTATTTTTAAAATTTTCTATACCCAACTTTTCTTTCCAAAACATAAAATATATTTATAAAAGAAAATATAAAAATAATTATTAGACCTAGTTAATTTTATATATCACAAAAAGTGTACTTTTCCCAACCCTGGAATCATAATTTAAAATTTTTCTGATTTCTTACACCAAATTAAAAAAATTGTGTTATCTAGTTACTTTTATATGTCAAAATCAAGTTTTAGTTTTCCAGCTCTGAAACCATCTGCTCAATTTCGCTTATTTTCAATTCTAATCTATTTTGGACCATTTCTGATAAACCAGTCCATGACCGAAGTCTCTATCTTTTCTGGGAGATTCAGAAAACTGATTTCACGTACATCAGAAGGACATCGCTTATTCGTCTTCCCTATTCATAAGGATCCAGAAAATATATATTTTTTGGTCGCATGTGAATATTATGGAAATTACACACGGAATGACAAACCTATATATACCCTTTTCCATTTATGTACACACCTTCGTACATAAAATTTAATTTAATAAGAATTTAGATTAAAAACTAATGCAATTAATCATTTAAAACATTATCCATTTTTATACGAACAATAGTTTTCAATAACATTTCTTGCCGTAATATTAACTTTGTTTTTTAAAAATATCTAGAGTATTCAGTTATTTTCTATAAAATTAATGACTGAAATATCCTTTTGGTTATTTCATTTATTCAATAGGGCCGCAATGTATAAAATCGTACAAAGAATGGAGTTTATTTTTTACACATATAAACTTAGGAAATCGTATGTATTTTCTTATAGATTTCCAATTCACCAGTGATAGAAAAGAGAGAGAGAGAGAGAGAGAGGTCGAGTTAATAAAATGCAAGCGTTTTTGATTGCAAAAACGATATTATGTGAGATAGGAGTACTCCATTATCAAGTTATTAAATATAAGTATTCATAATTACTTACATATTTTTCTTCGTTTAATTTGCTTATTTCAGATTCTAGGTTCAGAAGATCTTCTTCTGTTTTAATTGGAAATACTTTCGTTAGGGTATTTGTATTTTGACGAGTCTTGTTTAGTGCTTGTAGTTGAATTTTGTGGTCGGCCAACATTTCTACCATTACTTTGCTCTGATGTTCTGTTGTTGCTGTAAATATTAAAACAAGTAATAGGTTAATTATGAGAGTTACTAATCAAAAGTATTTGGTTTGTGGTGAATACCCTGCAGTTTTGAAAACTGTTCTTTTAAAGTTTTTTGATCGGCCATCATTTCAGCAATCATCTGACTTTGTTTGTCGATTAATTCTGTAACGTAAATAACGCTTTTAGTATGAAAAAAATCTAATGTTTCTTTTTAATTAACTCACCTTTAAATTGAAAGCAAACATATCATGGAGATTTCTTTAAGGGATCTGAAAAAATAACAAATATAGTTATTATAAAAAGTTAACATTATATTTGGTTTTTATTATACTTACAATGTGAAATTTCAACGCAAGCATTTAATCTCTTTAGGTTTCCACCATTTTTCTCCATTTTTGTTTATTAATTAAAAGCCTGATTCATAAAAAATATTTGTGTTTGTAAAATGTTTTGTTTTTCATAAAAAAAAATTGTTTTAGAAGAAACAACTTTATTAAAGTTAAAATTATTAAGTGTACCTATGTAGAATTGGCATTAAAATAACTTTATTTTCAAAAGGCAGTGACAGAAGCTTGCAGTAAATACTGTTAATATCGAATGTTTCCTCTATTTCTTCCAATACATTATCAGCAGTACATATGCCTAATGCCGATAACGAATTTAATGGTTCTTCAAAAAATGGATTAGTGTTTTTGAAGCGGCGACCGGATACTACAGTTTCATCGTTCGTTCCCCTTTTAAAGTTTACAATTGTAAAAGGAGTAAAAGGCATTAGAAGACATATGTTATTTGGACTTCTGACACTTAAAGAATATTGATCACATGAATATCCATATATAATTCCATCTTTTTCCTTTAATCCTAAAGTTTTTGGTTCATTCATTAAATTTCGATGGAAGTTTCTTTTGTGCAGTTGCTCCAGAATACACGTTGGCTTGCGCACATCTTTTTTAATCGTCTGCAAGTGATTTTCAAAATCATATGCCGAAAAGTTATACAGCAACCCATGCTGCCTGACGCATGCACATATGTGAAGCAAACTGTGAACATTATAGGTTACACTTTGAGGACCAAAAACGACACCAAAACTTTCAACAAATAGCTTTAGTAAGTCTTCAGCGGCTTCAGTGTTGTTTTGAAATTTTTTGGGGCATGACAATAGCCTAACAGCACAGTGAAGTAGTAGAAATGTGTAGTAAAAATTATCACTTACATTATTTTTTAAAACTAAGATACCTGTGAATATCAAAATTTGGCGGAACTCAGAACCCTTCCACTTAGGAAGTTCATCAAAGCTTCGAGTAAATCTTGTGAAGTCATTTGTCATGTGATGTTTTAAGGAAACTAATAGTTTGGATATGTTTGTTTGTTTTGAAAAAGTTTATTTAGCATTTTTCTGGTAACACCCAAATCAATAACATGCATGGGATCTAGAGGAACTTGGGTGATCATGTTCAAATTTATTTTCTCCAATGGTGTTTCATAATTCAGAAACTTCACTTGAAACTGCTTTTTATATTTTCTGTTGACAAAGTCCTCATCGTTAATAATTTCACCCAGTTCAGTGCTATAAACTAGAACGTTATTTATTTTCTTCCCAACTTGGGTGCACTTTGAACATCCATTCCCTGACGAATGGTAAGCAATCCCACAAACTAATGATTTTGCCGGTGCGTCACATATTACTGCGCGTATTTTAAATGTTATTCCCTTGCGACCAATCTGTAAGCCATTTTGCTGCAAATCCGAAACTTCTTCAACGAATTTATCAAAAAACTGATTCACATCTTGGGGTTTTTGTTTGCCAACATATATACCAGCAGGAAATACTTTTATATTTTTAACATTAACTACTTTTATCAATATAGGCCAAAGTTGCGTATTTGAACTTTTGAAAATTGGCAAGCCATCTATATTTATGTCACAAAGTATTTCGTCATATGATTCTAACAAATGTGCCTCTTTCATCAATTTTTGTCTGATTCCGAAATGCGCATATCGGCCTGGATGAACAGAGACTATGTTTATTGCTGTATCTATTTTTTTGACAAGAGTAATTGGAGATAGAGGCACATCTACACCATTATTCTTTAATATAACCAAGAGCTCTCTCATATTTGCCCTTGATGTTCTACTGCTTAACTGCCATTGCCCTAGCTCAGTAGCTAATTTTTTAATGCCGCATTCCACATGTAAATCCTGATGCCAGAAAATGTCGGCCTCAGCAGATGCTATATTGGCGAATTCTGCTAAGCCACTTGCACATTCAATTTGTTCATTTTCATTTTTTAGCATCTTTAAACATTTTGCTTTTTCACTCAGTAATCGTCTTTTATGGCATGCACTATAATCCATTATATTATAATTTTTATATATTTATTTTATAATTATAATTTTTCACAAACTTCACAAAAAGTCCCGTTTTCAAACTTCAATTTTAAATAAACAATTGCTAATGGATGACATCAGGGTTACCAATGTATAATTTAATATTATAAATCATACAGCTCTTAGGACACTGCATGTTAAAATACAACCATTTGTCACAAAATGGTCGAAGCTACAGTACATTGGACCATTTTGTAACTAGTCCATTTAAGCGACATTGGACCACGTAGTCCAATATTATCTGCAGGGCTTTTACATACTCTTACAACTACAATTTGCAGCTGAAAAAAAGTCAGCCAATGTTTCTTTTCTTTTTTTCCTTTTGATTATCACTACTTATGTATTATATATAACTATCAATAAGTTTATGTCCGATACTGGTCTGAATTCCGTAGCACCATATTGGCTTCAAAAGCGACTTGTATAGTAAAAGTTTGCAGTCTAGGTTGACTGTTGAGTTTTTACCAATCAGCCAATGTATCTGAGTTAATTTAAGTTGCATTTGTGTTAGCTTTGAGTCAATATGGGGTTTCCATGTAAGTCGTTGATCAAGGTGTATACCAAGGTATTTTACGTGTGAATGTTGAGGAACAACTTGATTGTTGATTCGAATTGGAGAACAAGTATGTCTTCACAGGGTAAATGTTACCTGAACGCACCTTTGCTCGTTTACTTTAATTCTCCATAAGTTTAACCATAGTTCCAGTTGTAATATGTAATATGTTCTTGTAGATATCAGGAAGGCTCGTGAGGGTTTTCGTGCATACTAAGGCAGCCTGTATCATCGGCAAATGTAGATGTGTGAATATTACTGCTCAAAGGCATATCACAAGTATAATGCTAGGAACACAACTGGGACGAATGACGAATTTCGATAAGAGTTCGCTTCGGAAATTTGTCGTGTTAAGCACAACAACGACGAATTTACGCAGCGAATTCCTCTCTCATACTTGATAAAGTTGGTTGTTGTGTTTACAAAGACAGAGAGTGAGAGAGAGAAAATTGTTTTTTCGTCGTTCGTCGGCGTACAAATTAGAAATAAATCTATTTCAGAATTCGTCACGCACGACGAATTGCGTTGTACGGCGGTGCTGTGTTCATTTTCATATGTACAAATGTTTTTTATTTTTTATGACGAAAGTTCGCACCGAAAAATTCGTCGTTCGTCCCAGTTGTGTTCCTAGCATAAATCAAATACAAAACTGACCCCAGTATACACCCCTATGGCACACCGGATAATATAGTTTCAGGAATACTCATACTGTCTCCTTCAATCATGTAATTTTCCAAAAGATTTAGAATGTTTATTGGTAGATAAGTCTTAAATTTTAAAATAAGGCCTTCAGGGCACACTTTATTAAATGCCTTAGCAACGTCAATAAACACCGCAGAGCAATACTTGTTTTCTTCAAAAGTTCTTCTTACAAATTGAACCAATCTATAAGTTTGTTCAGTGGTGCTATGCTGACTTCTAAAACCAAATTGATGGTCCGGTATAAACCCATTATCAGTTAGAATTGGGAAAAATTTTGACATGAGCAGTTTTTCGAAAAGTTTTGACATTGTTGAGAGCAGACTTATTGGTGTATATGACTCTCCCTTGGTAAGATCTTTGCCCGGCTTTGGAATCATTTTAACCTTGGCAAGCTTCCAGCTGTGTGGATACTACTCCAGTCGAAAAATTGCAATAAATAAGAATAACATAACAGCATCTGGTTACCAATTCCATCAATACCCGGAGCTTTCTTCGGGTTGAGTTCAGCAATTTGTTTTTGAACATCACGCGTCCTAAATTTTATTGGTCGAGAGGTTAACGCAACTACATTCGGCAAATCAACAATACCAGAAAATTTGTTTGGGGTAAATACGGCCTTTAAATGCTCACCATACATTTTACCATTTTCCAGTGTTGCCGAATCGCGTGTAATTTTTATGTGCATGTGTAGCGCGTGGGTAATTGCTCTCAGGTGTAGTTCACGGGTATTTTAAATTCTTTTGTTTTATATAATAAATATATACGAATAGATAATATAATAAATATATAAATAAATAAAATAAACTACAATAAATTATAGTCTGATACCGTTGCTGCAATTGTATTTGCTAAACAGGGTATACAGAAAAACGGCAATAATAGTTTTAAATCTCTCCTAAACAATAGTATTAAAAATTTAAGTTCCAATGACATTATAATTTTGAGTTTTTTATGTTGCTTTTTATTATGTAGATTTTTTTGTATGTTTCTCTTTAATTACTGTATACACACAAAACAGTAATATGAATGATTTTTTAATATTAATTTAAATATTTGTAATACAATTAGAAAATGAGTTAAATTGTCACCTATAAACAATTTGATAATATTTATTAAGGTTTTCCTTGAAAATTTAATTGAATCAATTAAGTTATTAATTGAAAATATTAATTGGTGAATACTTTTTTCTGTGTAGTATAACAAATATTGAATTACTTATAGGGTCATTATTACAACTTAAAGTTAGTTAAAAGTAGGATTTTGTCGGACGTATAAAACGCTATTCATTATTTTAAATTGAATTTAACTTACGAGGAATTATACACTTGCCTTTAACTTAGTGCTCACTTTAGGTTAAGCTGAAATTGTACTGATATAAAACTTTTTATACGTCCGATAAAATTCAGCTTTTAACTAACTTAAAGTTGTAATAATGGCCGTTAATGTATTTTTTTGCTGTTTGTAACAGACTTTTATGAAATATAGTTATCAAAAATATATTGTTTGTTGTGTGTTCAGTCGGTATATAACGAGAGCCTATATTCAAAATACGTCAACTCAAAAAAGCTACCTTTCAGTAGATCGAAAAAACTATCATTAATGTAAAAATAAATTATGTGCCTTCCATAATATGGTTTAAATATGTTTGCTTATTTATAGGTTTGCAAAGAAAAATTTATTTTGCACTGGTGTTGAGATATCTTGCGCTGGTTTTGAGAAAGCATATTTCAGTCGATCAAAAGACAAAAAAAAATTTTTAGAGTTAGCACATTTCGTCGGAAAAAATATGACTTTTTTAATATATTTACTTTTTAATCAATTTGTGAAATCTTTTACTCAATACTAGATATACGAATCGAAAAGCTGTAAAATAAAACCTAAAAAATCCTTAAAAAATATAACATAAGCCTACTGCAAGTCTCTTCCATCTCGAAGTGGCGAGCTTTGGCACTCTCTAACTCAATCTCTATTGCAGCAAGCCCATTCCAAACTTTCGATTTCGAAAGCTTATATCATTAAGTATAATCAGTTCATACATCGTCCCCTTAATAAAACAGTAGTGTCTAATTTTTTTGCCATTATTAGACACTAGCGGCCTGCTTCGGCTTTGAATGGGTATAAAATATATAGCCTATGTCATTCAATGAAAAAATTATTAAAACCGATCCAGTAGTTTTGATTTATTCATTTTTGTCCGTGGTCCGCACGCGTTAAATTTAGGGTAAAACAATTTTTCTTTCCCTAAACCATGAAGATTTCCTGCTATCTTTGGAATATCTAAATTCATACACTACATTTTTACTTATTTACTTTTTACGTTTTTACCTATTTATTTTATTTTTACAACAATTAACATATTACAACGTTAACAGCTTTCTTGTCATTAGACAATACAAATATGTTTTTTCTAGAGGTTACTCTTGAGAGAGCGACATACAGTTGGCCATGCGAAAAGCAGTCAACGCTAAAATCTAAACCTGCAACGTTGAAGGTTTGATTTATTGCGATTTATTAATAGTCATTGCAAAAGATGTATTTACCGGAAAGTGTAATCGTTTAAATTGGAAGAGTAAAGCCGATGGTATCAGAGCGATTCGGGGAATCAAGACATTTTCTCCGGTAACACATTCTGTGATTATTGTGCACTCTATTATGAAAGTTTTCAGTGATTTTACCAGCAAACGCGTGCCATTGAAAAGTTTAGGTGGATTCAGGTTTCTTAATAAAATAACAGGACAACCTACTTGCAACACCATTTTGTGAGGAGGGAGTCCAGACGGGTTCAAAGAGTCTAGAAACTCTTTAGCAAAATGACCAAATCCAGAAAAGTATTAACCGAGTAGTATATTTTCGACGGCGCAACAATCTTTGAACGAATCAATTTATTTACCTTATGTACTTGTTCGTTAGTTGGTGACAGAATCGCTCATTCTTTAAACCAAGATATTGTCTTATAAATTATGTTATCAATGTCAAGATAGACATTGTTGACTAACTCTTGGAAGTTGTCTATCAAAACACAAAGGTTTTCTAGGTTAATCATTCCCTCACTTTGTGTTAACTCTCCATTGCCAACTTTTAGCAGAATCTCTGGAAATAGCCTGTTCTCACGCGAAGATGACGAAACCCTCATTTTAGTTTTAAGCTCTAATTTATTGACATGTCGCGAAAGATTGGATCTTTTTAAGGAAGCAATTACTTCGTCAGCACGTGTTTCTCGAGTCACAACTGGTAGAATTTTACGGAAATCTCCTGATAACAGAACTATACATCCACCCAGAGGTGAATTTTTGTTGCGGAAATCGCCCATCCACAGACGTCGGTTCACAAATACCAGAATTATGGAATAGGGGAGGAAATTTTCCCTGCAGATTTTTTTTTCGTATATTTATTTATTGTATCTTCAAAAATGAACTAACAATAAGTAATCAAATCTTAAATCTAAATATAATTATTAGGCCCAACCAGTATCGGACATAAACTTAGTGATAGTTATAAATAATACATAAGTAGTGATAATCAAAAAGGAAAAAAAAGAAGTATTAAGCAGTCCCATCTGGAGTGTTGAGTATTAGGGCCCTTGTGTCCCTCTTTTTTAAGCGGATGTGTCCAGTAAAGCTCAAAATATTACGGGAAAGCGGATTAGGATGTGACTCGAGTTTTGGTAAATATTTGCCTGCGTATTTTGCAATTTCTTCACTCACTAGTGGCATATTTAAATCACGATGCATATTTGAATTTTTAATGTACCATGGAGCCGATGTTATCAAACGTAAAATTTTGTTTTGCCTTCGTTGGATTTTCTCAATATTTGAAGCTGAAGCAGTGCCCCATAGCTGAATTCCATAGCACCATATTGGCTTCAAAAGCGACTTGTATATCAAAAGTTTGCAGTCTAGGCTGAGTGTTGAATTTCTGCCAATTAACCAATATATTTGAGTTAATTTAAGTTTCATTTGGGTTAACTTAGAGTCAATATGATATTTCCATGTAAGCCTTCGATCAAGGTGTATTCCAAGGTATTTCACTTGAGAATGTTGAGGAATATTTTGATTGTTGATTCGAATGGGGGAACAGGTATCTTTTCTTAGGGTAAACGTTATATGAACACACTTTTGTTCATTTACTTTTATTCTCCATAAATTCAACCATATTTCAAGCTTGGTAATGTGTGCTTGGAGATTGCGGGATGCCTCATCAGGGTTTTTGTGAATACTCAAACAGGCTGTATCATCGGCAAATGTAGAAGTGTGGATGTTATTGCTCACAGGCATATCACAAGTATATATTAGATACAAGACTGGCCCCAGAATACTACCCTGTGGCACACCAGAAGATATAGATTCGGGTACACTCATGAAGTCTCCTTCCACGACGGTAAATTTCCTATCAACAATATAACTTTCCAAAAGTTTTTGTATGTTTATTGGTATGTATGTCTTCAATTTTAAAACTAGGCCTTCGTGCCATACTTTATCAAATGCCTGAGAAACATCAATAAAAAGGGCAGAACAATACTTTTTTTCTTCAAATGTCCTCCTTACAACTTGAACCAATCTATGCGTTTGCTCAATAGTGCTATGCTGACTTCTAAAGCCAAATTGATGGTCCGGGATGCACCCACTATCAGCTAAAATTGTGGACAATTTAGTCATGAGCAGCTTTTCGAAAAGCTTTGAAATTGTTGATAGTAAGCTTATAGGCCTATATGACTCAGCCTTGGTAATTATCTTTGCCTGGCTTTGGAATCATTTTAATCTTGGCAAGTTTCCAGTTATGTGGAAAATACTGCATTCGTAAAATTGCATTAAAAATAAATAGCAAGATTCTTATTGCAATATGAGGCAAGTTAATCAGCATCTTGTTACTAATGCCATCAATACCTGCAGCTTTCTTCGGGTCGAGTTCAGCAACTATTTTTTGTAGTTCACGCATCTTAAACCTTAAGGGACGAGGGGGTAGATATATTACACTCGGTAATCCGGCAGCACCCGTACATGAATTGGGAGTGAATACAGATTTTAAATGCTCAGAAAATAAGTTACCTTTCTCACTATCGCTTCTTGTCCAGCCTCCGGTCGAAGTACGCAGTGGTGATTTGAGATCAACGGGTCTTTTAAGATTTCAAGTAGCGCGCCATAAAGAGTAATTAGATGTTGACGTTACATCCAGACCTTCTAAATACTTTTCCAGTAATGCAGTCTTTTCCGACGATAGCAGCTCTTTGAGTCGTTTAGTACATTCTTTAAGTCTGATTTTATTTAGGGGTGATCGGTGTTGTTGCCATTCTCTTCTAGCTCTCCTTTTTTCACATACAAGACGTTCAATTTCCGTAGAATAAATTCTATTAAAGCCAGTCTGCGGATAGGAAGTAGTGGCATGTTCAGCAGCCTGTTTAATATATTCGTTAAGATTGGCAAGATTAAATTCAATATCATCAGGTGATCTAAGCTGAATGTTTTCTACGCAGTGACTACTAATATATTTTTTGAATCCTAGCCAGTTGACCTTATTAATCGTTTTCGCATATGAGTTAGTTAAATCACTCCTTAGTGGGTTGAAAATTGTAACTATTGTGGGAGAGTGATCGGAGGACAGATCTAGAGAGCCCTCTACGTGAAATAAGTCCCTATGGATATTTTTCGTGACGCCAAAATCTTTCTTACGTCAGTAGGCCAATAAGTAGGCTCCCCACTCGAAATGACATCTAAGCCCATTTTTGAAATTGTATTAAACAACGCTCTACCTCTAGGTGTAACAAAACGCGAGCCCCAGTACGTATGTTTTGCATTGTAGTCACCAGCTGCCACGAAACAAGATCCAAGCGATTTGTAGAACTTCTCATACTGATCTTCGGTAACTGAAAATCTGGGAGGTGAGTAAATTGATGATATCACGAAATTCGCACAAAAATTTTCTACGAAAATATTCGTAGCTTGCATATATTCTTCACTAACGTTCTCAAGGATATAGTGCTTGAGTCTTGACTTAATTAGAATTGCTGATCCACCGCATGCTCTCCCTCTCGGGTCCTTTGAATCATATAGAGTGTAACCATTTATTTTAAAGCAGCTCCTCGAAGTCAAGTGAGTCTCAGATACCAACATTATATCAATAGTTTTTTCCGTGAGGAAGTGCTCAAGTTCATTTTTATGTTGGCGAATGCCGTTTTCGTTCCAGAAACATATTTTTAACGCGTTCATGGTTTGCTGATTAATGCTTGAAGCAGTGTATTCTGCATTCTCAGCATTTCTTGCATCATGCTAGTCATATTTGTTGTAAAGTTGTTTATAGTTAGCACCAGATTCTCAATAGTAGCTTCAAGATGACTAAAGTTAAAGCTAGAGTTTGCATTCGTTGAATTACTTGGCGGTGTAACATTTTGTGTGGGAATAGAACTAGTCTTAGCAGCATCGGCATACGATACACGTGAAGTTACTAGTTGGCTAGTTTGAGGAAGAGTGGCGGAGTAAGCATTTGCTGATTGAACTGGAGCTAATTTAGATTTTTGACCCATAGCCTGTTTAACGAAAGAATATACACGGCATCCTCTGTAGTTAGCGGTGTGATTACCTCCACAATTACTGCATTTTTTTCTGCTTGTACTTTTGGCTTGGTACAGTTAGCAGTACCATGCAATTCACCGCAGATAACACAAACTGTAGGTAATTTGCAGTAAGTTTTTGTGTGGCCATATTCTTGGCAATTATGGCACTGTACGGGACCTGAACGCTTACGTGGCTCTTCAACTGTGATTTTTCGGTGTAAAAGGTATTTTAGATTATAAATTGGGTGCGTCTCGTTTTTTTTTTAACTGTATATCATTTGGCTCCAGTTCAACACGAAATAGAGGCTGGTGAATCTTCTCTCTATTGATTATATTGGTAAAATTTTTTACCTTAAATCCTTGTTCTATAAGTGCACATTTTACTTCTTCGGGCTCAACATATGAATCTATGCCCTTAAATACTATTTGTAGGCCTTTAGCACTCTTAAGTTGATATGTGTAAAAATTTGTTTTATTTTTTTCAAACTCACTAACAATTTTTCGGAAATCTTTTTCATCATATATTTGGATTTTAGTTTCATCAATATTACCTCGTTTAATTGGAATGATGTGAAAAGTATTTTCACCAATGGTCGACAGTAGATTTTTTAGAAGCGCGTTAGAATTTTTTTCTCTCAGATAAATATGTGGTGGCTTAAAAGACTTTTGCGATGATGCAGCTGGCTTGTCGTTTTTGTCTTGCAATAATGGAAAACGATTTTGACGATTGATAGAAGATGTGCTGTTATCCCTAGACATCTTTGGGGCGGATCCAATTTTAGTAGAATTTGGGCTTCGCCCGCGCTTTAAAATAGTTATATATCTGTCCATTCCTACTTGTACCTTTGGTTTTGAACTACTGTTATCTTCAGTGACAACTTGTTTAAGTGATGACCACGAGCCCGAAGCGGATGATATCGCTGAGTTAAATGTAGAAGTACTAGGCAATAATGTCAACGATTCACTAGTTGGCATTGGACAAAGCGAAGTTGATCGCTGACGAAACTGTGGTTTTGCCGTTAGAAAAAGTCTATCAGATTTTTGATTTTTATTAAGAGCTTCTGAACTCACAGCAAGTCTATTATCAGATTTTTTATTTTTATTGTTATCATTATGAGCATCAAAACTCACAGTAAAATAGGCATTTCTGCCGTTAGAACTCACTTCACTATTTTTTTCCTTTGGGGTACTCATAAAGAGTATTCCTCAAGGGTACTTTGTATGTTTTTTTGCTTACGGGTTTTTTTTTTGTTTTTGTTATTTCTATATGTAAAAATATTGTCAAAGCAAAAAAATGCTTATTTATCAAAGTTAATATGTAATGGGTGTTTTTTATTGAGGTATAGAACTTTAAGTTGGCATCACTTTTTTAACTGGCGGCCATTTTGTCAGCTGTCAAATGATTAATATTTAGTTTGGTTTGCCATTTCATCATGAACAGGTTGACAAAAGAACAACGCTGGCAAATCGTGCAAATTTATTTCGAAAATAATGGTTCAGTTCGCGAAGTTTACCGCAAGCTCCGTCCATTTTATGGTCGACATAATCGTCCATCAGAGCAATTAATTCGGTTAACCATGGATCGTTTTCGCACTACGTTTACTCTATGTGATAATACGCATCCGCAGAGACGTCGAACAGTGCGCACCGAAGAAACAATTGCCGCTGTAGAGCAAAGTGTTGAAGAGGACCCGAATGAATCGATTCGCCACCGTGCACAGCAATTGGAGCTTTGTCCATCAACTTTATGGAAGATTTTGAATGTGGATGAGTTGTGGTTCCAACAAGACGGCGCTACATGCCACCAGCGCACGTCACAATCGATTTATTGAAGGAAACATTCGATGAGCGCATAATTTCGCGGAATGGACCTGTCAATTGGCCACCAAGATCGTGTGATTTGACACCATTGGATTATTTTCTTTGGGGATATGTGAAGTCGCTCGTCTACGCCAACAAACCAGAAACGTTAGGGGACTTGGAAGCCAACATTCGTGGCGTTATTGCCAACATACGGCCCCATATGCTCGAAAAAGTGGTTGAAAATTGGACCTGTAGAATTGGCTTTATTCGAGCCAGCCGCGGCGGCACATGCCCGAAATCATATTTAAACATTAATGGCATAAAATTATCCTTCCAATAAAGCCAAATTGATGGACATTAAAACGATTTTCTTGTTTTATTTCAATTTTTTTTTGTTGTTTAGTTTGTATGTAAGAAAAATTCCGCTATTACGTCTGTTCACTATGAAGGTACAACGAGAACATCCCCCTGCAGATTTAAAAAAAAAATTATCGGACCTAAATGCAGGCAAACCCTTTCAAACAAAAAAAGAATTTCGAAAATCGGTTTAAAAATGACCGAGTTAGGCGTGCACGAACATTAAAAAAAGTAAAAAAAATACACACGAATTGATAACCTCCTTCTTTATTGAAGTCGGTTAAAACTGTTATTGGGCTATATACATAAGAGATAGACATACACCATAGCGGAGTTTCCTGTAGACATTTTCAATGTGTACAATACTTAGCACATTATTTGGATAAATCTCGTAGGGTTCAGCCTGTGTTTGCAATGTAAGCGGAAAAAATTTAATTATTTACATCACATTAGAAACCTCAAAACTAACAGTATTTTCTCCCTATTTAATGGATGTTATTATACATATAAACCTTCCTATTTAATCACTTTATCTATTTAAAAAAACCGCATCAAAATCCGTTGCGTAGTTTTAAAGATTTAAGCATACATGGGGATATAGGTACGGAAAAAGCGACTTTGTTTTATACATATATATATATATATATATATATATATATATATATATATATATTTAAATATGTGGTGGAATAATCACGCTGGTAGTAGAAGATATTTCATTAATTTACAAGTGCTTTAATTGCAAATAAATGAAAAACGCAAGTGTACGCTAGTATTTCAATTGATCTTTTGACCCACTTTATGGAAGTAGAATTTCACCAAATTTTGACCACATTTGGAATCAGTTATGTATGTAGATTCTTATTATGCAATAAAAAAATAATGGGGTACATGCGTATACACTATTGTTTTATTGAGGGGACGACATAATGTTTCGATTAACAGCCTAAAAGTTATGCATATGTATATTACCAATTTTTTTTATCGGAACTCCTATGTACTAATATGTCAAAAGTGACCATTTCTTAAAAGCCACAAATAGGATATAAAAATCCTTACGTGATTCATGTTCAGTATGCCATATGAGGTATGAGGTAGATTTATAATAATCCACTTATTTTTTTTAAATTTTGTAAATTTACACGGGAGTTAGCATTTATTTTCACCAAAAAATTTATAAGCAGTCGTTACACAGCTCTGGGTTGAAGAACAGCTCTCGCGTCATCGTAATTATTTCTTAAGTGCGGTCAGGGTTGTGTGTGTTTGTAGCGTGTTCTAACTATCACTACTATCAAGATTGTATAGTAAACATTTAAAGTCAACTTGACCGCAATATACATAACATCCAATGGCATTGAAATTATTTTTGCACTGGACATTTGACACTCATGCAAATGCATTCGACAGACTGCAACGTAAATATGTATTTTGTACAAATGCTATTTGACACTCACCAGTCTGATCGAAGGCCGCAGCATAATGCATTTGAATGAATCATAATTAATAACCACATGTGTTTATATAATAAATATAAACAATACAAAATCCATGTTTTCCAAATTTCTTATGAGACACACGCTGCACGCCTACCGTGGGAAACTAAAAGGAACAATTTGCTTATTTAGCATATACCTTTTCTTTTCCCTCTTATGTTAAGATAGGTTAAGCTTTATTCTCATAACTAGTATATAAGACAATGTATTTTTATTTTAAAATTAATTATTAAACAACATTCCTAGAGCTCCTAGCTGAGCTCAGGAAATAATCTTTATTTTGAAATAAATAAATAAAACAAATTTAATAAAAACAAACCTCTATAAAAAATTAAACATCATTACTTTTATTACATGTTGCTTGGCCTTCGACAGTTTTTCGTCTCTCTCGCACTGGTTGACTAATCTGCCACGGATAACCCTATAATCTTGCGGTTTTTTGTGGAATTTCCTTAACAACCATGTTGCTACTTCCTATTTGAAGGCATAGGTCGTGCACAGTCAGTCACAAAACTTTTTTAAAATACTGTTAATAACATCTTGGGCATATGGACTAGTAACTCCGCCCATATTTGTGCAACACCATATTATGCAAATTTACTTTGTATAGTATGTTTAAATAAATAAATAATATTATATTTTTATGAAACAGGCTAATCTTCGTATCGCCTTGTAAGCCATGTGTCGTATATAAAGCAGAAATCTACATCAACTGACACCACACACAGTGGATATAACACAGAAGAACCCTGATGATGAAGGTTAGTAGTAGTGAAATGCCGGTCTGGGGGCAATTAAACTTTTGAAATTTGGGTAATTAAAATTTTAAAATTCTTGGAAATTTGTGAAATTTGATACCTTGAGTTTTCGGCGGCACGCATCGATGTTTTTTTGTTTACATTAGGAATTTTTTGTTTACATTAGGAGTTTTTTGTTTGCATTAACCCTTGTGGGAACGGGTGATTTTTTTGGGGTTACATTAATTGTGTAAACGGGTGATTTTGTTTTTTGTGGGAATACGTTAAGTGGGTTCATAGGTAGGAGGTTTTTCTTTTTTGTAATGTATCTATGTATATGCCGACGCGAAAATCATGAATACGATTTTTCCTAGTACCAAAGGGAAAATCATGAAATGATTTTTCCTAATACTAATGGGTGTTAAATAGTGAAAATCAATTTTTCCTAATGCCTACGGTAAAACATGAATATTATTTTTTTTCAAATGGCGACGGCAAAACATTTTTTTTTTTTTTTTTTTATTTTTTATTACATATTTTATTTATTGTATCTTCATATATGAACTAACAATAAGTATTCAAATCTTAAATATAAAAATATAATTAGGCCCGACCAGTGTCGGACATAAGCTTAGTAATAGTTATATATAATACATAAGTAGTGATAATCAAAAGGAAAAAAATACAAAAAAAATAAAAGTATTTTCAGGAAGTCCCATCTGGACTGCTGTGAATAAGAGCCCTTGTATCCCTTTTTTTTAGGCGGATGTGTCCAGTAAAGTTCAAAATATTACGAGCAAGCGGATTAGGATGTGATTCGAGTTTTGTTAGATATTTGCCTGCGTATTTTGCAATTTCTTCAGTCACTAGAACATATTCAAATCACGATGTATATTTGAATTTTTGATGTACCATGGAGCCGATGTTATCATGCGTAAAATTTTGTTTTGCCTGCGTTGAATTTTCTCTACATTTGAAGCTGAAGCAGTGCCCCATAGTTGAATTCCGTAGCACCATATTGGCTTTAAAAGCGACTTGTATATTAAAAGTTTACAGTCTAGGCTAAGTGTTGAATTTCGACCAATCAGCCAATGTACCTGAGTTAGTTTAAGTTTCATTTGAGTTAACTTAGAGTCAATGTGGTGTTTCCATGTAAGTCGTCGATCAAGGTGTATACCAAGATATTTCACATGTGAATGTTGAGAAACAACTTGATTGTTAATCCGAATGGGGGAACAAGTATCTCTTCGTAAAGTAAATGTTACTTGAACACACTTTTGTTCATTTACCTTGATTCTCCATAAGTTTAACCAAAGCTCCATCTGGCTAATGTGTTCCTGGAGTTTGCGGGATGCCTCATCAGGGTTTTCATGCATACTAAGGCAGGCTGTATCGTCGGCAAATGTGGAAGTATGGATACTACTGCTCACAGGCATATCACAAGTATAAATTAAATATAAAACTGGTCCCAGTATACTCCCCTGTGGCACACCAGATGAAATTGTTTCAGGCCTACTTGTAAAGTCTTCTTCCGCAACAGTGAAATTACGGGAAATAATGTAACTTTCCAAAAGATTTAAAATGTTTATTGGTAAGTAAGTCTTCAATTTTAATATTAGGCCTTCATGCCACACTTTATCAAATGCCTGGGAAATGTCTATAAACAGCGCAGAACAATATTTTTTTTCCTCAAAAGTTCTTCTTATAAATTGAACCAATCTGTGAGTTTGTTCAATGGTGCTATGCTGACTTCTAAAACCAAATTGATGGTCTGGTATGCACCCACTACTAATTAGAATTGGGGACAATTTTGTTTTGAGCAGTTTTTCGAAAAGCTTTGACATTGTAGATAGTAGACTTATTGGCCTTTATGACTCAGCCTTTGTTACATCTTTGCCAGGCTTTGGAATCATTTTAACCTTGGCAAGTTTCCAGTTGTGTGGATAATACTCCAGTCGTAAAATAGCATTAAATATGAATAACAGGATTCTCATTGCAATACGAGGCAAGTTCATCAGCATCTGATTACTAATTCCATCAATACCCGGAGCTTTCTTCGGGTTGAGTTCGGCAATTAATTTTTGTAAATCACGCGTCTTAAACTTTATGTGTTGAGGGGGTAGAGCGACTATATTCGGCAAATCAGCAACACCAGTACATATATTTGGCGTAAAAACGGATTTTAAGTGCTCAGCAAATATTTTACCTTTTTCAGTATCGCTTCTTGCCCAACCTCCGGTACATGTGCGTAGAGGTGGCTTATACTCAACGGGTGTTTTAAGCTTTCTGGCAGCGCGCCACAAGTAATTAGACGCCGGTGTAACATCAAGACCCTCCAGATAATTTTTAAGAGATGCAATTTTTTCAGATGCAAGCAACTCTTGGAGTCGTTTAGTGCACTCTTTAAATCTGATTTTATTTTGTGGTGATCTGTGCTGTTGCCATTCCCTTCTAGCCCTTCTTTTTTCACGTACGAGACGTTCAATGTCTGTAGAATAAATTTTATTAAACCCAATCTGCGGATGGGAGATAGTGGCATGTTCAGCAGCCTGTTTAATATTCTCGCTGAGATTGGCAATGTTCGATTCAATATCATCGGGTGTTCTAAGCGTAATGTTTTCCGTACAATGACTGCTGAGATATTTTTTGAACCCCAGCCAATTAACACCATTGATCATCTTCACATATGGGTCATGTAAGTTACTTCTTAATTGGCTACAAATTGTAATGATCGTCGGGGAGTGATCGGACGAGAGATCAAGAGAAGCTTGAACTTGAATTAAATCCCTAGAGATATTTTTTATGACTCCAAAATCTATAACGTCCGGAATTTTTTGTATGTCAGTAGGCCAATAAGTGGGCTCCCCACTCGAAATGACATCCAAGCCCATTTTTGAAATAGAGTTGAACAATGCTCGACCTCTGGGTGTAACAAGGCGCGAAGCCCAGAACGTATGTTTCGCATTGTAGTCTCCAGCTGCTACAAAACAAGGTCCAAGAGATTTGTAGAAATCCTCATATTGATTCTCAGTGATTGAAAATCTGGGAGGGGAGTAAATTGATGATATAACGAAATTTGAACAAAAACTTTCAATGCCAATATTTGTTGCTTGTAGGTATTCTTCACAAATGTTATCAAGAACATAGTGCTTGAGTCTTGACTTTATTAGAATTGCTGATCCACCGCAAGCCCTTCCTCTAGGGTCCTTTGTATCATATATAGTGTAGCCATAAATTTTAAAAAGACTTCTCGAAGTCAAATGAGTCTCAGATACTAACATTATATCAATATTTTTCTCCGTGAGGAAGTGCTCAAGTTCATTTTTATGTTGGCGAATGCCGTTTGCGTTCCAGAAACATATTGTTAACGTGTTCATGGCTTATTAAGTATTGCTTGAAGCAGAGTATTCTGCATTCGCAACATTTCTTGCATCATGCTAGTCATATTTGTTGTAAAATTGTTTATAGTTTGCACAAGATTTTCAATAGTGGCTTCAAGGCGATTAAAATTAAAGTTTGAGTTTGTATTTGTTGAATTATTTTGCGGAGAAACATTTTGTGTCGGAATAGAACTAGCCTTAGTAGCATCTGCATACGATACACGGGAAGTAACTGGTTGGCTCATTTGCTGAAAAGTGGCAGAGTAAGCGTTTGCTGATTGAGCTGGAGCTAATTTAGGTTTTTGCACCATAGTCTTCTTTACAGAAGAGTACACAGGACAACCTCTGTAGTTAGCGGTTTGATTACGTCCACAATTACTGCATATTTTATCACTTTGATCTTTTGGTTTGTTGCAGCTAGCGGTGCCGTGTAATTCGCCACACACAACACAAACAGAGGGTAAATTGCAGTATGTTTTTGTATGGCCATATTCTGTACAGGACCTGAACGCTTATGTGGCTCTTCAACTGTGATTTTTCGGTACAAGAGGTATTTTAAATTATAAATTGGATGCGTCTCATTTTTTTTCAATTTTATATCATTAGGCTCAAGTTCAACACGAAATAGGGGTTGGGGAATCTTTTCTCTATTTATTATATTGGACACATTTTTTACCTTGAACCCCTGGAGGACGAGTGCATCTCTTATTTCTTCGGGGACAACATAAGAATCTATGCCCTTCAATACGATCTGCATGCCTTTAGTGCTCTTAAGCTGGTATGTGTAGAAGCTTGTTTTACTTTTTTCAAATTCAGCAACCATTTTGCGGAAATCTTTTTTGTCATAAATTTGGATTTTAGTTTCATCGATGTTGCCACGTTTTATTGGAACAATGTGAAATTTATTCTCACCAATGTCCGAAATTAATTTTTTAATAAGGGCATTTGAATTTTTTGGTCTCAAATATATTGGTGGCGGCTTGGATGTTTTGTTCGAGGATACCTCGGGTTTGTCGTTGTCATCTTGAAGAATTTTAAAGCGGTTTTGGCGATTAGTTGAGGATGCGCTGTTATCCCTAGACACTTTTGGAGCAGATGCAATTTTAGTAGAATTAGGGCTTCGCCCGCGCTTTAAAATTGTAATGTCCATTCCGACTTGGACCTTGGGTTTTGGGCTACTCTTAGTTTCAGTGACAACTTGGTTAAGTGGTGACCCCGAGCCCGAGGCGGGTGATATCGCTGAGTTAAATGTGGAAGTACTAGGCAATATTGTCAACGATTCACTAGTTGGCATTGGACAAAGCGAAGTTAATCGCTGACGAAACTGTGGTTTTGCCGTTAGAAAAAGTCTATTATCAGATTTTTGATTTTTATTAAGAGCTTCAGAACTCACAGCAAGTCTATTATCAGATATTTTATTTGTATTGATATCATTATGAGCATCAAAACTCACAGTAAAATAGGCATTTCTGCCGTTAGAACTCACTTCACTATTTTTTTCCTTTGGGGTAGTCATATAGAGTATTCCTCAAGGGTATGTTTGTATGTTTTTTTGTTTACGGTTTTTTTTGTTTTTGTTATTTCTATATGTAAAAAATATTTGCAAAGCAAATAAAGTTTATTTATTATAGTCAATATGTACTACGAATATTTTTGTATGATTTTTTTTTATTTAGTTTGTATGTAAGAAAAATTGGTAGAGTATCTACCAAGTCTTAACATACTACTTAAAATACTGGAAGAATAAACTTTATATTAATGTTCACTACTGTAAATTATATTAATTTAATTATTGTAGTTTTGTAGTTAAGGAATATTTGTTAAGGAATTGTTGTTGTTTAGTTATAAGGAATGGAATTAGTATTAATATTTAATACCGTTATTTTAGTATATAAGCAATCAATTTTGGAAATAAAAATCAATTATAAGTCAAGCCTAAAATCGGCTGCATTACTTACTTATATTCTATTAGAGCATTCAACTGCTCATAGAAACTTATATTTTATAAAGCATTCATTTGCTATTTTATTTAAATATTCAGCCAGTGGCGTTAATTAACGCCGGCAAATCACGGGAAGGATTATTCATTTTATAAAGCCCCCCTTTAAAAACTTTGAAGAAAGACTATAAACATTACATGGCGATCGTGCCAAACTAAATCGCGGACAGAAATATCCCAACGGAGGAATATAAACCTGCAGGCAGAATAATAGAAGCTCCACCATCCTGGCAACGAGCGATAGAAATTTGGTCGTAAATCGACAAATTGGAGAGCGAGATGGCCGAACACCGCACAAAATAAATTTTTAATTTTATTTTACATATTTCACACACATACAATACTAAAATTATACTAATAAAAAATAAATAACAAAAAAAAAATGAACTAAATTAAATAAAAGAAAGCAAAAATCTGAAGAAGCACTGACTGAATAAAAGAAATAGAAACAAAAAGAAATGTCAGTCCAGCTGCTTAGTATTGCCATAAAGAAAATAAAAAAAAAAAAAAAATTCACAGGGTGAAAAAAAAATTAATTAATTTAGAACATATGAAATTTCAGTGTTACCATTAAGTAATTTTTTTTCCAATATTATTATTTTGTAAATGAATTAAACATATACATTTTTTTTTATAAATTAATAATCAAATAATATTAATTTTTATGGAAAAATTAATAGAATATAAAAGTGAATTAGAAAAATTAGAAAAAAATCTAAAGAAAAGTAAAGATAGAGCTTACTACTCTGAATTCAAAACAGAAAAATTAAAACGATTAAGCCATATAAGAAAAGAAGTTGATAATATTTATAAGGAATTAATTGAAAAAGAAGAAAAGTCGCTTATACTCGAATTCGATAATTTACATAAAAGATTATTACGCCAGATAGAAGAATTAAGTATTAGAGAAACGAAAATACACGAACAAACTATTGAAGAAACTAACAATTTAAAAAGTATGGCACATTTCGATATATCGATAGTAGGCAAAAACCTACAAATTTTCAAAGGTTCATATGAGGTGTTGGAAGATTTTATAGTGCAAATCGAATTACTCCATGATATTTTGCGAGTAGAAGATAGAGAGATTTTCGTTAAGTATGTCTACAATTTCAAACTTGCATCACATGTTCGAAGTGTTATAGGGCGTTCAAACATTTGAAGATTTGAAGAAATTATTAACCGAAGCTTACCCTAATCCTAGAACTTTGCAACAAGTTTTAACCGAATTTGGAACAATTAGGCAAGGAAATCTGAACATAACGACGTATAGAGAAAAAGTTGCACTGCTATCTGAACAGTTAAGCAATTTTGAGATAAAGGCTTTAGCAAATCCTACACAAGAAGCAAAAAATGCAATTTTTAAAATGAGCGAGAGCATGGCTCTCAACGTATTCATGAAAGGAGTAAACTTAGACTACCAAAGCACGCTAGTGGCATGTAGTCCAAAGACGCTAAATGAAGCGGCAGAAAAATGTCTGACAATAGAAAGAAACTTGCAAAATAGCAACAGTAGTATTTTCAGAATTTGGAGAAGGGAAAACAGAAATAATTACAATTCACAAAGAGACAATAGAAATTTCCACGGACAAAGAAACACTAGAAATTTTACGGACGAACGCAATTTCCACAACTCAAATACCTACAACAACCATACAAATACCAACAACCACAATAGAATCCACAATAATAATAACAACAATAATCACAACCACAATAGAGATCATAATAGATTTCATAACAACAATAGATACGGAAATAATAATAATAGTAACATTAATAACAATTACAATGTAAACAGAAACAATTCTCACAGAGGATATAATCAAGGTCGAAATCAGGGAAACTAAAAGCGCCGGACAACAAAAATTGTTATCCAGAAGGCCGAAAAATATTCAAACTTTCAACTACCACTGACAATTCAGTGACAATAACATGTAAAACCACAAAAAGAGACCTAAAATTTTTAATAGATACAGGAGCTGATATCTCCATTAGTAAATTAGGAGATATAGAAAATATAAATAGGGATTGTATATCTTTACTAAGTGGTATCACATTAGATACAATTGAAAGTATTGGTACAGCAAATTTGAGCCTAAAATTTGAAAATAAATTTATAGATCATCAATTCCATATAGTCAAAGATGATTTCCCAATCAATACCGATGGAATAATAGGAAGGGATATATTAGAGAAATATATGTGTAAAATTGATTTTGAAACGTACACAATAGCATTCCGTATATCAAATGAAGAGTTTATTTTACCAATTACACCCAAACGTATTTATAATAAAAAAATTTTTATACCAGCACGATCTGAGGCTATAGTACCAGTTAATATAGTGACAAATGAAGAAAGTATCGTTCTAAACAAAGAAATATCTTCAGGAGTCTACGTAGGAAACAGTATAATACCAGCTGTCGGCATACAACATGTAAAAGTATTAAACACAACTGATAAAGATATAACATTAGATGAATTAAAATTAGAGACAAAACAATTGTCAAATTACTATATATACGATTACCGCAGTAGCGTTCAAATGAACAACAAAGAGCGAGTGCAGAAAATACTAAAAGACCTAAATATTGAGTCTATAGACCAAACAGCCAGGCAATCTTTAATAAACATAATTACAGAGTACAGTGATATTTTTCATCTCGATAACGAAAAGTTGTCAGTGAATAATTTTTACACACAGCAAATTCAAACAACCGACGCAACGCCAGTGTACATAAAACCATATAGATTACCGGAATCACAAATAAATGAAATAAATGAACAAATAGACAAACTGTTAAAAGATGATATTATTGAACCTTCAGTCAGTCCCTATAACTCACCATTATTAGTAATACCAAAAAAATCAATAAATGATACAAAAAAATGGCGACTAGTAGTCGATTTTCGAAAATTAAATGAAAAGATAGTGAACGACAAGTTTCCACTTACAAAAATCGAAGATGTACTTGATAAGTTAGGAAGATCTAAATACTTCTCCACACTAGATATGACCAGTTCATTTCACCAAATAGATTTAGATAAAGATTCAAGGCCATTGACTGCATTTTCAACAAGAAATGGTCATTTTCAATTTACTCGTCTACCATTTGGATTAAAAATATCCTCTAATAGCTTCCAAAGGATGCTAACGATAGCCCTAAGTGGTTTAAGCGCCGAAGCATTTTTATATGTAGACGATATTATTGTATTTGGCTGCAGTGTGCAACACCATCATGATAACTTATCGAAAGTATTTCAAAAACTGAGACAATATAATTTAAAATTAAATACCAATAAATGCTGCTTTCTAAAATCTGAAGTAGTGTATTTGGGTCATTTAATCACTGACAAAGGTATTTGTACCGATCCTGCCAAACATAGTGTGATAGAAAACTATCCCGTACCAAAAAATGCTGATGACGTTAGACGTTTCATAGCATTTTGTAATTATTACAGGCGATTCGTACCTGACTTTGCAAAAATAGCGAGAAATTTAAATTTACTGTTAAAGAAAAATATAACTTTTGAGTGGGACGAAAATTGTCAAGATTCATTCGAAACATTAAAATCAAAATTAATAAAACCACCCATCCTACAATACCCTGATTTTAAAAACCCCTTTATATTAACGACAGATGCCTCTAATTTCGCACTTGGAGCAGTACTGTCACAAGGCAATATTGGAACAGACTTACCGATATCTTATGCCAGCAAAACGTTATCCAAGCATGACCTGAACAAACCAATCATAGAGAAAGAACTACTAGCAATTCATTGGGGCATAAATTTTTTCAGACCATATCTTTATGGTAGGAAATTTTTTGTAGTAACCGACCATAGACCATTAGTGTCACTGTTCTCACATAAGAACCCATCATCCAAGATGACTCGAATCAGATTGGATTTAAGTGACTATGACTTCGAAATATCATACAAAAAGGGCAAAGTAAACACAAATGCAGACGCATTGTCCAGAATAGTTATAAATACGGACACCCTAAAAGCATTAATTCCTACAGAAGAAGAGCAAAAATCAAAGAAAATATTAGCAATAACACGAAATATGAGAAAGAACTTAAATATACAGAATGAAAACAAACACGAGGACAGCATCTCTAATAAAAAGACTGATCAACTTTTCATATGGGAGTGCACGTCAATCTCGGATATAAAAAATATGAAGCAACTCAGATTCGAAATTGAAAGTAAACTAAAAATACCTCAAATAATAGTAAATGATATAGAGATAGTTGTTAGAAGTGGTGATAATCCAATAAGCACAGAGATGTCTTTGGAGAAGCTGCTATCAAAAACACTATCCTTAGGAATAGAAGAACTCGCGTTAAAAGACAACGACAACATATTTGAAATAATTAATAATAAAGAATTTAAAGATATGTTTAATACATTAAAAAGAAAGAATGGGGAAAACTTAACAATTTTAATTTACAGAGAACCAGAAAGAATAATTGACAAAAATTTACAGAACATGATTATCGCTGAGTACCACAACTCAACTTTAGGAGGACATCTAGGTGTCAGGAAATCAACATTAAAACTCAAGCAAAGATATATATGGAAGAATATGAGTAAAATGATAAAAAAATACATACTAAATTGCAAAGAATGCAAGATTAACAAACAAACAAGACATACGAAAGAAAAACTAACAATAACAGATACACCAGATACAAGTTTTGAAGTCGTGTCAATAGACACAGTAGGACCACTTCGATATTCGGGTAAATACAGATACATATTAACCATGCAGTGTGATTTAACGAAGTACGTCATAGCATGCCCTATTGAGACAAAGGAAGCTAAAACAATTGCAAAAGCTCTAGTGGAAAACTTAATTTTAAAATACGGTCATTTCAAAATCCTCAAATCGGACAACGGTACCGAATTTGTGAACGAGTTAATGTCCGAAGTATGCAAACTTTTAGAAATAAAACAGGTCTTTAGCACACCGTACCACCATGAAACTATGGGTGCTATAGAAAGGAATCATAGGGTACTTAATGAATTTCTCTTGAACTTCTGCAAACAAGATGAATGGGAATATTGGATCCCTTATTTCTGTTTCGCGTACAACACAACTCCTCATATAGATACCAACTACACTCCATACGAGCTAATATTTGGAAAATTGCCAAACTTACCAAATGATAAATGGTTAGATGATAAAACCGTCTACAATATGGATAAATATAATAATGAATTAAAAGCAAGATTACAGTTTTCCTTAAGAAAGGCAATAGAACTAATAGAACTAGCAAAGTTAAAACGAGTAGAACAAAATAAAAACATGAATCCACTAAATTTGAATGTAGGCGACATGGTTCTAGTTAAAAATTTTAATAGAAAAAAAAGATCAACCCCCATACCATGGTCCTTATAAAGTAATAAAAACCAAAGGAGTAAATTCTATCCTAGATTTAGGAAACACAGTTAAAGAATACCACAACAATAACTTTAAAAGATTTTTGTAATAAGGTAATAAGCATATATAAAAAAAAAAAAAAAAAAAAAAATTTGTGAATTTTTTTCTAGAGGGTTAGGGTGTAGAGTATCTACCAAGTCTTAACATACTACTTAAAATACTGGAAGAATAAACTTTATATTAATGTTCACTACTGTAAATTATATTAATTTAATTATTGTAGTTTTGTAGTTAAGGAATATTTGTTAAGGAATTGTTGTTGTTTAGTTATAAGGAATGGAATTAGTATTAATATTTAATACCGTTATTTTAGTATATAAGCAATCAATTTTGGAAATAAAAATCAATTATAAGTCAAGCCTAAAATCGGCTGCATTACTTACTTATATTCTATTAGAGCATTCAACTGCTCATAGAAACTTATTTTTTATAAAGCATTCATTTGCTATTTTATTTAAATATTCAGCCAGTGGCGTTAATTAGCGCCGGCAAATCACGGGTAGGATTATTCATTTTATAAAGCCCCCCTTTAAAAACTTTGAAGAAAGACTATAAACATTACAATGTCTGTTCACTATGAAGGTACAACGAGAACTCCGACAGCAAAACATGATTATTATTTTTTTCAAATGCCGACGGGAAAATGATTTTTCATAATTCAGACGGGAAAAACATTAAAGTTATTTCTAATGCTAATACAGAAGTTTAAGGCTGGCCTTGATTTGGGTGGGTGGGGTTGTTGTTGTTATATATAACCGAGGGAGTTTATGGATGTGTCTGTCTGTCTGCTGTGCGAGGCTGTGATTGGTCGGGGGAGCGTGGTGTAGTTGAGGTAGATGGATTGAGTGTACGTGTGTGTGTATACCTATCTGTTGGAATTTGTGTGAGGGTGTGATTGACAAGGGGCGGGGTGTAGTTGAGGTAGATCGACTGCGTGTATGCAGGTGTTGCAAGTCTGTAGGAATTTAAGGCTTATAGCGATTTGGGGTAGGTGAGGTGTTGTTGTACGAGTAATATGTATCCATGGGATTTGTGGATGTGTCTGTCCAGGGGAATTTAAGCGAGGCTGTTATTGGGAAGGGGAGTGGTGTAGTTGAGATTGATCGACTGCGTGTATGTATGTCTATATGTTTGTAGGAGCTTAAGACTGATCGTGATTTAAGAGAGGTGAGGATGTTGTTGTAATATGTATACGTAGGAATCTGTATGTATGTATGTCTGTGAAAATTTAAGACTGATCATGATTAAGGATAGGTGAGGTTGGTGTAGTAATATGTCTGTGTGTATGTATATATGTTTGTAGAAGTTTAATGCTATTATTGATTTGAGAATAGGCGAGGGTGTTGTCGTACGAGTGATATGTACCCGTGGGAATCTGTATGCATGTTCGTAGGAGTTTAAGGCTGATCGTGATTTGTGTTGTTGTCCGTGTTGTTTGTAGGAATGACCGTGAAAATTTTTTTATGTATATCTGTAGGAATTGAGGTTGGCCGTGATTTGTGTAGGTGTTGTGTTGTGGTGTGTTGTTGAAATAATTTGAATTTTTCTTAAATGAAATCTGGGATATGTGTGTGTGTGTGCGAGTGTGTGCGTGTGTGTGTGTTGTTGACATCATTTTAATTTTTCTTAAATGAAATCCGGTATATGTGTGTGTGTGCGTGTGTGTGCGTATGATTTTCTCACGCTAGTAGTTTTATGTACGTGTAAATAAATTGTTTTCAATATCGAGATTTGATTCTATAAAATATTTTCATATATCTGAACTTCCCTAACCCTATATGCATATACATAAGTATATTTTCATACTCAAGGTTGCTGGGTATTTTGTCATGCTTAAAATTGTCCAGCTTTAAAGTCTGCCTGTGAGAAATTTGTTTATATTACAGATTTAACTACGTCCGGCTTCTTTCGCTGAACTTCTTTTCATACGATCATGGGAATTTATAGTTTCTCTGTCCATAATAAGGTCGTTTAGCTTGGGCATGTGCTCTGACTGAATGGTTTGCGTTGTTCATATATTTTTATGATGTAGATATGTAAGTGTGATTGTCAAGATCTAATAAATACTTGAGTATTGATAAGAAATTTGATATTATGTATACATACATACAAATAAGTATTTGGCTCCGTGCTTGAATGTCATGTGCGGTCTTTTGTTGATTTTATAAATATTTGCCGGGTCTTTTATGTATAGATGTCAAATATCTTCATATTTTTTTTTATTTTAAATTAAAAAGCGTTGCTTTAATTTTTATCAGTATTTACTTAAAAGTTTGTGAGGATTTTCTGTATTAAGTAAAACTGAATTCCTTAAGATACATACCTTAGAGTAATAGTAACTATAATAGAAATATTTCCTATATTTAATTTACATTTGTTTAAAGTTGATGCAGCTTATATTCATTCTTAGAAATATTTTGATATAAATTTTTTCCAGCCGTAGGCTTTTTTCCATCACCTTTTACATTTATTTTAGAACATCTTGCATTGTCTTTTATACATTTATAAACATTTTTAATGAAACTGATCCAGCTCTCTAGCTTATGTAACGATAGTTTTTTGTTAGCCAGCTTGCTTCTTTTTTTATTTTTTATTGATTATTGAGTTTCATAATGAAATTATTATATTCGTAATTGTTGAAAACAATTGCTACTTCTTTTCCAATGAATTCATTTCAGTTATTTTTGAAACCTTGTGCGTGTATAAAAATTATGTTATTTTCCATATTGCTTAATTTATAAAACTTTTAGAATTTGACCTTTGATGGGTATATATTCGAGTATATGATCATGAAAAGGAATGCAGTAAGCTGAAGTCTTTGCTTACTATTTCATATTAAAATTTTATTCAATTGTCCCGCTATTGAATAAACGGAGCTTTTATCTTAAACTCTGGTACAGGTAGAAGCGCTTGAGATTCTTTCATATACTACCTTTGCTGGAATCTTAGATACATATAATAACTATATAGAATTGCAAAACGTTTATTTTTAAATATTATGTTAGGATCATCATCATATGGATATGAGACTGAACCTAAATGTACTTTTAAATTAGTTAATTCATAATAAACAATCTTATTTTCGTCTTGAATAGCGATCAACAGAAAACGAAGTAGTTTTCTTACTATATAGGTCTGACCTCTCAACTGCTCTTCTAGTATTCAATATGAGTTTGTATGTCAGAATTTCCGTCTACTCTTTGTCAGCGTTATGGATAATACAATTTTAAACTTTTTATTCTTCAAATTGTGTTACTTCATACTGATAATATCTTTAAGTACATTAATAAGGTACGATTATATGTTTATTTTATGACGGGTGAGCACCTATGGCTTTTATTTGATGTTCTGGATGAAGTGATTTTTTTTTCTCATTTTATTAAAGTCTAGCGTATTGCGTATATATTTCTAATATATTTAAGTGAGCTTTTTGTATCTGTCAGACAGAGTGAACGCATCAGTTGGTTAGTCAGTCTCTCTTTTTATTTTATTAATTTTTCTTCTAATGTGTCAATACTATTTTTTCAGATTTTAGTACTTGAAATAGAAAATATTTATATAATTTTAAAAGTATTAAAATATATACATACATATAGGTAAATATATGTATGTACGTAGAAATTAGTTCATATACAAAGAAATACATCTTTAATAATCAACTATTCTAGAAAATCGATCTAAAATAACACATTTACCTCCATCATCAACTCACCGTCAGTGTTTTCATAAATTGTTAGAAACATTGGAATATCTATGTTTGGGAGAATTTTTACTTCAAGTGTTTCTATATAAGATTTGATGGTTGACCCCTTGACGTTATTGTGGTTAACGTAGGCTGCGTTGTATCGCATTCAGATGTAATCATTTCTCACTTAGAAAAGGTCCTTATCACCATCAATCATACCTGTATACAATACCTTCATGAGTTGAGTTGATCCAGATACAATTGCTGTCTACAAATTAATGATTACAAAAAAGCTTTCTCATCATCTTCTAACAAGTTTAATATTTTGCTAGCATGCATGCTTTAGCATGCTTCTATCGATAGTGACGCTAGAGTCCGACATTTAGTGGTGTTTTAATTAAAAATCTATACAATTAGGATTACGAATTCACTCTTTTGAATTTTTAACAAGGTAGGTACATGCATATGTATGTATTTCATTTGCCACAAAGTCTTAAAATTTACTTGCTTATAAAAGTAAGACGTGGGTAATTTTTTTTTAATTATACATGCTCCGGCATGTTTCCAATATTTTTTTCGGTAAATTTATTTCATACTCATACAGATACAGATATAAAGTAAGATCTGTTTACATTCCATTTTACAATTTATAAATGCTTCAGCATGATTCTAGTTGAAGTCTGTATTTATTTAGTAAGTTTGTTTGATACCCATTCATACACATGTACATTCATAAAGATTGGATATCAAAGTCCAATTTCCTTAGTTTATCTAGAAATGAACAGAGTGAATATGTATTATAATAACCCCATACTTATAATTTAATATTTTGTGTGCTACAGCTTTTGAAATGGAAAATGTACAACTTTTACTATAAAAAGTGATAATATGATGTGTTGCTGAATATTGCACTGTGTTATAGTTCATCTTGAACTCTTAAGTTTTCACAATATTTCATACAGACCATCAAGTTTAGAGAATTCCAGTACATTAGGCTAATTATCTTCCCTGAGACTTAACATTCCTAATCAATCCTTCAAAAAACCAATACAAACTTGATTTTTACTTTCTAATTTTATTTATATTTTCATTAAATTTCAACACTTTGTACATCTTCAAATTACGGTATTTTGCACCTTTTTCTCATTTGTTGAGTTAACTTTAATCGCAAACATTTTAATGGTGAGATGAACTTTTTTATTGTAGGCATTAAGTAAATCTTTGTATATATCAATCCACTTATATGAACCATTATAGCTAAATTCATTCCACATCATTCCTTTTAATGATCTATTAAATCATTCTACTATTGATGCTTTCATAATGCCATATGTTGAGTAATGATTAATGATGTATTTATTCATTAATTTTCCAAAGTGTTTGTTGAAAAATTCTTTACCATCATCTATTTGTAAGTTTTTTGGTACTCGTACCATTTCAAAAATATTTTGCATTGCCTTGGTTTTTTCGAGTGCAGCTTTTATTTTCAACGATACTTAACATATAAACTTTAAGAATGTGTCAGTTACAGACTACAAAAATCAATAATTTCTATTTTCTGTAGAATAGCTACCCACTTTACCTAAATCAGCTCCATAAAAGATCATCTATTCCATTCATTACATCACTACAATGCACAAACAATTTTAGAAATTTATTATGGAGTTCGTTTACTAAATTTCTTTTTAAAGACATTGAGCTGTTTTACAGTTTTTTGGAGAGTATTGTGATCTACTTGATACACTTTCAGCTAATTATACTAAAATGTAGTTAATTTTCCAGTCTATAAATTCTATGGTTCAGCTGTTCAATTTGTTTGTCAGAAAGATGATTTAATTTTTAGAATGTCTTTTTCAATTTAATGACTGTCTTCTATCTTTAATTTTATATCATGTTGTAGTCCATTAATTTGCATTTGAATATATCCTTGAATTATATTAATGCCTTAAGCTTTATTAGTAATTCATCTTTAGTTTCTCGATTTGAGTTTCTAGAAACAATTTACTGATAACAATGTTCTCCGTCAGTGTATGCTGATGATTCTGTATGTATGCATTAGTAGTAATTAAAATCTTTTTATAGATTTCGAGTTCAAATTTATCATGATTTTTGGGTATTTTATGAAACATTAGAGAAAATAGTCCTGGTGTTAGAGCCCATATTTGACCACCAACTTGTATTTTATCTTCATTAAGTTTGAGGTTACTATCACCGAATTTCCATTCATTATTGAAATCTTTATGTGGACCATAGTTTGTATCTAGTTCATTTCTTCCTTCCAAGACTGATAAATCAGTATAAGTGCCTTCTGTATTGGAAGTTTGTGAGTAAAAATCATCTTCATCATCATTTTTAGTATTAGTTTCATTAAATAAGATGGTATTATCAAATATTGTTTCTTCTGCTAGTTTCTTTGGTGTACTTGTCTCTATATTGAGTGATGGTTTTTCAGGCTTTAAACTTGTATTATTTTCAACTTCTGTCTTCATTTTATTTTTTTCATTCATGGGAATTCTTTAAATTTTTTTAGAACTATTTATGAATTCTTTGAGAGATTCTGTTATAGGATCAAATATATCTCTTAGTTGTTCACGTGTATCTATTTCACCAGTTTTTATACTACGAAGCTTTTTCTTCAAGACACTTCTTATCACACCAATTGTTTTAAAATTTTCTCATCCATGTTTAATAATAGCAAATAAGAGGTATCAGCTATCAGATCAGCTTATCAGGAGCTGGACTGGTTTTAAGATCAGCTTATTAGGAGCTGGTCTGGTATTAAGATTTGCTTATCAGGAGCTGGTCTAGTTTTCAGATCAGGTTATCAGGTATCAGATCAGGTTATCTGATTCAGATTGAGTTATCAGTTTACAAGTAGCTGGACAATTATAACATTTTGATGAATAAAGCTTAAGGTCAGATTAAATGCGAAAAACTATACTAATGTAGTCAAATTGTTTTCTATGACGATCATCACTTAATTCAGTATCTTTCCTTATAATCAAAATTCCATATTTTTAATTCGAACGTGATTTATATTTTTCTCATCTTACTTAAACATTATAACTACATTATGATTATTTCCTATCAAATATTTGTTGATTCTGGTATAAGTTTGACATTAGTAGAATGCATCAACATTCTTATCTTACCCCAAACAAAATTATGCTTCTCACAACATGGTTACATATCATATTAATATTACTTATAGCTTTCTTAAAAGAAATAACAGATTCATTATCTGTAAATGTGTAATACCCACGACTTTTATTAATGAAATTAATTTCTACAGTTGTTCATATTTAGGTTGTTAGAGAGATTTTGAGTATAAATATGAAAATGTTTTCAAGTTTTAGTCCATTAGAACTTTCTAGCCAGCCAATCATATCATTCTTATTTTTTTATTTTTTTCTCGCAATTTGACAGACCAACTATTCTTGCATGAATAGAAATTGATAGAAGGGAACTATGATTTATTTTTGAGTAAACGTTTGATGACTCATCAAAATTTCGTACCATCCTATATTTAGGTTGTTTCACTAACCGCTTTTGTGTAACTAAATACATTTTATAAATATTATCTCTTAATATAAAAAAATAAAATAATACAGCTATTCGATTTCAGAAAATATTTTCTAAAATCGTGCAGCTGCATTATTTTATTTTTCCTATAATAACAGATAATGATCCATACTCACAACCAAAACAACATAAAAATATCATTTGTTTTGAGTATGAGTATGCTGCAATATTTATGAAATGCATTTAGTTACAAAAAATGTGGTTAGTAAAACAAAGTATATTTTAAAAGTTTAAAATCAGTATTTTGCATGACAATACTGGTTTTAAGCTCTTAAAATATACTTTGTTTTGACTATGAGTAGGAACCATTATCTCTTATTATAGGAAAAATAAAATAATATAGCCATATGATATCAGAAAATATTTTCCGATATCGTAGAGCTAAATTTTTTTTCTATAATAAGAGATAATATTTATGAAATACATTTCATAAATATTGGTACATACTCATAGTCAAAACAACCTAAAAATAGGATGGTACGAAATATTGATGAATCATCAAAATTTCATACCAAGGTATATTTATGTTGTTTTACTAACCGCATTTTGTAACTAAATACATTTTATAAATATTATTTCTTATTAAATAATAAAATAGTATGGCCATGTGATAACAGAAAACATAATTTCTGATATAATATAATCATACTATTTTTTCTATAATAAGAGATAATGAGTCATACTCATACTCAAAACAAAGGATATTTTGACTATGAGTATGCTTCAATATTTATGAAATGCATTTAGTTACAAAATGAGGTTAGTAAAACAAAGTATATTTTAAGAGTTTAAAACCACCATTTTTATGGTAATACTGGTTTTAAACACTTAAAGCATACTTTGTTTTGACTATGTGCATGCACCAATATTTAGGAAAGGGATTTCATAAATATTGATCCATACTCATAGTCAAAACAACATAAAAATACCTTGGTATGAAATTTTGATGAGTCATCAAACGTTAGCTCAAAAAAATCGTAGTTCCTCTCTATCAATTTCTATTCGTGCAAGAATAGTTGGTAAAAAAATAAATAAAAAATAAATAAATAAATTAATAAAAAATAAATAAAAAAATAATAATATTATGATTGGTTGGCTAGACAGTTCTAATGGACTAAAACTTGAAAACATCTTCATATTTAAACTCAAAATCTCTCTAACAACCTAAATATAAATACCCGTAGAAATTAATTTCATTAATGAAAGTCATGGGTATTACACATTTACAGATAATGAATCTGTTATTTCTTTTAAGAAAGCTAGAAGTAATACCAATACGATATTTAACCATGTTGTGTATGAGAAGCATATTTTTGTATGGGGTAAGATAAGAATGTTGATGCATTCTACTAATGTCAAACTTATACTAGAATCACCAAATATTTGATAGGAAATAATCATAATGTAGTTATAATGTTTAAGTAAGATGAGAAAAATATAAATCACGTTCGAATTAAAAATATGGAGTTTTGATTATAAGGAAAGATACTGAATTAAGTGATGATCGTCATAGAAAACAATTTGACTACATTAGTATAGTTTTTCGCATTTTATCTGACCTTAAACTTTATTCATCAAAATGTTATAAATGTCCAGCTACTTGCAAACTGATAACCGAATCTGAAACAGATAAACTGATCTGAAAATCTTAACAGCTCCTGATAACCTGATCTGTTTTACAGATCAGCTGTCCGATAACCTGATCTGATACCTGATAACCTGATCTAAAAACTAGACCAGGTCCTGATAAGCTGATCTGAAAACCAGACCAGCTCCTGATAAATTGATCTTAAAACCAGGCCAGCTCCTGATAAGCTGATCTTATAACCAGACCAGCTCCTGATAAGCTGATCTTAAAACCAGACCAGCTCCTGATAAGCTGATCTGAAAACCAGATTAGGTCCTGATAAGCTGATCTGAAAACCAGACCAGCTCCAGATAAGCTGATCTGAAACCAGACCAGCTCCTGATAAGCTGATCTGAAAACTAGGCCAGCTCCTGATAAGCTGATCTGATAGCGGATACCTGATCTAATAGGTGATACCTGATCTAATAGCTGATACCTCTTATTTGCTATTATTAAACATGGATGAGAAAATTTTAAAACAGTTGGTGTTGACAAGAAATGTCTTAAAAAAAGCTTCGTAGTATAAAAACTGGTGAAATAGATACACGTGAACAACTAAGAGATATATTTGATCCTATAACAGAACTTCTCAAAGAATTCATAAATAGTTCTAAAAATATTGAAAGAATACACCAGAAAAAACAACGTAAAAACAATATAGAATCTGAAAATAATTCAGAAACCCTCAGTCAAGATAGAGAGAAGTTAAAGAAACTTTCAAAAGGAACAATATTTGATAATACGAGTACCATATTATTTAATGATGCTAATACTGAGAATGATTATGACGATGAAGAAGATGATTTTTACTCACAGCCTTCCAACACCGAAGATACTTATATTGACTTATTAGTCTTGGAAGGATGAAATGAATTAGATACAAACTATGACTCACCTAAAGACTTCAATAATGAATGGAAATTTGGTGATAGAAATCTAAAACTAAAGAAAGATAAAATACAAAGTGGATGACCAAATATGGGGTTTAATAGTGGGTTTATTTTCTTTAATGATTTATAAAACGTGAAAATACTATGACAAATTTGATTTTGAAAACTAAATAAAATATATAATTTCTACTAATCATCATCATTCACTGACGCAGAATAATGTTATCAGTAAATTGTTTCTGGAAACTCAAATCGAGAAACTATAGGATAAATTTATAATAAAGCTTAAGGCATTAATATAATTCAAGGGCATAATCAAATGCAAATTGATGGAGAGGAGTGTGATTTAAAATTAAAGATAGAAGATAGGTATAAAATTGAAAAAGGCATTCTAAAAATTAAATCATCTTTTGACAACCAAATTGAACAGCTGAGCGATAAAATTTATAGATTGGAAAATTAACTACATTTTAGTATAAATAGATGAATGTGTATCAAGTAGATCACAACACTCTCCAAAAAACTGTAAAACAACTCAATGTCTTTAAAAAGAAATTTAGTAAACGAACTCCATAATAAATTTCGAAAATGGTTTGTGTATTGTAGTGATGTAATGAATGGAATAGATAATCTTTTATGGAGCTGATTTAGGTGAAGTGGATAGCAATTCTAGAGAAAATAGAAATTATTGATTTTTGTAGACTGTAACTGACACATTCTCAAAGTTTATATGGTGAGTATTGTTGAATATAAAAGCTGCACTCGAAAAAACCAAGGCAATGGAAAATATTTTTGAAATGGTACGAGTACCAAAAAACTTACAAATAGATGATGGTAAAGAATTTTTTAATAAATACTGCAAAATTCATACATAAATAGAGGATTAAAAATTACTTAATATGAAAGCATCAATAGTAGAATGATTTAATAGATCATTAAAAGGAATGATGTGGAATGAATTTAGCTATAATGGTTCATATATATATTTATTAGCGTATTCCATCAGGAACATAAGCTGTTTACGTAGAATCTCCATTCATTTCTGTCTGTTGCAATGTGTCTAAGTTCGTTGAAAGATTTCCCTGTCTCAAGGGAGATAGTGCGTCTCCAAGTAGTCTTTGGTCTTCCCCTCGATCGTACGCCTTGTGGGTTCATATAAGTGGATTGATATATACAAAGATTTACTTAATGCCTACAATAAAAAAGTTCATCTCACCACTAAAATGTTTGCGATTAAAGTTAACTCAACAAATGAGAAAAAGGTGCAAAATACCGTAATTTGAAGATGTACAAAGTGTTGAAATTTAATGAAAATATAAATAAAATTAGAAAGTAAAAATCAAGTTTGTATTGGTTTTTTTGAAGGATTGATTAGGAATGTTAAGTCTCAGGGAAGATAATTAGCCTAATGTACTGGAATTCTAAACTTGATGGTCTGTATGAAATATTGTGAAAACTTAACGAGTTCAAAGTGAACTATAACACAGTGCAATATTCAGAAACACATCATATTATCACTTTTTATAGTAAAAGTTGTACATTTTCCATTTCAAAAGCTGTAGCACACAAAATATTAAATTATAAGTATGGGGTTATTATAATAGATATTCACTCTGTTCATTTCTAGATAAACTAAGGAAATTGGACTTTGATATCCAATCTTTATGAATGTACATGTGTATGAATGGGTATCAAACAAACTTACTAAATAAATACAGACTTCAACTAGAATCATGCTGAAGCATGTATAAATTGTAAAATGGAATGTATCTGTATGAGTACGAAATAAATTTACCGAAAAAAATATTGGAAGCATGCCGGAGCATGTATAATTAAAAAAAAATTACCCACGTCTTACTTTTATAAGCAAGTAAATTTTAAGACTTTGTGGCAAATGAAATACATACATATGCATGTACCTACCTTGTTAAAAATTCAAAAGAGTGAATTCGTAATTCTAATTGTATAGATTTTTAATTAAAACGCCACTAAATGTCGGACTCTCGCGTCACTATCGATAGAAGCATGCTAAAGCATGCATGCTAGCAAAATATTAAACTTTTTAGAAGATGATGAGAAAGCTTTTTTGTAATCATTAATTTGTAGACAGCAATTGTATCTGGATCAACTCAACTCCTGAATGTATTGTATACAGGTATGATTGATGGTGATAAGGACCTTTTCTAAGTGAGAAATGATTACATCTGAATTCGATACAACGCAGCCTACGTTAACCACAATAACGTCAAGGGGTCAACCATCAAATCTTATATAGAAACACTTGAAGTAAAAATTCTCCCAAACATAGATATTCCAATGTTTCTAACAATTTATGAAAACACTGACGGTGAGTTGATGATGGAGGTAAATGTGTTATTTTAGATCGATTTTCTAGAATAGTTGATTATTAAAGATGTATTTCTTTGTATATGAATTAATTTCTACGTACATACATATATTTACCTATATGTATGTATATATTTTAATACTTTTAAAATTATATAAATATTTTCTATTTCAAGTACTAAAATCTGAAAAAATAGTATTGACACATTAGAAGAAAAATTAATAAAATAAAAAGAGAGACAGACTAACCAACTGATACGTTCACTCTGTCTGACAGATACAAAAAGCTCACTTAAATATATTAGAAATATATACGCAATACGCTAGACTTTAATAAAATGAGAAAAAAAAATCACTTCATCCAGAACATAAAATAAAAGCCATAGGTGCTCACCCGTTATAAAATAAACATATAATCGTACCTTATTAATGCACTTAAAGATATTATCAGTATGAAGTAATACAATTTGAAGAATAAAAAGTTTAAAATTGAATTATCCATAACGCTGACAAAGAGTAGACGGAAATTCTGACATACAAACTCATATTGAATACTAGAAGAGCAGTTGAGAGGTCAGACCTAAATTGTAAGAAAACTACTTCGTTTTCTGTTGATCGCTATTCAAGAAGAAAATAAGATTGTTTATTGTGAATTAACTAATTTAAAAGTACATTTAGGTTCAGTCTCATATCCGTATGATGATGATCCTAATATAATATTTAAAAATAAACGTTTTGCAATTCTATATAGTTATTATATGTATCTAAGATTCCAGCAAAGGTAGTATATGAAAGAATCTCAAGCGCTTCTACCTGTACCAGAGTTTAAGATAAAAGCTCCTTTTATTCAATAGCGGGACAATTGAATAAAATTTTAATATGAAATAGTAAGCAAACACTTCAGCTTACTGCATTCCTTTTCATGATCATATACTCGAATATATACCCATCAAAGGTTAAATTCTAAAAGTTTTATAAATTAAGCAATATGGAAAATAACATAATTTTTATACACGTACAAGGTTTCAAAAATAACTGAAATGAATTCATTGGAAAAGAAGTAGCAATTGTTTTCAACAATTACGAATATAATAATTTCATTATTAAACTCAATAATCAATAAAAAATAAAAAAAGCAAGCTGGCTAACAAAAAACTATCGTTACATAAGCTAGAGTGCTGGATCAGTTTCATTTAAAAATGTTTATAAATGTATAAAAGACAATGCAAGATGTTCTAAAATAAATGTAAAAGGTGATGAAAAAAGCCTACGGCTGGAAAAAATTTATATCAAAATATTTCTAAGAATGAATATAAGCTGCATCTGTTGACTTTTACTTCAGTGTTGAATAAAGATAAAAACATGAGTTTAAAGATTTTATATAAGTATATATATTTTAGATTTCATTACACGTGAGTTCAGTAAAAAAAGGGTTATGTTACTTTCTATAATAAAAAAGGTAAAAAAAAGAAGTCAATTAAAAATGACAATTAAAATGAGAGTTGCCAGCCTTTAAGTGTGCAGTGTTTTTTTTAACACTTCCTCCAAAACGCTGCATACTAATCTTTGTTATCCGGGCATAGCATTCCAATATTCGAACGGAGAAACCTAAGTCGATTTCCATCCAAAGGCTTTGTAAATAAGTCAGCTAGTTGGTTTTCGCTGGCAATATGTTGCAGTCTTAGCTCTCTATTCAAATATTTTTCTCGAACAAAGAAATATCGAACTTCAATGTGTTTGGATCTTTTATGGTATTCAGGATTTTTCGTCAGCTTAACAGCACTTGCATTATCTACATAAAGAGTAGGAAGTTGTTCTTGTTCAGTCAACTCTAATAATAGCCGTTTGATCCAAATTAGCTCCTTAGCACCTTCACTTGCTGCTATTAATTCAGACTCAGTTGTTGAGAGGGAAACCGTTTTTTGTAGCTGACTGCACCAAGAAACAGCTCCTCCACCTAATATTGCAACAATGCCTGTTGTTGATCTTCGTGTGGTTTTATCGCCGCCAAAATCAGCCACTATAAACTTGAAGTGGCTTTTCGCTGCTTTTATATTTTAAACAGTATGTACTTGTACCTTTCAGGTATTTGAAAATTCGCTTCACATTACTCCAGTCCATTTCTGTTGGATTCTCCATGCATCTTGCGGCTTTATTTACGGCGAAAGCAATATCTGGACGTGTTGCAACTGTGAGATACATTAGGCTTCCTACGGCTTCACGATAAGGGCTTTTTTCATTCACTTTTGGGCTATTTTCAACTTCTTCCTTTCCAGCTGGAGTAAGCACCGCATTAGCCTCATGCATTTGAAAACGATCTAAAATTCTGTTGACATATCTCTCTTGATTAATTGTTACTGACCCGTCGCTGTGATGTTCAATCTGCATACCGAGAAAGTTTTGTAAAGATCCTATAGTAATGCTAAACTCGCTTTCCAAAAGCTGTAAAAAGTTATGTATTTCTTTCTCATCGCTTCCAATTAACAATCCGTCATCCACATAAATGGCTGCATACAAAATACTTGAACGGTTGTTTCTATAAAAGATACAAGGATCTGCAGTGCTGATTTTGAAACCAGTTTTTCTCATAAACTCAATAAAACGCTCGTTCCAGCAACGTGGAGCTTGTTTTAAGCCATAGAGGCTTTTATTCAATCGACAAACACGACCAGTGCCATCCTCAAAACCTTCAGGCTGTTCTAAATATACTTCCTCCTGAAGTTTACCATTCAAAAATGCCGTTTTGACGTCAAACTGCTTCATTTTCATTCTTTTATTTGCACAAATGGCCAAAAGTGTTCTAATGGAATCATAACGAGCTACTGGGCTAAATGTTTCATCGTAGTCGATTCCGTGTTTTTATACATAGCCTTTTGCCACTAATCTGGCTTTAAATCTGACTTTTTCGTCATCTTGGGGCTTCACTCGAAAAACCCAACGATTTTTTACAATGTTTATATTGGCAGGTCGTTGCACAAGATCCCATGTTTCATTTTCTCGTAAAGACTTCAATTCGTTTTTCATAGCATTCGTCCATTCTTCCTTGTGTGGTGACGTTATAGCTTCAACAAAAGTTTGAGGGTGCCCCTGTGGCTGAGTGGCAGCGATGCTAGCCTTTCAGTCCAGAGGTCGTGGGTTCGATTCCCACGAAAGACCTTGGGTGTTTTCCGCAGACAAGCTAATCGCTTTGCGGGTTGTGTTTGTTCTTTAAAAAAAAAAAAAAAAAAAAAAAAAAAAAAAAGGATTATAATCTTTGGCGCTTGACGGTACGTTTGACATTAATATATAATTTTCAGCATTCATCCAGTTCGGTGGTCGTTTGTCACGATTACTGCGTCGTAGATCAACGGTTTCTTGTGGTTTTTCAGAATTTTTGCTATTCTCATTTGAATTTGCTTTGCCTTTTTGTTTAACAAAATTAGGATTGGCCTCTTCTACCGATATCTTTTCATTAAGAATATTAGAGTTGGCTTCTTCCACTGATATATTTTCATTAATAATAATATCTGTTATTTACATATCCAACCATATGTCCGTATACTGCTTTATTGTCGAATTTTTCTCTAAAATGTTTTGGAACATGCACATAGCAGCCGGTACCAAATACTTTTAAGTGTGTTATATTTTGAACTTTTCGTTTATACCACAATTCATATGGAAATTTTTTTTCAACTCTTGTTTTACCTGTTAGATTTAAGACGTCAGCAGCGGTGTTACAAGCTTCAGCCCACAAAAATTTGGGCAGCTTACTTGAACTTAACATTGATCGAGCCGCTTCTACTATGGTTCTATTTTCGCGCTCTGCTGTGCCATTTAGCTGTGGAGTGTATGGTGGTGTAATTATGTGTTCAATGCCTCTTTGACTTAATAAATTGGCCACCTTTCTATTTACAAACTCTCCCCCTCCGTCAGATCGAAATCTTTTAACAATATGTCCATTTGCTCTGGCTTCATTCAAAAATATTTCAAGCTTCTTAAACACTTCGCTTTTATTTTTAAGAAAAACTATTTTTCTATACTTGCTATAATCGTCTTTAAAACAAACAAAATATCTGGCTCCACCTAAGGAATTAGTTTGCATAGGCCCGTTCACATCTGCATGGATTAATTCACCTGTTTCCATCGATTGATAAGGTCTTATCTTAAATGGCAATCTGTGCATTTTTCCTAACGCACAACCATCACATACACTCTCTGTATCATCGGTAATTTCAATATTCATACGTTTCAGAATTTGCTTTATACGAGCTTTATTTTGATGAGCAAGACGTTCATGATATAGTTGCAGACTACTATTTTCTTTAGCGAGATTTACTTTTTCAGACTGTGTCGAGTTTACAGCCCGCATGTTTAAAATATACAGTTTGTCACCTAGATACCCGATTGCTGCTACTTGTTGATTATCTATTCTTATTATTTTTATTGCGCTCTTATCAAATGTAACTACAAACCCATTTTTCGCTGCTGCAACCACTGAAAATATATTTATACTAGTATCAGGTACATACCAGACGTTTATCAGATTTGCTTCTTCCCATTTGTTATTGCAAAATACTTTGACTTTTACGTTACCATGTCCATTTTTTTTTTTTAATGCATGATTTTTTTTTATTTATTGAATAAGTATTCAAATCTTAAATCTAAAAAATATAATTAGGCCCGACCAATGTCGGACATAAGCTTAGTAGTAGTTATATATAATACATATGTAAGTAGTGATAATCAAAAGGAAAAAAATAAAAGTATTTTCAAGAAGTCCCATCTGGAGTGCTGTGAATAAGAGCCATTGTGTCCCTCTTTTTTAGGCGGATGTGTCCAGTAAAGTTCAAAATATTACGGGCAAGCGGATTAGGATGTGACTCGAGTTTTGTGAAATATTTGTCAGCATATTTTGCAATTTCTTCAGTCACTAGTGGCATATTCAAATCACGATGTATATTTGAATTTTTGATGTACCATGGAGCCGATGTTATCATGCGTAAAATTTTATTTTGCCTGCGTTGAATTTTCTCTACATTTGAAGCTGAAGCAGTGCCCCATAGTTGAATTCCGTAGCACCATATTGGCTTTAAAAGCGACTTGTATATTAAAAGTTTACAGTCTAGGCTAAGTGTTGAATTTCGACCAATCAGCCAATGTACCTGAGTTAGTTTAAGTTTCATTTGAGTTAACTTAGAATCAATGTGGTGTTTCCATGTAAGTCGTCGATCAAGGTGTATACCAAGATATTTCACATGTGAATGTTGAGAAACAACTTGATTGTTAATCCGAATGGGGGAACAAGTATCTCTTCGTAAAGTAAATGTTACTTGAACACACTTTTGTTCATTTACCTTGATTCTCCATAAGTTTAACCAAAGCTCCATCTGGCTAATGTGTTCCTGGAGTTTGCGGGATGCCTCATCAGGGTTTTCATGCATACTAAGGCAGGCTGTATCGTCGGCAAATGTGGAAGTATGGATACTACTGCTCACAGGCATATCACAAGTATAAATTAAATATAAAACTGGTCCCTGTATACTCCCCTGTGGCACACCAGATGAAATTGTTTCAGGCCTACTTGTAAAGTCTCCTTCCGCAACAGTGAACTTACGGGAAATAATGTAACTTTCCAAAAGATTTAAAATGTTTATTGGTAAGTAAGTCTTCAATTTTAATATTAGGCCTTCATGCCACACTTTATCAAATGCCTGGGAAATGTCTATAAACAGCGCAGAACAATACTTTTTTTTCTCAAAAGTTCTTCTTATAAATTGAACCAATCTGTGAGTTTGTTCAATGGTGCTATGCTGACTTCTAAAACCAAATTGATGGTCTGGTATGCACCCACTACTAATTAGAATTGGGGACAGTTTTGTTTTGAGCAGTTTTTCGAAAAGCTTTGACATTGTAGATAGTAGACTTATTGGCCTATATGACTCAGCCTTTGTTATATCTTTGCCCGGCTTTGGAATCATTTTAACTTTGGCAAGTTTCCAGTTGTGTGGATAATACTCCAGTCGTAAAATAGCATTAAATATGAATAACAGGATTCTCATTGCAATACGAGGCAAGTTCATCAGCATCTGATTACTAATTCCATCAATACCCGGAGCTTTCTTCGGGTTGAGTTCGGCAATTAATTTTTGTAAATCACGCGTCTTAAACTTTATGTGTTGAGGGGGTAGAGCGACTATATTCGGCAAATCAGCAACACCAGTACATATATTTGGCGTAAAAACGGATTTTAAGTGCTCAGCAAATATTTTACCTTTTTCAGTATCGCTTCTTGCCCAACCTCCGGTAGATGTGCGTAGAGGTGGCTTATACTCAACGGGTGTTTTAAACTTTCTGGCAGCGCGCCACAAGGAGTAATTAGACGCCGGTGTAACATCAAGACCCTCCAGATAATTTTTAAGAGATGCAATTTTTTCAGATGCAAGCAACTCTTGGAGTCGTTTAGTGCACTCTTTAAATCTGATTTTATTTTGTGGTGATCTGTGCTGTTGCCATTCCCTTCTAGCCCTTCTTTTTTCACGTACGAGACGTTCAATGTCTGTAGAATAAATTTTATTAAACCCAATCTGCGGATGGGAGATAGTGGCATGTTCAGCAGCCTGTTTAATATTCTCGCTGAGATTGGCAATGTTCGATTCAATATCATCGGGTGTTCTAAGCGTAATGTTTTCCGTACAATGACTGCTGAGATATTTTTTGAACCCCAGCCAATTTACACGATTGATCATCTTCACATATGGGTCAGGTAAGTTACTTCTTAATGGGCTACAAATTGTGATGATCGTCGGGGAGTGATCGGACGAGAGATCAAGAGAAGCTTGAACTTGAATTAAATCCCTAGAGATATTTTTTATGACGCCAAAATCTATAACGTCCGGAATTTTTTGTATGTCAGTAGGCCAATAAGTGGGCTCCCCACTCGAAATGACATCCAAGCCCATTTTTGAAATAGTGTTGAACAATGCTCGACCTCTGGGTGTAACAAGGCGCGAACCCCAGAACGTATGTTTAGCATTATAGTCGCCAGCTGCTACAAAACAAGGTCCAAGAGATTTGTAGAAATCCTCATATTGATTCTCAGTGATTGAAAATCTGGGAGAGGAGTAAATTGATGATATAACGAAATTTGAACAAAAACTTTCAATGCCAATATTTGTTGCTTGTAGGTATTCTTCACAAATGTTATCAAGAACATAGTGCTTGAGTCTTGACTTTATTAGAATTGCTGATCCACCGCAAGCCCTTCCTCTAGGGTCCTTTGTATCATATATAGTGTAGCCATAAATTTTAAAAAGACTTCTCGAAGTCAAATGAGTCTCAGATACTAACATTATATCAATATTTTTCTCCGTGAGAAAGTGCTCAAGTTCATTTTTATGTTGGCGAATGCCGTTTGCGTTCCAGAAACATATTGTTAACGTGTTCATGGCTTATTAAGTATTGCTTGAAGCAGAGTATTCTGCATTCGCAACATTTCTTGCATCATGCTAGTCATATTTGTTGTAAAATTGTTTATAGTTTGCACAAGATTTTCAATAGTGGCTTCAAGGCGATTAAAATTAAAGTTTGAGTTTGTATTTGTAGAATTATTTTGCGGTGAAACATTTTGTGTCGGAATAGAACTAGCCTTAGCAGCATCTGCATACGATACACGGGAAGTAACTGGTTGGCTCATTTGCTGAAAAGTGGCAGAGTAAGCGTTTGCTGATTGAGCTGGAGCTAATTTAGGTTTTTGCACCATAGTCTTCTTTACAAAAGAGTACACAGGACAACCTCTGTAGTTAGCGGTGTGCTTTTCTCCACAATTACTGCATTTTTTATCACTTTGATTTTTTGGTTTGTTGCAGCTAGCGGTGTTGTGTAATTCGCCGCACACAACACAAACAGAGGGTAAATTGCAGTATGTTTTTGTATGGCCATATTCTTGGCAATTATGGCACTGTACAGGACCTGAACGCTTATGTGGCTCTTCAACTGTGATTTTTCGGTACAAGAGGTATTTTAAATTATAAATTGGATGCGTCTCATTTTTTTTCAATTTTATATCATTAGGCCATATGCCAACATTACAGCACCTCTTTTGCCAAGACACATTTCCTTAGGAGTATCAAAATTAACATAATTTTCGAAATGGTTCCTACTAGAAGATATATGCCTAGAAGCGCTACTATCACAGCACCAAACATCTGCGGAAGTGCTATCATTACAACTTGCTGTTAAACTATAAGCCAGAAAAGCATTTGTTTTGCTTTTAAAATCAATTTTACTTTTGTCGTTTACATTTGAATAACATTCTGCTGCCCAATGACCAGTTTTGCCACATTTGTTACATGAAACTTTTGTTTTGCGCGAGCCATTTTATCGTTGCATTTGTTTTTCCTTGTTATTGGCTTGTTTTTGCTTTTTGCATCTTTTGCAAAAAAATCTGCTTCACTTATTTCGGCCTTATCGGTTCGTAACTCACGAGCTTCTATTGAACATAACTTTTCAATAAGAAGGTTCAATTTTTGTTGATCTGTGGGAATAATATCCCATAAATCTTTGAAATTATCATATTCTCTTCCGAGTGTTGACAATATTCGACCATTCAGCATTCTTTCGGATAATTTATTTTCTTTATGATTTTCCAGTTCGTTGTTCAAATCTACAAATAGTTTCTGCAATTTCGCCACATGTATACTAATGTCTTCCTTTTCATCACGTTTAGCTTGGAAAAACGATTCAATCAGCATATTTAAACGTTGCGTACTACTTCGTTCAAAACGGGCACATAGTTTATTCCATATGTCAGCTGCGTTTGTACAAGTTAAAACTAATTCTGCTGTTGCTCTGTTTAATGCGCTGGCAATAATACTTGCAGCCTTTGCATCGTCTTGCTGCCACTTCTGAAGCGCTGCTTTGCTTTCAGTAGTCGTGCCTGCATTTGGACACTTTCTGACACCATTTACAACGTCTTCAAGCGCGTGTGCACGAAACATCATGTTGATGTGCCATTTCCATTTCGCCCAGTCTTCAGGCCCTTCTAGTTTTTCCACTTGCAGCTTTAAATCTGTATTTGAAGACATTACTTGATGCAGTTGCAATATTAACTTTTACGTATTTAACTATATAGACAATTTAAATTTTTCTTTATTCAACGTTGCGACGTCTGGGCCCATAACCTGTTGACTTTTACTTCAGTGTTGAATAAAGATAAAAGCATGAGTTTAAAGATTTTATATAAGTATATATATTTTAGATTTCATTACACGTGAGTTCAGTAAAAAAAGGGTTATGTTACTTTCTATAATAAAAAAGGTAAAAAAAAGAAGTCAATTAAAAATGACAATTAAAATGAGAGTTGCCAGACTTAAAGTGTGCAGTGTTTTTTTTTAACAGCATCAACTTTAAACAAATGTAAATTAAATATAGGAAATATTTCTATTATAGTTACTATTACTCTAAGGTATGTATCTTAAGGAATTCAGTTTTACTTAATACAGAAAATCCTCACAAACTTTTAAGTAAATACAGATAAAAATTAAAGCAACGCTTTTTAATTTCAAATAAAAAAAAATATGAAGATATTTGACATCTATACATAAAAGACCCGGCAAATATTTACAACATCAACAAAAGACCGCACATGACATTCAAGCACGGAGCCAAACACTTATTTGTATGTATGTACACATAATATAAAATTTCTTATCAATACTTATTTATTTATTATATCTTGACAATCACACTTACATATATACATCATAAAAATATATGAACAACGCAAACCATTCAGTCAGAGCACATGCCCAAGCTAAACGACCTTATTATGGACAGAGAAACTATAAATTCCCATGATCGTATGAAAAGAAGTTCAGCGAAAGAAGCCGGACGTAGTTAAATCTGTAATGTAAACAAATTTCTCACAGGCAGACTTTAAAGCTGGACAATTTTAAGCATGACAAAATACCCAGCAACCTTGAGTATGAAAATATACTTATGTATATGTATATAGGGTTAGGGAAGTTCAGATATATGAAAATATTTTATAGAACCAAATCTCGATATTGAAAACAATTTATTTACACGTACATAAAACTACTAGCGTGAGAAAATCATACGCACACACACACACACATATACCAAATTTAATTTAAGAAAAATTCAAATTATTTCAACAACACACCACAACACAACACCCACACAAATCACGGCCAACCTCAATTCCTACAGATATACATACAAAAATTTTCACGGTCATTCCTACAAACAACACGGACAACAACACAAATCACGATCAGCCTTAAACTCCTACGAACATGCATACAGATTCCCACGGGTACATATCACTCGTACGACAACACCCTCGCCTATTCTCAAATCAATAATAGCATTAAACTTCTACAAACATATGTACATACACACAGACATGTTACTACACCAACCTCACCTACCCTTAATCATGATCAGCCTTAAATTTTCACAGACATACATACATATAGATTCCTACGTATACGTATTACAACAACATCCTCACCTCTCTTAAATCACGATCAGTCTTAAGCTCCTACAAACATATAGACTACATACACGCAGTCGATCAACCTCAACTACACCACACCCCTTCCCAATAACAGCCTCGCTTAAATTCCCCCGGACAGACACATCCACAAATCCCATGGATACATATTACTCGTACAACAACACCTCACCTACACCAAGTCACTATAAGCTTTAAATTCCTACATACTTGCAACACCTGCATATACGCAGTCGATCTACCTCAACTACACCCCGCCCCCTGTCAATCACACCCTCACACAAATTCCAACAGACAGGTATACACACACGTACACTCAATCCATCTACCTCAACTACACCACGCTCCCCCGACCAATCACAGCCTCGCACAGCAGACAGACAGACACATCCATAAACTCCCTCGGTTATATATTACAACAACAACCCCACCCACCCAAATCAAGGCCAGCCTTAAACTCCTGTATTAGCATTAGAAATAACTTTAATGTTTTTCCCGTCTGAATTATGAAAAATCATTTTCCCGTCGGCATTTGAAAAAAATAATAATCATGTTTTGCCGTCGCCATTTGAAAAAAATAATATTCATGATTTACCGTAGGCATTAGGAAAAATAATCATGTATTGCCGTCGGCATTAGGAAAAATTAACTTTCACTATTTCACACCCATTAGTATTAGGAAAAATCATTTCATGATTTTCCCTTTGGTACTAGGAAAAATAGTATTCATGATTTTCCCGTCGGGATATACATACATACATTACAAAAAAAGAAAAACCTCCTACCTATGAACCCACTTAACGTATTCCCACAAAAAACAAAATCACCCGTTCACACAATTAATGTAACCCCAAAAAAATCACCCGTTCCCACAAGGGTTAATGTAAACAAAAAACTCCTAATGTAAACAAAAAATTCCTAATGTAAACAAAAAAAAAAACATCAAAGCGTGCCGCCGAAAACTCAAGGTATCAAATTTCACAAATATCAGAAGTAGTATAAATGTAGGGATACTGGCTCAATGTATTTTTCCCATAAGGAAGGATATTCCAATACATGTATTTGATCCATAAGGAAGGATATTCTAATACATACAAATATTACTACAACAAAGTTAACTTCAAATGAGAATATATTTTCTCATAAAAAGTTTAACTAAGACATTTTTGTAAATCGAACAATTCGAATGAGATTCTCATTTGAGTAATTATATAAAAATGAGAGTTCGATTGACTCAAAAATATGTATATAAAAGACCAATTATAATTTAGTTTTAGTTATTGTTATTCAAAGATCCTTGAAATTACGTTCAACAACAATGGTAAGAATGAAGTTTAACATAACATTAGAATTTTTTTATTTATTATATGAAAGTTTAAGAAATACATATAAAATTTAACTAACTTTTGTTTGTTTTTAGATCTATCAACAAATAATATTGACATTGCCCAAGGAATAAAATCAGAATACACAAAAATTTATGATATTCCCTTAAATGAACCTTACAAGATTTTAAATTTTGAATGGAAGGTTACACAATATGGATCCAAAGTTATTGCATATTTAAAAAACAATAAGTGGTCTTATCTTCCTCAAATAATTGTTAAATATTTAAACAGAGAGGATCCTTACTAAGCAAAAATGAATGACAAATTTTGGACAATTATTTACAAAGGACGTTAATCACCAAATGGTTCAGCAATATTCGAACTAAACTATAGCTAAATTTTTTATTTGTCATAAGAAATTTTATGTAGTTACACAATTTTTAAAACAATAAATATATTTAGTAAAGTGAAGTGAGCCCCTATTATTTATTGATTTTTGTTTTTATGTTAAACATGCGCATGCACGCTAACAAAGTGAACTTGAAATCCATTTCAGGAAAATTTAGTTTGAAAAAATTAAAATGCATATATTTCAAATTCATTTTAAATTTTATGAAAATGAGAGTTTATGTTTATAATAAGTTATCTTATTTATTTTCATTTTAAGAAAAAGTATAGGACATTTAAAAATTTAATGAAAGTTAAACATGCATGTGCAAGACACATGGTCATATGTATATGTATGCATTACAATGTTTTATTACTTTTTTCATTTATATTGAAATTTTCAAAATTCTTACCAAAAAAATTACATGAAAAAATATTCCTATAAGGAAGGATATTTCCAATACATGTATTTTCCCATAAGGAAGGATATTCCAATACATGTATTTTTCCATAAGACATGCGTATGCATGCTTTTTCATGTCAGAGCACCTAAATGTATGTACTTTGCTTTACTCTAATTTTCATTTTAAGAGAAAAAAAGGATAGGACATTTAAAAATTTAATGAAAGGTAAACATGCACATGCAAGACACATGATATTAAGTATTAAAGTATTAAGAACGAGAGACATGCGTATGCATGCTTTTTTGTGCGTGTAGATTTACGTGGCTGCGTTGGTTAAATTTACATTTTATTTGTTCTGAGGAAAAGGGTACACGAAAAAAAAAAACGTGAAGGACAAACAAATATTTTTCCTTTATTGCTTAAACTCACTAATTTACAAGATCATAAATGTAGATAAATATAAAGATTTTCCAATCACAGGTAATTTTCTATAGATGAATGTATGCATATATTGTGTGCACAAAAAAAGTATAAAATAAAACAATTTTCTGAACAAAATTCTAGTCTTGTGACATTATTCAAAAACGAAGTGTTGTGTGAAAAAAACTAAATAATATTTAAAAATGAACAATAACAATTTATTTTGCCATATAAGTGAAATAATTACTTTTTCTAGTAATTCAAATAAGAAACGCCATTATCTGAAGCAACACGGTATTAAATTAAAAACAAAAAAATTTTGGGATACTCCTTTATATAGGAGAATAATTAAAAAAAATAAGGATATAAGAGAAGCTGAAGCATTATCATCTATAGAAGCCACAACACCAACTACAGTAACATATAGTGAGCCCGCAACATCAACATCAACAACACACGAGTGGTACCATCATCTATTAGAAGGAGATGAATATGTATTTTTAAGCATCAAAGAGCCCATAGATATTAGGGAGGTAATAGTTTTGCCACCGGTGGATGTAGCAGCATATTTATTGTTACATGATGGGCAGGATGATATTCTTTTAGACGTATTAAGAAGGGTTGAAAATATGGGTTAAGAGAATCATGTAAAATATTTTTCTTATTTTTTTAAATAAATAAATATGTTTTTTTTCTTTTAAATAAATACTTTTATTATCCAATTTGGTGTATAACCTTTTTCAAATATATGTTTATATTTACTTATTCTAACATTATCATTCACTTTAAACTTTGGTTTTGTAAATACTTTTAAATTGTTGCAAGCTGTATCCAATAAAATTTTTTCGTTTGATGAATTTACTTCATTGGGCGACATTTTTATTGTTCTGTGGTAAGTATTATTATATTTCTCTACAAGGTTCTTATATATGTTTAACCATTTATATGTTCCTTGATAACTAAACTCCTTCCACATCATTCCTTTAAGAGTTCTGTTAAATCTTTCTATGATGGATGCTTTCAGAACACTATATGTTGAATAGTGGTTCATTTGATTCAATTGCATTAAGTGACGAAACTGATTATTGAAGAACTCCTTACCATCATCTGTTTGTAAAGTTTTTGGTTTACGATTGCTTTTTATGAAAATGTTTTTCATGGCGTTCGATATGTTGAGTGCAGTTTTATTTTTCACTGCTATAGCCCAAGCTTTTTTTGAAAAAGAATCTATTACTGTTAAAAGGTTCTACATATTTTCCACTACCACAGAAGCTGAGCAGTAGAAAAGCTTGTGTGAATGTGCAGAACAATGACCAGTTTTGTTTTAAATGGGCTGTAGTTTCCTCAATATATAATTTTAACAAAAATGCGAATCGTATATCATCATATCCAGTCAACATAAATTTAACCCAAATAAATACACATAGAGGACTCTTGAATTTTGAAGGTTTATGCTTCCCTCTACAGATAAAAGATGTAGAGCTGTTTGAAGTGCTTAACGAATGGATAAGTGTAAATGTTTTCGGATATGATGAGGAACATAATATTATTATCGGACCATATTATAAAACAAAAGAAGTTAAATCACATCATATCAATCTTCTCTTTCTTCAAAAGGAAATTAGCTCAACAACAACAGGCCATTATGTTTGGATAAAAAATATTTCAAGGTAATATAAAACATAAATTTTTTATAAATTCCTTTCAATTGATTATTTTGTTTGTTATATATAGATTAATTAGGAACCAAACCAGCAATTTTAAGGGGAGAAATTATCTATGCAACTTTTGTTTGCAGCACTTTACAAAGGAGGACAGATTAAAAAAAAACACATCTCAGAATGTAGAAAGCGGGTAGTATATCTTCCAAATGAAGATAAGGTAATTTTAGAATTTAAAGATCATGAGAAAGCAATGGATGTACCATTTGTTATTTATGCGGATTCTGAATGCATATTTCAGAATTTTGAAACATGCATTCCGAATCCAAATAAATCATCAACAACATTTATAAACAAACATATCCCATATGCTTTCTCATATTATTTAAAATGTAGTTATGATAAGAATTTAGATAAGTTTAAGTATTTTAAGGGGGAAGATTCACCCAAAGAATTTATAAGTGAACTAGTGAAGGATGTAGTCTTCTTATATACAAATTATTTAAAAGATATGAAACCAATGATCCCTTTGAATGAAGACGAAGAACTACACTTTAGGAAGTCCACTATTTGTCATATTTGCTTAAAACCTATTGTTAATGAAGATAAAGTTAAAGACCATTGTCATTTAAGTGGGAAATATAGAGGACCTGCACATCAAAAATGATCAAAGTTCCACGTTTTATTCCTGTTGTCTTTCATAATCTTTCTTCGTATGATTCACATTTGTTTATAAAGGAACTTAATCATATTAATAATGGTTCAATAAATATTCTCCCATTAAATAAGGAATTGTACATATCCATTTCAAAAATTATCAGTATAGATAATATCAATATTGAAATTAGATTTTTAGACTCATACAGATTTATGCAGTCAAGTTTAGACTCATTAGCACATAAGTTATCAAGAACTGATTTTACTACATTAAAGTCAAGTTTTGTAGATGAAAAACAATTTTCTTTACTAATGAGAAAAGTAGTTTTTCCATATAATTATTTAAATTCAGTTGACAAACTTAAAGAACGGAATTTACCAACGAGGGAACAATTTTTCAATATACTTACAGAGACAGAATGTTCAGTAGATGATTACAACCATGCCAAGGAAGTGTGGAATGCTTTTAATTGTGAGACACTAGAAGATTATGTAATGCTTTACCTCAAAACTGATGTTTTACTTCTGACAGACGTTTTTGAGAATTTCAGACTATTATGTAAAAACATATATAAATTAGATCCATGTCATTATTATACAGCGCCAGGGCTTTCATGGGACGCAATGCTTAAAATTACGAAAATAAAATTACAACTTTTGACTGATATTGACATGATTACGTTCATCCAAAAGGGAATAAGAGGAGGAATTGTTCAATGTTCGAAAAGACATTCAAAAGCTAATAATAAATATATGACAGATTTCAACAATAAGCTTCAATCTAAGTATCTAATGTATTTAGATGCAAATAATTTATATGGGTGGGCTATGTCACAATATTTACCAGAAAGTGGATTTGAATGGGTTAGTGACATTGACGGTTTCTCCTTACATTCCATTCCCGACGATTCATCTGTTGGATATATTCTAGAAGTGGATTTGACATATCCAACAGAGATTCATGATCGTCATAACTTCTTACCATTTTGTTGCGAAAACAAAGTACCTCCAATGGCTAAAGATTCAAAGCTTATATTGGATTTGACTAACAAAACTAAATCTATATATATAAAAATAAGTCCGTAAATGTACGTCGCCGAACTACTCATAAACGCGTCGTGCGATTTCAACCAAACTTATACACTACGTAGGCAGTGGCCCATATATGGTTTATATGAAGTTTGGTTGAAATCCGATAACGCCGTCCGACAGATGGCGCCATATTTAGTTTTTTTGTGTTTTTGAACCGTAACTCAAGAACTACTGCACCGATGTTGACAAAACTTTATATACATGCTCTATGGAGCGTAAGGAGTGTTTCTGTGTAGTTTGAAGTTCGTCTGACAGATGGCGCAGTATTTATTATTTTTGTGTTTTTGCTCCGTAACTCAAGAACTACTGCACCGTAACTCAAGAACTACTGCACCGATTTAGACCAAACTTAATATACATGCTCTATGGAGCGTGAGGAGTGTTTCTGTGTAGTTTAAAGTTCGTCCGGCAGATGGCGCTATATTTAGTTTTTTTGTGTTCTTGCACCGTAACTCAAGAACTACTGCACCGATGTTGACAAAACCTTATATACATGCTTTTTGGGGCGTGAGGGGTGTTTCTGCGTAGTTTGAAGTTCGTCCGACAAATGGCGCCATATTTTTTTTTGTGATTTTGCACCGTAACTCAAGAACTACTGCACCGATTTAGATTAAACTTTATATACATGCTCTATGGGGCGCAAACAGTGTTTCTGTGTAGTTTGAAGTTCGTCTGACAGATGGCGCCATATATAGTTTTTTTTGTTTTTGCACCGTAACTCAAGAACTACTGCACCGATTTAGACCAAACTTTATATACGTGCTCTATGAGGCGTAAGGAGTGTTTCTGTGTAGTTTAAAGTTCGTCCGACAGATGGCGCAGTATTTATTATTTTTGTGTTACTGCACCGATTTGGACCAAACTTAATATACATGCTCTATGGGGCGTAAGAAGTGTTTCTGTGTAGTTTGAAGTTCGTCCGACAGATGGCGCAGTATTTATTATTTTTGTGTTTTTGCACCATAACTGAAGAACTACTGCACCGATTTGGACCAAACTTAATATACATGCTCTATGGGGCGTAAGGAGTGTTTTTGTGTAGTTTAAAGTTCGTCCGGCAGATGGCACCATATTTAGTTTTTTTGTGTTTTTGCACCGTAACTCAAGAACTACTGCACCGATGTTGACAAAACTTTATATACATGCTCTATGGGGCGTAAGGAGTGCTTCTGTGTAGTTTGAAGTTCGTCCGGCAGATGGTGCAATATTTAGTTTATTCGTGGGCAAAATCCAATTTTCATATTGTACCACCAATGCCATATACAACACTAATGTTTGCCTAGGGCCAGCAACGCGGACCGGGGTCAGCTAGTATGTTATATATTATAAAAACTTGCAACAGTGTCTAACACATGGTTTAAAGTTAAACAAAATACATAGAATATTCGTGTGTGTTCTGGCTTTCACATTTTTTCTTGTGAGTTCGGATGTTAAAACACATCCTACGCCTGTTTAAGTTGAAATTTAGAAAATAAAAATTAATAGTGTGTGTTCAAGCATCCGAATTTAGACAAGCACAATTTAAAAATTGACGATTTCAAACTTTTAGATTTTTTCGTTATCGATTTTGAGCAAAAAACTCGTATTCTTTTCACTTGTTAACAGTCTTGTGAAAAGAATACGAGTTTTTTTGCTCAAAAGTGAAGACGAAAAAATCTAAAAGTTTAAAATCGTCCATTTCCAAATTGTTTGCTTCTAAATTCGGATGCTAGAACACATACTATCAACTTGTATTTTCTAAATTTGAACTTAAACAGGCGTATCATGTGTTTTAACATCCGAACTCACAAGAAAAAATGTGAAAACGATGTGGAAGCCAGAACATACACGATTGAAATTTAAGCAGTCCGATTGGTTGAAAAGTTACATATCTTTAAATACATTTCATAGGATGAATGCTAAGAATAAATTTGAACAAAATTTCTTTAAGTTATTAAATAACGCAATATACAGAAAAACAATGGAGAACGTAGACAAACGGAAAAATATAAAAATTGTTAACTCTTGGGATAATGTTGGGAAAAAGCTTGGAGCTCGAGCTCTAATTGCCAAACCAGAATTCAGTTCTTTAAGTATTTTTGATGACAATATGATTGCAATTGAATTAAATAAAACGCATTCTATATATAATAAACCAATATATCTTGGATTTTGTGTTTTAGAGATATCTAAGTGGAAAATGTATAATTTCCATTATGATTATATGCTTCCTAAATATGAATCTAATGTAGAACTTAATTATATGGATACAGACTCCTTTATTTATACAATCTATACTGAGGATTTTTATAGAGATATTTACAATGACATTGATGATAGATTCGATACGTCTGATTATGAAAGTGATAATAAATTTAATATTCCCCAGAAAAATAAAAAAATTTTGGGAATGATGAAGGATGAAAATAATGGAGTCGTCATGAGGGAATTCATTGGTTTAAGATCTAAAATGTATTCTTTTAGTACTGAAGAAGGGAGAGAAATAAAAAAAGCAAAAGGTGTAAAAAATAATTGTTGTGCTAAGTTAAGCTTAAGTGATTATAAAAATTGTTTATACAATAAACAAATTTACTATGTGAATATGTATATATTTAAGTCAAAGCTACACAATCTGTATACTTCCTTAATAAATAAAATATCTTTAAGCTATGTAGATGAGAAAAGATATGTTCGCAAAAATAATGTAGATACCCTTGCTTGGGGACATTATGAAGAATAATTTATGAATGATACTAACGATGATTCTCTAATGGAAATTGATTATATAGATGAACAAAGAATAAATAATTTTAGAGATATATTTCTAAATGATGAGGATGACGATATTTTTAAGAAAATTAAATATCAGTTTGTATATAACTAGAATATCTATTTTTACAATTAATAAACAATATTCTGACATAATTTAAACCAAAAGCTTGATTAAGTAAAAAAAAAATTAATAAAATGCAACACACGTGTAAATCATATGTATATGTATTGGGTGTTTTTTATTGAGGTATAGAACTTTAAGTTGGCATCACTTTTTTAACTGGCGGCCATTTTGTCAGCTGTCAAGTGATTAATATTTAGTTTGGTTTGCCATTTCATCATGAACATGTTGACAAAAGAACAACGCTTGCAAATCGTGCAAATTTATTTCGAAAATAATGGTTCAGTTCGCGAAGTTTACCGCAAGCTCCGTCCATTTTATGGTCGACATAATCGTCCATCAGAGCAATTAATTCGGTTAACCATGGATCGTTTTCGCACTACGTTTACTCTATGTGATAATACGAATCCGCAGAGACGTCGAACAGTGCGCACCGAAGAAACAATTGCCGCTGTAGAGCAAAGTATTGAAGAGGACCCGAATGAATCGATTCGCCACCGTGCACAGCAATTGGAGCTTTGTCCATCAACTTTATGGAAGATTTTGCGCAAAGATCTTGGCTTGCGACCTTACAAGATCCAGCTTGTGCAAGAATTAAAGCCGCGAGACCATGCAATCGATTTATTGAAGGAAACATTCGATGAGCGCATAATTTCGCGGAATGGACCTGTCAATTGGCCACCAAGATCGTGTGATTTGACACCATTGGATTATTTTCTTTGGGGATATGTGAAGTCGCTCGTCTACGCCAACAAACCAGAAACGTTAGGGGACTTGGAAGCCAACATTCGTGGCGTTATTGCCAACATACGGCCCCATATGCTCGAAAAAGTGGTTGAAAATTGGACCTGTTGAATTGGCTTTATTCGAGCCAGCCGCGGCGGCCACATGCCCGAAATCATATTTAAACATTAATGGCATAAAATTATCCTTCCAATAAAGCCAAATTGATGGACATTAAAACGATTTTCTTGTGTTTTATTTCAATTCGAAGTTCTATACCTCTAAAAAAACACCCTGTATAAATATTTGTTTTATTTATTTCAAGTTACATTTATTGAATAAAAATTTTAAACATAGGTGACCACAATTAAATGTATTAAAGGGTTGTTTTCGTTCATAATTATATTCAATGGGTATCTTTAAATAATTAACAAGTTCAATTGGAGGTTGTAAGTTTCCAAAGCTATCAAAATATTCTTTATAGTTATGATTTTTATAATAGGCTACCCAGTGAGTTCCAGCACCACGAGAGTTATCTAGATTAACAATACCACATTCTTGAACTAATGGTTTTTTAGGCAAACGATCTCGCATAAATACACCTCTAAAATTTTCGAGTTTTTTACCATATTTTATTAAATCTAGATCAGTTAATGGTCGATTGGGTAGGTTATCTAAAAGTTTTTTGGAATCGGTTTATAATACAGTCCATATCCAGATTTATATGGTTTAAGATATAAGCCTTTTCCCATAGCAATTGATTCCATGTGTCTATTATGCCGAGTAGCCTCGGCTAGTTGTTCTTTTCCATTTTTAATATCATTTACAGCCTTAATAATAGACGATCCACCCGTAGCCAAACCACCAAGTGCGGATAAAGCTGTTAGGATTGGAATTAGTGGAAGAAATCCACCGATTTTGGGCATTGGTATAACTCTCGGTATCACAATATTAGCCCTCTTCTTCCCTTTGAAGTTCGAAGTAATGGATTTTAACGCAATTTTAACAGCAGCCTTTAAATTATCTGGTTTTTCATTTCTCAAGAGGTTAAGAGTATTTTTAACAGCTTTTGAAAACAATTTTCTATCACATGTTTTTTTTCATTTGACTCTTTTTTTTCTGTGACTTTTTAGATTTATGAATTTTTATATTGTTCATACCTAATCCGAATTTAAGTTTTGATTTCATAGCGTTTGTTACGAACCAAGCGTTAGCCTTTTCTTTGAAATCACTATCTTTAGATTGGACTTGTTGCCAAGCTTTTTTATCTAAAATTTTATCCGCTTTATGTCTCTTATTAATATCGTTTGTTTCTGAAAATGTAATATCGTGTTCCCTACAAGCTGCATCTAATGAATTTATTCCCTTATCACCTCTTGCTAAACGTTTTTCAAGTTTTGTTCCAGGTCCACAAAACTGATAACCAGGTAAATGTAGTTCAACAGGTAATTTGTTTATTAAGTTGTTTACTAATCCACTACCAATATTATACTGACTATCTTTAACTCCCTTTTTATAGTTTATATTCATTTTTATTAATTATATGCTATGTGTAATGGGATTGACACTATAAACTTAAATGATGAGGTTTCGCTATATAATAAGAAATTTATATCAAAACCAAGTTAGTTATAAAAATGCGATTAGTAAAACAAGCTAAACAAATTGTAGTAAGAAATGCGGATGAAGCACAAGAAAACGAACCGAAAATTAAACATAGTACACTTTTACCAAATTCAATACGAGCATTAATTGTAGGTCCTTCAAATTGTGGCAAAACTAATGTTATGATTAGTCTAATAGAGAGCCCCAACGGTTTAAGTTTTAAAAACATTTACATATATTCAAAATCTTTATATCAACCAAAATACTGTTATCTCAAGGAATTGATACACCCAATAAAAGGAATAAATATTTTTACATTTGCGGAAAACGAGAAAGTTATTAGTCCTACAGAAGCGAACTCACATTTTATCATAATATTTGATGATGTTATTTGTGGAAAACAAGACACTATAAGAGATTACTTTTGTATGAGTAGACATAAGAATATAGATTGTTTTTATTTATGTCAAACGTACACAAAAATCCCTAAACATCTTATACGTGATAATGCGAATATGATTATAATATTTAAACAGGATGAAATGAATTTACGACATATATATAATGATCATGTAATTGGTGATATGTCATTTAAAGAATTTACAAATATATGTAGTGAATGTTGGAAAAATAAATATGGCTTTCTTGTTATCAGTAAGGATAATTTGATAAATAAAGGGCGATATAGAAAAGGTTTTGATGAATTCATAGAACTATAAGTAAGCAGATCTTAAGTAGTTATAATGCAGATTGCAATCAGACATAAAACAGATCATTAGCAGATAAATATCAGTTGCTTAAGCAGATATCAGGCAGATCATTATTAAATATAAAGCAGATTTCAAGCACATATAAATACAATAACTATGGATAATAAATTGTTAAAGGATATTGTTAAGACAAGAGGAGTATTGAAAGCCAAATTAAAAAATCTCAAATTAGACAATATAGAACGAGTTAATATTTTAGAAGATACATTCAAACCAATAACTAAACCTTTAAATACGATAATTGGAAAAATTAATGAATATCAAACTGATGATATATTGAATGATACATCTAAGTCCATAACCAAACCTTTGAATAATATAATAAAAAAAGATGATGATTATACATAACTCAGATGATTATCAATCTAATGATAACATAACAGATCCACAACTTCCACCACTACCATCCGACGACAGTTCAAACAATTTTGATGATGCAATAAATTATAACCAAGTTACTGAAACTGATTTGAAAAAATATCCATTAGCTGAAAATATAGAATTACTCCTCAATAATAAAACAATAGATAAAATTTATGGTTTCAACATAGATGAAAGCGGAAATTGGCGATATGCAAATAATGAATTAAATTTTAATGCTGATAACTCTATTCAAATAGGGAATTCAACGTGGAAAATGACTCCAGGATTATTTGAATTAGTTTTCCATTCAAAGCCTCTACATTATAATAAAAATGATTTAAGAAAATATACAGAAATTTTAATAAGTACCAATGCTCACAAACGTCAATATCAATCAAAAAGTCAAATTAAAGGTACACGAGCTTATAAATATATTCGTATAATAAAAAATTTATTTAATACTAAACCAAATATTCTAACGAAAGGTAGTGGATTCTCGTTAAAGACTATTGATAATCGTAGATCTAGTTATATATACTGGAATGACACAAATGAATTAGTTGACTTATTTCATCAGAAAGTGTTGGTCATAATAATCACAATAACGAAATAATTTCCATTATTGAAGAATTGAAAGAAGCTGATATAATATATTAAACTAAAAATGACTTATATAAATAAGTTTGGAGAAACTTCTTTCCGACATAATCTAAATGACTCAAAGTTAAAATTATACAAATATAATTTGCAATTGAATAACATAACAAAATATATGGAAAAACTGGATAATATAATTAAAACTATTAACGAACAACGTGAAGAACTTAAAAACGATTATAATTCTCAATTAAACATTATCAAAAGGGATGTTAAAGTATTACAAGAATTAATTACAAAAGGAATCAATGAAAATGTTGAAGCTATTGGAATCAAATAAGTTATGCAAATGAAGACTTTTCAAAGAATATCGAAAAGAGATTCAATACACTTGAGGATTTTATATTTAAATCGATGAAGAGAAATGATGTAAACGTTGAGGTAAAAAAACGAAAACTTGAATTTCCTAAAATTAAAGGATAAACATTTTATATAAATATTTGACACTCATATCTGAATGCTTAACAGTAAAGAACCTTATTTCAAAATGAACTTAGATAAAAGAGAAATAGTTGATGAACTTCATAAGCAAGCGCGAAAAAATTTTAAAAGAAGACGGGTTATCATAAAAGGAATCGATGACTTATGGCAAGCGGATTTGGTTGAGATGGGCAACTACGCAACATATAATAACGGTCACCGTTATGTCTTAACAGTAATAGATTCTTTTTCAAAAAAAGCTTGGGCTATAGCAGTGAAAAATAAAACTGCACTCAACATATCGAACGCCATGAAAAACATTTTCATAAAAAGCAATCGTAAACCAAAAAATTTACAAACAGATGATGGTAAGGAGTTCTTCAATAATCAGTTTCGTCACTTAATGCAATTGAATCAAATCAACCACTATTCAACATATAGTGTTCTGAAAGCATCCATCATAGAAAGATTTAACAGAACTCTTAAAGGAATGATGTGGAAGGAGTTTAGTTATCAAGGAACATATAAATGGTTAAACATATATAAGAACCTTGTAGAGAAATATAATAATACTTACCACAGAACAATAAAAATGTCGCCCAATGAAGTAAATTCATCAAACGAAAAAATTTTATTGGATACAGCTTACAACAATTTAAAAGTATTTACAAAACCGAAGTTTAAAGTGAATGATAATGTTAGAATAAGTAAATATAAACATATATTTGAAAAAGGTTATACACCAAATTGGACTACTGAAGTATTTACGGTTAAAACTATAAAAAATACTAATCCAAATACATATATATTAAAAGATTATCAAGGACATGAAATTAAAGGAGGGTTTTATGAGTCTGAATTAATGAAAACTAGATTTCCTGAAACTTATTTGGTTGAAAAGGTTTTGAAAAGGAAAAGCAACAAAATTTATGTTAAATGGCTTGGTTTTTCTTCAGAACATAATTCTTGGATTAATATAAATTATGATTAATAATAAAAACTGTGAAAAATTTAATAATTAACTTAATCATTCATGAACCACTAAAATGTCAATTACATTAACTTTAAACGGAGACTCTTCGCATCTTGTCGCAAACTATTTTCCGCCAATTGAACTAAATGAAAATTATGTTTGCGGCTTAATAAATTTTGATACATATCATTCAATTCCAAATGTAGATGTTGAAAACAATTTATTTCATATTGGAAATCAAGAAATAACAGTTCCAGTTGGGTCATATGAATTAACTGATATAGCTGAACTACTAAAAATTAAATATCATGATATGAATCCAACCGGTTCTCTTGATGTACGAGCAAATTATAATACACTACAAACATGTATAAAAAGCACTTCTGATTTAATTTATTTTAAGAAAAAATCCTCAATTGGATCATTATTAGGCTTTAGTAGAAAAGTACTAGCACCTGGAATATAACATTACTCCGATAAAACGATAGATATAACCAAAATTAATACAGTAATCGTTGAATGCAATATTGTATGCGGTTCGTATATAAACAACATGTCTACGCATATTTTACATCAGTTTTCGCTTAACGTTAGTCCTGGATATAAAATAACAGAGACTCCAACCACTGTAATATATTTACCTGTAAATTCAAGAACAATAAATAATATACTTTTGAAAGTTGTTGAACCAGACGGAAACTTAATAAACTTTCGCGGCGAAAAAATAACAATACGATTGCATTTAAAACCTATGAAAGAATGATAATATACAACAAAAGTGATCTATCGAATGATTTAACATTTATTCAATCACCATCAGCCGAAGACGAAGGTGAAAATTCATCAAATTTTTGCAAAAAGTTAAAAATACAATACTATAAAAATAATAAACATCGAAAGCCTAAAAAATCAAACGTTTTAAATAAAACTAATCAGCATTTTTTAAAAAGTTTAGGATTTAAATTAAAATAATAAAATTAATCACGTAGTTACAACCAAGGAAAACAAACAAATGAGTAGTATAATTAATATATTGCAAAAGCCTCAAGTGGATAATTCAATTATCAAGAAGGAGTACCACAGTTATACATCATATTTACAGTCATTTAAAAATAATGATGAAATTCGTATATCAATTCAAAATCAAGATCTGTATGTTTTACCAAGTGAAAGTTTTCTATATATCGAAGGTCTTGCAACAAAGGAAGATTCAACAGTTTCTACATCCATACGTCTCTTAAACAATTGTATGGCACACCTATTTGATGAAATTCGTTATGATTGATCACACACGTCATTTGGGTTTTGCAACAGAATTAAAAAACTATGTTTCGTTGAATAAATTTGAAAGTGATAGTCTACTAAATGCAGGATGGTCACCATTTAACAATGATGGTCTTATACCCGAAAATGGATATTTTAATTTTTGTGTACCACTAAAATTACTACTTGCATTTGCCGAAGATTTTCACAAAATAATAGTTAACTCTAAGCATGAATTGATTCTGTTACAATCTAAAGATGATAAGCAAGTTTTTAAATCTCAACTATCAACTGAAAAAACCAAGTTAACAATTTTAAATATAACTTGGAAAGTACCACACATTCAACTTGCTGATGCATACAAATTGCAGATATATAAAACAATAAATAACCGTCATCCATTAAGTATATGTTTTAGAAGTTGGGATATGTATTATTATCCTTCACTTCCAGAAAGTACAACAGTTTTGTGGAATGTTAAGCTAGCTGCTCACAACGAAAGACCACGCTTCCTATTGTTAGGTCTTCGGAATAATGACAACAAGTTTCAACATTGTGATTTAAGTGATGTAAAAGTACATCTTAACTCTGATACATATCCTTGTGATGATCTAAATCTTAAGTTTGATAGAAATCGTTTTGCTATTCTATATGACATGTACTTAAAATTTCAACAAAGTTATTATTCACGCAACACCCAACCATTATTAACACCAGAAAACTTCAAAACTATGGCGCCAATAGCAGCTGTCTTGGATGTTACACATCAAAATGAATTAGTCAAAACTGGACCAATCGATATTAGAATTGAACTGAAGACTTTAAAAAATATATTACCTAATACATCTGCGTATTGTTTAATTATTCATGATAAAATATTTGAATATATTCCACTAACAAACGAAATTAGAAAATTGATATAACTTTATTTTTAGTTAGTTTAAGAGACTAATAACACTAGTTTACAAAATAAAATTTTTTTCATGTACATTTGATAAGATTTATATTTCCTTATGTATTTTTTTCCGCTGAACTCGAAAATCAAAGTTAAATTTTTTTTTATGGAACAGTTTTTGAGATATTGTGATTTTTTCAGTTTTTCGACCTTTTTTCACCTGACCCATAATATCTCGAGCTAGACTTGTCCGATTGGGTCGTTGTTGGTACTCAAATGAAAGGTATTGAGATGACAAATAAATATGTATAATTGGATCTTTAATTGGTATAGCGGTTCAAAATATATATTTCATTTTGTTGACCTGTGTTATTTGTTATTTTTATGTATTTTTACTTTGGATTTATTCAATCCATTGCTTATAACTTTTTAATTTTTCGGTCGATTTTCTTCTAGTTGGTCTTAGTTCTTATGTACATGAACCGAAACCAGACGATTTTTTAACGATTTGTACTTTTTTGTCAGTATATAATCACTGTAAAATATGATTTTTGTGAAAATGTGCCCTATTTTCATCGATATATTTTGAACCGCTATACCAATTAAAGATCCAATTATACATATTTATTTGTCATCTCAATACCTTTCATTTGAGTACCAACAACGACCCAATCGGACAAGTCTAGCTCGAGATATTATGGGTCAGGTGAAAAAAGGTCGAAAAACTGAAAAAATCACAATCACAGGGTGGCGTTGGCTGAAGTAGTTAGCACGTTGACTACAAAACCGAAGGTCCTGGGTTCAATCCCTGTATCCGACAGTCATTAAATAACAACACCACGCATTTTTCTGATGTGCATTAGTGTCCCTTTGTGTCAGTTGTTGTAGGAAAGTTCAAGTGATGAAGGCATAGTCACTGGTCACTGAACTATACCGACTTCAGCAGATACTAGTCCTAATGTAACATCAGAGCGCCCTCCTTCGTTGTGTAGCCAAATGATCGGCGAAGTAAAATAATCAATAAAATGGCTACAAGACACAGCTTCAAAAAATTAATACGCCTCATTTAACATCAGAGAGGCGCTGCAACACTGCATTATTAAAAACGTGCGAAAAAGCAGAGTTGTAAAAGAATGAAGCTTTCCTCTATCTCTCCCTTCACCACCTGTCTTCTCTCTCACTATCCCTTTCATAAAAGAAGGTAACACCTAGTAATAGTAGTAGGCATTAATTGCCTGAGTGTTACTTCTCTTTAATAAAAAAAAAAAAAAAAAAAAAAAAAACTGTTCCATAAAAAAAAATTTAACATTGATTTTCGAACTCAGCGAAAGAAAATACATAAGGAAAATCACATCTCGTCAAGTGTACATTTTCAGTGTAAACTAGTGTAATTATAGATATACATAAACTAAAAAGTAATTGTATACAATTTATATAAATGTTAACTGTAATAACATTATTGTTTATTCACAAACATTTGGTCTACATACTCAGTCACACTTATTTGTAAGGATGTTACTCAACGATATATATGAATTTTTAAAAACATGTTCACACATTGTCTCCAACGAAGAGAAAATACAAGTATTGGAATATCCTTCCTTATGGGAAAAATACATGTATTGGAATGCACATATATACTAATTAGAATGATCCTTATGGAAAAAATACATTGAGCCAGTATCCCTACATTTATATGATCCTTATGGAAAAAATACATTGAGCCAGTATCCCTACATTTATACTACTATAAGACCGGCATTTCACTACTACTAAGGTTTAGTGGCCTTCGAAAACGGCTGGCTGTTCCGTTCAACTATGTGTTGTCAGAATATTTACAACTAACTTTGATGTTATTTGTTCATTAATAATTACAATGTACAACAGCCAAAATAGCCTTTAGATAAAAGTATGCGGACTATATGGATTTCGATGCGTTAAATTCAAATCTGCTGTCAGTTTTGCTCTATCACGTAGAGATTTTTTTTTATGGGCGTGGCTAATTTTGGCCCCTAAATTAGTCGGCCATACTAATATATTTTACAATAACTCGAAAACCGCTATTTCGATTTTAATAAATAATAAACCAAAAGACGCGCCACAAAATTTTGTTAAAAAATATTGATAATCATTTCTACATATTTTTTATGGTTTTGAAGTTATTCAGAATTTAAAAAAGAAAAAAGTTTTTTATGCAAAAATCGCGTAATTTTTTTTCATGAAAATTACAATAAAATAAATTCAGTAAAGTGCGACTTTGACTCGCGCACGAAGGGTTCCGTACGTTGGGCTTTGAGCATTTTTTTAATACAGTGTTTTTTTACGTTTTTTCAGCTGAAATAATTTTTTTTTTTGCTATTTTTCGCTTTTTTCTCGTTTTGGCGATTTTTTAAATTTTGGCGATTTTTTTCATTTTGGCAATTCTTTTCATTTTGGCGATTTTTTTCATTTTGGCGATTTTTTTCATTTTGGCGATTTTTTCATTTTGGCGATTTTTTTCATTTTGGCGATTTTTTTATTTTGGCGATTTTTCCGGTTTTCCGCGATTTATTTTCGATTTAGAAATTTTTTTTAATTTGGTGCTTTTTTTCGTTTTGGCGATTTTTTTTGATTTTGGCGATTTTTTTTCGGTTTGGCGATTTTTTTGTTTTACCGGTTTTCAAAATTTCAAGAAGTTTGCTCTTACCGTTTCCAAGATACAGCAAGTTATCAAAATTACATAGTCGAAATTACATTAACTGATGGTACACCCTTTAATTAAAATTTTTTAAATTTTAGTGTTAATTGTTGTAGTCTGTATAAAAATACACTAACTTTACAAATTTCAAGTGCATATACATACAATTGTATGTATATTACATGAGATTTTAACATTTTTCGTTGCTCGTTTTGGCACACCCTTTAATTTCCAACTCTCATGTATTTGTTGTTGTAGCGGCCAAGGGTCCCATGTAATATACATACATACATACAATTGTATGTATATTACAAAGGATTTTAAAATTTTTCGTTGCTCGTTTTGGCACACCCTTTAATTTCCAACTCTCGTGTATTTGTTGTTGTAGCGGCCAAGGATCCCATGTAATATACATACGATTGTATGTATAGTACATGGGATTTTAACATTTTTCGTTGCTCGTTTTGGCACACCCTTTAATTTCCAACTCTCATGTATTTGTTGTTGTAGCGGCCAAGGGTCCCATGTAATATACATACATACATACAATTGTATGTATATTACATGGGATTTTAAAATTTTTCGTTGCTCGTTTTGGCACACCCTTTAATTTCCAACTGTCATGTATTTGTTGTTGCAGCGGCCAAGGGTCCCATGTAATATACATACATACATACAATTGTATGTATATTACATGGGATTTTAAAATTTTTCGTTGCTCGTTTTGGCACACCCTTTAATTTCCAACTCTCATGTATTTGTTGTTGTAGCGGCCAAGGGTCCCATGTAATATACATATATACAATTGTATGTATATTACATGGGATTTTAACATTTTACGTTGCTCGTTTTGGCACACCCTTTAATTTCCAACTCTCATGTATTTGTTGTTGTAGCGGCCAAGGGTCTCATGTAATATACATATATACAATTGTATGTATATTACATGGGATTTTAAAATTTTTCGTTGCTCGTTTTGGCACACCCTTTAATTTCCAACTCTCATGTATTTGTTGTTGTAGCGGCCAAGGGTCCCATGTAATATACATACATACATACAATTGTATGTATATTACATGGGATTTTAACATTTTTCATTGCTCGTTTTGGCACACCCTTTAATTTCCAACTCTCATGTATTTGTTGTTGTAGCGGCCAAGGGTCTACACACTGTGTCCAAATTTCAGGTCCGTAGCTCTTACGGTTCTCGAGAAAATACCCTGTGACGGACAGACGGACGGACGGACAGACGGACAGCGTAGCGAAAACAATAGGGTTCCATTTTCACCTTTGGTGTACGGAACCCTAAAAATCAGAAACTCACAAGTTTCATATTTTTTACATTTTTCTGAAAACCACATATCCTAGGAATAAAGACAGCTATAAAACGTGAAAATCCAGCAATAAATCTTGATTTTATTCACAATTTAAAGCAGGTACCTAAAAATGCAAAAATGTGTGTAATGCATTAAATGCAGTCACATTTACATCTGGCAGTGATGGGAAAGTTGGTACGATCGTACTTTTTTTGATACTATTTGACATGAAAAAGTACCGTAGTACTCCCCTAAGAAATTTGATACTCTCACGGGCAACTTAGAAATGCAGTCAGAAGACTCGCGCATGTATATAAATATTTTGCCAAGAATTGAATTGTTTTTTCGACAAATAGAAAGAAGCTTTATTGGTAAAGATCTTTTAGAAAAGTGTAACCAGAATTAAATATCAATATCAATATTTCATTCAATGATATTTTATGTGGCACAGAAGTTGATCTATTGAAACAACTGTTTTAAATCAGTTTAAAGAAAATTTTAAAAAGTTTATATTAAGTTCTAAGGGCAAAAGTGGACTTTGACAATGAAATGTTAGTTTGGTTTAGTAAGTTTCCCCCTGAAAGTATTTTATCTGTTAAACCAATATCATTATACCACTTTTAATTAAAATGTTCCCAGGGAAAAGAAAAAAAAGAAAAGAAAAATAATTTGAAATATTAACAACCAATATAGAGCACTGGCTTATATAAAAACGCATTAGATGAATACATGTTTCCTGATATATCGAGAGTAGCTTACGGAATTTTATCCATGCCTCACTCCGCTGTAAATGTCGAAAGGATTTTCTTTTACCAAAATTTCATGAAAACAAAATATAAATCAGCAGCCATCGTATTTTGTAACTCGCTAAAGCTAAATCTCTATCGCTAAGAATCCATAAAATCAATTTGTCGATTTTCGGCTACGAATGCAATTTTCAAACGGGTATTGATAAATCAGGTAATGGCTTAAAAATGTAATTCGCCGAAATTTTATTGCTTTATGTCATCGCCAAAAATTTTAAATTTTCTATTTGTTCATCATTTTGGCGGTCGAATTTAGCTTTAGCTTTAGCGAGCTATGGAGTACGGAGGCAAGCTTTATGTTCCAACAGTATTAAGTCTAATCCATATATATTGTATATTTGTACCTATGTATGTGTTCCTTTTTTTGTAAATGAATTTCTTATAATTTTTTGTTAATAAAATTTAAATAAGAAATATTATAATTTTGGGTACTCTCGGGATCAAAAAAGTACTAAAGAATTTGTTTTTGATACCGAAATGCAAATCTCATTTCCCATCACTGACATCTGGTAATGCTATTGAAGGGGCATTGCGGGCAGGTAACAGAACTTTAAATTGTGAATAAAATCAAGATTTATTGCTGGATTTTCATGTTTTATAGCTTGTTTTATTCCTAGGATATGTGGTTTTAAGAAAAATGTAAGAAAATATGAAACTTCTGAGTTTCTGATTTTCTTATTGTAATTTTCATGTAAAAAAATTACGCGATTTTTGCATAAAAAAACTTTTTTTTTTTAAATTCTGAATAACTTCAAAACCATAAAAAATAGGTTAAAAATGTTTATCAATATTTTTTAACAAAATTTTGTGGCGCGTCTTTTAGTTTATTATTTATTAAAATCGAAATAGTGGTTTTCGAGTTGTAGTAAAATATATTAGTTTGGCCGACTAATTTAGGGGCCAAAATTAGCCACGCCCATAAAAAAAATCTCTACGTGATAGAGCAAAACTGACAGCAGATTTGAATTTAACGCATCAAAATCCATATAGTCCGCGTATTTTTATCTAAAGGATAGCCAAAAAATGTTATTTTGTTGTACAGTGTTATCACATGTAATTTGGCTTAAAAGGCGATACGAACATTAGCCTGTTCAATTCAAAAGAATATAGAAACAAATCCAGTTCGAAAAATAATAATTAAATTAACTAAAATTAATAGTCATTGACTTGTGGCAAAAATTTAATAAAAAATATACTTAATAGTAAAAAACCAAAAAAAAGTTGGCTTAAGTAGAACAAAAATAAGCAAATTAACTAACATGTGCATAATTAGTAAAGAATAAAGGACAATGGTAAGACTGTTGTAAATTTAGAGATGGTAGATTTGAGATTTCATTACAAAACACCTTTCAGCAAACTGAAATACAATGAATTAAAAGACTTCACGTATTCCATTTGCAAAAAAGTTTCGTATATAAAGCAGAAATCTACATCAACTGACACCACACACAGTGGACAAAACACAGAAGAACGCTGATGATGAAGGTTTAGTGGCCTTCGAAAACGGCTAGCTGTTCCGTTCAACTATGTGTTGTCAGAATATTTACAACTAACTTTGATGTTATTTGTTCATTAATAATTATCACATGTAATTTGGCTTAAAAGGCGATACGAACATTAACCTGTTCAATTCATAAGAATACAGAAACAAATGCAGTTCGAAAAATATAATTAAATAAACTAAAATTAATAGTCATTGGCTTGTGGCAAAAATTAAATTAAAATATACTTAATAGTAGCAAACCAAAAAAGTTTGTCTTAAGTAGTGTAATGTGTTAATAATAAAGAATGTGGTCCTAGCATGTAGTAGTGTGTTTGTGATGTCCTAAGCCCAATTATTATTTTTATCCAGCTGTACAGAGGGTCCAGCTTATAACTAGACGTTCAAAGGAAAAAGTGAGAAGTCAATTTATAAACTAGGCAAGTTATTGCCAAATTGAGTTTTTAAATTAAAATCTGATTTATTGAATGTTTTACTTAAGTTATATACTATTTTACATTTTATTATTTTTGTGTTTCTTAATGTCTTTACTTTTGCTGACATTCTATATTAAAATAGTTTTGTAATGAAAACAAAAGTTTGTCATTTAAATTTAATAAAGTAAGCTAGAGTTGTGCTTATCAGCTCTTTTGAGTGACCGCTCTTTTCAGCTCAGCTCACTTTACGGAAGTATTTCATTCAGTTGGCTCAGTAGCTCAGTTCATTTGTAGTGAAACATTTTGTGAAGCATAAAGAAAGAGCGAAAACAGAAGCATAAAAAGTGACAGATTTATAGAGTGTGTGTGTGTCCGTGTGTGTGGTCATAGACAGCGTTACCGTTGGTGCTACTAAAGTAGTAATTTGCCACTTTTTCGACTGATTGATACTATTGTGCTACCTTTACAAAATGCACTCAAAATTTAAACTTTTTCTAATTTTTACCACTTTTTGATACTTTTTATTGTACTTTCTATTTTATTGATATAAAAGTTATGCTGTTTAATATATTAATATGTAAGCAAGCTTATACTAACTGCCAGTTTATGGAAGCTATGTAAAAATTCTCGCTTGTCTATTTATATTGAAAACAAAATCAAAGCACCCAAAATTTGTTTTTGTTTTCAATATAAATAGACAACCGAGAATAAACTGGCAGTAAATCTTTTTTTGTCATGCGTGGTTAGGTTATGCATATCTTTTGAATAATTAACATTCCCTCGCTGGCTTATATTCGTATACCTCTGTCAGTATGGATATATGTAAATATTAAAAATATTTTCCTGTTAAAATATGTAAATATGAACAAAAATTTTTCGAATATTCGAACAACTTTTTCTCATTTTTGTTCAAGCGAACAAAAATTTTCAATTTAGAATAAAAAATTATTCGAATTATTTTTGTCGAATATTCGAACAATTTCCTTAACTGCTTTGTATAAAAAGTATTTTACATTGCATAACTTTTTAATTTGTTATTAATGGGGTGTTAAGTAATCAAATTACTCCAAATTATAAATACTTTATATACATATAAATATGTTCGCTAAACGCATCTTTTCTTTTCTTCCTAGGAAAAGATAATACCTCTTTAATGGAATTAGAAGGTGTCTCACAATTCATAATAAAGAGTTTAGAAAAAAAAAATAACTACTGTTCTCTAATCGAAAGCCTTAAGAATTGAATTATTGAACGACGTAAAAAAGCATTAAATGCCTTAATATTATTCCTCAGCTTTCCTATTCAATACCTATTTTTTCAAATACACCACAAAAAGCGGAAAAAGAGTACGCGAATAATTTGTTTTCATGATTATTTTGTATTCAAAATATGCGATAATAATCTCAAATACGATGGAGTAACTGATAATGTTTCATTAACTGATTGATTAATTGATTTAAATTATTTGGAAACACCAAAGAAAGAATTACGCAAACTGTATATGATTTTTAATGCTATTTTTATATCACCAACATTAGCAATTTGCGAAAGAAACTTTTCTACCTGTTCTTTTATTAAAAGAAAAAAATGATCGTCTGCCAACTACGAGTAAAAAGTGGGATTATCTGGGGTTTTTAAATGATTTTTTAAATCAATGACATATTAAAAAGGGTTTGTAAATGTGTATAAATACCTATACTTTTTAACTAATTTCGTTTCGGTTTTTAACATCCAACATCTGGAAAAAAGTGATGTTATTTTTAATTTATTTAAATTTAAATTTTTATTAATTAAAATTTCTAAGTTTGTTATTAAAATTATTTGTTTGTGTAATGAATTAGCTTTTGTTTGTTAATAACAAAAATTAAACTAATATAGTTGGGTGTCATTTTTTGCAAACTTTTTTAAAATTATTCCAATACATTTTTGTTCGTTCGAATATTCGAACAAAAGTTCAAAATTATTCGTTTGTTCGAACAAGAAAAAAATCGTGAAATTTCATTCGAACAAATATAAAAGACGAATAGTGAATTTTTGCCAAGAATTAATAGAAACGATACAAGACTGATTTTATTAAAGTATTTATTTAGATCCAGTACTTATTAAATCAATTGAGGATACTAACTATTTTGAAATTGCTTCCGTTTTTAGTAATATAATAAGTGAACTGTAGGTTTTTGTAAAAGAGTTAAAATTACGCGTGTAAGAAAGCGTAAAAAATATCTTAATCGTAAGTGTTAATGAAAGTTTATAATCAAAATTTTATACATTTGCTTCATATACTCGTATGTATATTTAGTTTGCTGCATACTGGTGCTTCCGATAAGCGCTTTTTTTAATTGGAATCATTAGAAAATAAATTATCTAACAGACTGAAAGTTTAAGCTTGTCATTCCTTGTTATCTACCTTAAGTTTGTAGTAAAGGGATTTGAAAGACTGCATTCCAAATGATGAACCTGCTCAAAAGCACAGATATACAGTTTTAAGAAATAGGCATTTAATAACTATTTAAAATGCCTAAAAACGACCTTTTTCCGTTAATTAAAAAATATTGAGAATTCAATATTAAGATATTTATCAAAAGTTGAATAAATTTTCTCTAAAATATATAAACTGAGTTAGTTTTTTTTTTGTTAATAAGTGCCAATGTCAAAAAACCATTAAAAATATATCTGTATCTTCAGAAAATTCAAGTACATAATTTTTTATTACAAGCACATATTATATGAATTATTTTTATATTTTGTGGCTTTATTTATCATAAAAATAGTATATTTTCGTCCTTAAATATGCAAAACCTGATTTTTATTATTGATGTTTTTAAAAATAAGCAGATTTGTTTTAATTTTTCTTGTTTTTAAAGTTGCCCCTTTTTTCCTAAAATCCCCTTTTTGGTGCCATCTTGTTTTAAAAATCCCTTTTTGTTCCACTTTCTGAAATTTTACAACGGTAACGCTGGTCATACATTACAAAACAAGACAGATGAAGTATAAGAAATAAATAAAACTAAAATAGTGTAATGAGTGAAATTTGTTAATAAATATATCTACATACATATAAATACTATGTACATATGTATATACTATACATGTAGAATCAAAATTAAAATTATTTAATATATTTTAATATCACAATATGTATGTATATAAATTTTTTTATGTACTTGTGCGAAAAAAAAAAAATTGCTAAAAAAGAACAAGACTTGTATCGAACTCTTTCATTAGGTCGTTTTAGACACAAACCTATAATCTAACCCACTTAATTTACATAGGTTTGTGTCTAAAACGAGCTACTGAAAGAGTTCGATACAAATCTAAAAACCGCTCAGTACTGAGCTGAAAGCGCTCAGTGGATTGAACGGCTCACAGCGCTCAGTGAAGTGAATCGTTCAATTGAACTAGTTCGTTCATGAGCTGCACAACTCTAAAGTAAGCGTTTTGTTAATTATTACTATGAACTGTGTTGCAATGCAATTATATTATGATACAGTGTATTACAGTAAGTGAGGTACACTACACCCTCACCCTTAAGAGAAAAATTATGTAAATAATTTTTTTGTTTTTATCATTATCATTGTAACTTATAAATATAAGAATATTAAGAATGTTTACAACTAACTTTGATGTTATTTGTTCATTAATATTTATCACATGTAATTTGGCTTACAAGGCGATACGAACATTAGCCTGTTTCATAAAAATATAGAAACAAATGCAGTTCGAACTGTTAGGATGTTTTAAATTCAAAGGTCACTTTATTAATAATTCATGTGATTAATGCTAAAATTATTTGATACAGTTAAGAAAGAATTTATCAGATATTCGTCTTATAATGACATTTGCATAAAAATGGAATTAGGGTTTCCATTACATTCGTGTTGTATGTATACGTAATCGATAACTTAACATACCACCGCTCAACGCGAATATAATGTTTACAAAGAAAAATAATTATATTCACTTGCAACAACTTTAAACCCCAGTAGCTGTGTAAATAGTAAATGTTTAACTTTTGATAAATTTTTTGTTAGTATGTCGGCTATCATATCATTAGTATTTACATACTTAAGATCAATAATTTTTTCTTTTAATAAGTTTCTTAAAAAATGGTATTTAATATCAATGTGTTTACTTGCTGCATGATGTGTTGGATTTTTCGCTATCTGTTGGGCACTTAGGTTATCGCTGTTGATAACGGTTGCGCTTTTAAAATCGTTCAAACCATTTTCAGAAGTAAGTGAACGTAGGTACAACGCCTCTCTTGCTGCTACCGCCAATGCTACGTATTCAGCTTCAGTGCTGCTCCAATCTGCGTCGACAAACCCCTCAATGGGTCTTCCAGTTTTACGATAACTTAAATTCAATAGTACTCGATAGGTACCTCATAATATGTTTTAATCCGGCTAAATGTTCTTTGTGAGGGTTTTTATTACACTGCGCAAGCTTAGAAATTGAGTGGATAATATCAGGTCTGGTTGATATTCCGAGGTACATTAATTCACCTTCCATTCCTTGGTAATTCGTTGGGTCTACTTTATCGCAGTCTTTATTTTTGCAATAAACTTGAAATCCTGCATCCAAAGGTGTTGATGACGATCTGCTTTTTTGTAACATATTACGCTGTAGTAGATCCTTAATATATTGTTTCTGGTGTAAGTAAATATCTCCCAAATCACCATCTCGTTCTATCTGCATACCCAAAAAAAATTGTAGCGGACCTTTATCAATGCATTCAAAGTTGTTTAATATTTTCTGTTTTATTGTATTTACGTTATCGGTGGACTTGCTAGCTATGATGATATCATCTACATAGATTCCAATTAAATCAACACAACCATTTATATTGCTTTTGTACAAGCAAGGCTCACTTACACAGGACTTAAAGCCAATAGATGTCAATACCTCATCTAATTTAAAATTCCACTCTCTGCCTGCCTGTTTTAACCCATATATGGCTTTCTTTAGTTTTAAGACAAAATCGGGATTTTGAGCGTCTACAAAATGTTCTGGTTGATGCATGTATACTTCATCACTTAACTCGCCATTTAAGTACGCAGTACATACATCCATATGGTGTAAGTACATAATATGTATATTATATATAATATATATAATAATATTATTATGTTCCACCGCTAATGCTAGTAACCAGGGAAGGAAAATGACTTCTGGGATTTTGTACCAACTGTGAAAACAAAATGTACTTATTGGACCATGGCGGTACTATTTTTTTAAATATTTATTAATAAGAACGGAAACGTAAAAAATGTGTAAAAATTCAGAACTAAATAATTAAAAGCAGATACTTAACAAAAATGTGTATAAAAATTCAGAATAAAAAATAAAAAATAACATAAAAAATATTAAATATTGCATTCATAAGGGTACTTTCGTAGATTAGACTTGCTAGAGATCGGTTATTTTATTAACAGGCCTGTTATGTTAAGCTATGCACCGTCTAAAATAAAACACACAAACAAATTAAAGACAACATAGGCAAAATTAATGTTACCATATAGTGAAACATTGGCATTTGTAAATTGTACCAAGTAACTCGCGGTAGTACCACGGTACCAACGAGGTCAAAAATGTACAATAAAAAGTACAATTGTACCATGATTTCCATCCGTGCTAGTAACAAACGTATGGTGGAATATTTTAGAACGGGAGAAAATGTTTCTTTATAATTCACACCATATTTTTGGGAACAGCCTTTGGCTACTAGCCTAGCTTTAAACTTTTCAACTTCACCATTTTTGTCCCTTTTTAAACTAAACACCCACTTAGACCCGATAGGTTTATGACCTTTTGGCAAACTAGTTAGTGTCCAAGTTTTTTTTATTTAAAAGGGATGTATATTCCGTCTGCATTGCGTTTAACCACTCGGTAGAATATTCACCATGTAAAGCTTGATTAACACTCAAGGGTATCCATGGACAATTGTTATTAACTTGCAATGTATTAGCAGAACTTTTTTGGTCTACCTGGTCTTCCAGTTCGAACAATTTTTGGCCTGCCACGACCGACACTAGGACTTTCAGTATCATTATAATCGCTCATTTCATCTATGCTCTCAAATTCGTCGTTTTTGCTGCTTTCGTTTTCACTATCGTTTGTTGAACCGCTTTGAGTCCCATTATCACCAGAACTTTCTGCTTCCCCACACTCATCTACGTTTTCTTCAGCACATTCCTCAGCAGATGTATTTTCGGGATTTTGTTTGATATTGTTATTTTTTCGCAATTCTACTGTAAATAAATCATAACCATTACTTGAAATTTCTTCTTCTTGTTCATCAAAATCATTCTCCAAGAAAACTATGTCTCTTGCTACTACAATAGATTTTTCCATTTTACTATAAAGCCTGTAAGCTTTTGCTTCTCCAGAATAACCCACAAATACACAAGGTTTACCTTTTGGATGAAATTTTGCTTTAATTTTCTTATTAAGTACGACTGCACTACAACCAAATCTGCGGAAATATTTGACGTTGGGCCGTCTGCCGTACCACAACTCAAATGGTGATACGTTTGGAAGTAATTTAGTTGGGCAGCGGTTCCGTATATAAACTGCCGTATTAATAGCTTCAGCCCACAAAAATCGGGGAACTTTACTTTCTTCAAGCATACATCTCGACATCTCCGTCAGCGTTCTATTTGCCCGCTCTGCCACACCATTTTGTTGGGGTGTATAACTAACACTTGTTTGTCGTTTAATACCATGATCATCTAAAAACTGTTGGAAGTCGTTGTTAACGTACTCCTTCCCGTTGTCGCTTCGTAGATTTTTTATTTTACATCCAGTTTGCGTTTCACACATTTCTTTGTATTTTTTAAACACACTGAGCGGATCGGATTTTTTCTTTAGAAAGTATACGGCAATGTACCTGGAGAAATCGTCTATGAGTGTCATAAAATAAACGGAACCTCCCAACGAACTCACTCGTATTGGTCACAGATATCTGTATGGACAATTTCCAACAAACTTTTCGTTCGTATATGAGTATACGTTTTAAATGGTTTGCGTGTAATTTTACACAAGCTGCAAATTTTGCACGGACTTATATTTCGAAAGTTTACATTTATCCCGTCAACTATGTTATTTTTTTCCAAGTTTTGTAAATCTTTATAATTTAAGTGGCCGAAACGAGAATGCCAAATTTGGCATTTTGAGATTTTATTTTCATTTATTGCCATTACTTTTTCTTTATACATGACGTTTGCAAAGAATATGTCATTTTTTAAATTCGCTTCAAATATATGGTTGCCGTCTTTCATAATAACTGCCTTATTACCGGCAAAGTTTACTGTGAGGCCTTTACTTAAAATTTTACTCACTGATAGAATGTTTGTGTGTAGTTGTGGTATGAACAGATCATTATTGAGTGTGATACTAGTATATTTTGACTCTAGTTTGACATTGCCGAGGCCTCTAGCAATTACGCTCTTACCTGTTGCTAACATCACTTCTTGTTGTATTGTTTTTACATTTGTAAATGCAAAATAATCTTTGCACATATGTGAGGATGCGCCACTGTCCAAAATCCAGCTCTTTTCAGTGTTACTGAATTCGGAATGATTTGCAAGAAATGCTACTGCTGCATACTTATTGCTAACATCTTTGCACTGAGATTTTATGTGCCTTTTTTTCCGCAATTGTAGCATCTCAAATTCTTGGTACGACGACTGGCATCAGTTTTTTCACTGTGTTGAGTTTGTTGCCGGTTATTCCCAGAAACCTTACCACTTGTTTTAACAGCAAACACATTGTCGACCTTTTCTTGTCTGTCTGCTTTCCTATGCTCTTCTTTAAGAACTTTCACCTTAAGTTTTTCGAGCTTTGGCAGTACATCTTGAGCTTCAACAGCTACTACAAAGTTCCCCATCTCTGCCGGCAAACTTCATAGGAATAAAATGCTTTGCATATCATCTGTAATTTCAACATCTATCTCCTTGAGATCATCGATAACGCTGCAAAATCTGTTAATTTGCTCGGCAAATTTTTCTTCGTATTTAAAATGGAAACGAACCAATTTTTTAAACAAGTTAACCTTCCTAGCTAGACAAGGCCATCCAAGCAGAATTTGCTGTAGTACACTTTGTTAAGTTGTTTCAACTCATTTATTTACTTGTCTGTTTACAACTAACTGTTATCATCTAAAAATTAAAATACTTATAGTTAATACTTGAACAATAAAACTTAAACCTAAGTAAAAATGGATGTGTAGAGAGAATACCCAATTACTTGTCAGTAATATGACTCCTAGGTATTTGCAGGTAAATAACCTGTACTTTAAGTAAGTCAGCTAATAATACGATTCCATGGTATGTGCAGGTAAATAACCTGTTGAGTGACACATGACTTATATATTGCGCATTTTCACTACACCTCCCCTTTTAAAGAGAAAGTTCTTATAGAGATCATTGATCAAGTGATGTCGATAAGAACTTTCTTTACAAATGTTATTGATAATAGTTTTAGGTATATATAAATTTTTAATATATTATTCAATATATTATAATAACTATTCAACTTATACTAAAATGCATGTTGTGATATGATTATTATGAATATAAAAAAATTAAAAATTAAAATATATGACAAATACAATGTATCAAAGAAAAGTATACAAATAAATTATTAAAAGGTTTTCACATTCTGTTTGTTAACTTTCTGATTCTTCCCCTTTATTTTTACAGTAATATTATTTTTTTCGTCAACGTCAATGACTCTATATGGTCCCTTGTAAATTGATTCTAGTTTGTGTGCTGTGTTATTTTTTATGAATACTTCTTGACCTACGTTAATGTTAATGTTATTGAGGTTTTGGTCATGTGAATTTTTTTGATTTAGTTTTGCTTTGTTTATTAGATGTTCTGCTCTTTTCAATGCAGTTTGCAGTCTGAATTTTACCTCGTTTGAATAGTTATCAAAATTATATACAGTATCTACTTTCTCAGATGGTATTAGTGGATTATGGTTTGGTACGTTCGGAAAAATCAATTCAAATGGACAATATCCATGTACAGTTGAGGGTGTTGTGTTAAAAGCATATGTGAAATACCTTATCCATTTATCCCAATCATTTTTAGATGTGTGAACGTATGAACGTATGTATTCATTAAATGTACGGTGGGATCTTTCAACTGTTCCTAGTGTTTGGTGATGGTAAGGGGCTGACATTGATCTTTTTATGTTTAGTAGTGTAAGAAGTTCTGAAAGTACTTGATTGTTGTATTCCGTACCCATGTCACTAACTATTGTATTCATAGGTCCATAAATTAATATAAAATGTTCTACTAATGCTTTTGCAATCGTCTTAGCAGACTTATCAGTTACGGGCACCGCTACAAGGTATTTGGTTAGGTCATATATCATTGTAACAATATATTGATTTCCCTTTTCAGAAATAGGTAGGGGTCCTACAGTGTCTATTATTACCGTTTGAAAGGGTTTCTGGGGTGTTGGTGTTATAATCATATTTGGTTTTATGTGTTTTGTAGTTTTATTAGTTTGACATTGAAGACATTTCTTTACATATTGGTTAACATCTTTGGTGAAGTTCTTCCAATAATAAAATTGACGTAGTTTCTTAAGTAGTCTGTTTGTTCCAGGATGTCCGCCAAATATAGGATCATCATGAAATTTTTTCAATAAAAATTTTTGTTCTTCCCTATCTGATACGATGCTTATTCTGGGTGTGAGCGCTATTTGTAATTTATTTATATGCTGATTTGCTTTTTGTTTGAATTGTTCTATAGTTACGAGGCTAAATAAATGATCATTTAGATTAATTTGAATTTTGTTTAAATTTCTAATTATTGCTTCTCTTTCGAGAATTGGAAAAAATTGATCTAAATCAATGTTTCCATTAGCAATAATATCTCCTATATTAACTTTAGGTGCTAGCACTTGTTTGCCTCTTTTAAAAGAAATAATAGGTATTTTTCCGTTAGTATCCATTCTAAGCCTTACCCATTTCTTTACGCAATCAAACCCGATAGTTTCAACAACTTTGGGCTTTTCGTGAATCGTTTGATTATTCGTTTTCTGAATTTTATCTTTATTCCTGTTTCCTGATTGAGCTCGTGTTGTTACCATTAGAACATTGTTGGTAGAAGGAATTGATTTAATATCACTAAAGTCAATTCGAGATAGCGCGTCCGCTCCTGAATTGTCTTTTCCTCTAATGTGTTCTATAACAAAATCATATTCCTCCAGATCCATACGTATTCTTGTCAACCTACTAGATGGATTTTTTAAAGAATATAAATATGTCAATGGTTTATGATCACTACGCACAATAAATTTGTTACCATACACGTATGGTCGAAAGTGATTAATTGCCCATTGTATAGCAATCAATTCCTGTTCTATTGGCGCTTTGTTCGATTCTCCCTTGGTTAGTGCACGTGACGCATATGCAATCGGCAACTGTATACCATCTTTGTCCTGGGATAATGCAGTCTTAAGACTCTGAAAAGCCTGTTCACAATCTTCAGTCCATATAAAAGGTTCTTTCTTTCTAGTTAGTCTAGTTAAATGCGCAGAATAGTATGCAAAATTTGGTACGAAGCGTCTGTAATAATTACAGAAAGCTACAAATCGGCGAACTTCATCGCCATTCGTCGGTCTGGGATAGTTTTTAACTGAATCATATTTGCTACTATCTGGTAAAATACCTTTGTCAGTACACCTATGACCCAAATATGTAACCTCAGATCGGAAAAAGTTACATTTGTCCGGATGTAATTTTAAGTTGCATTTCCTGCATCTTTGAAAAACTGTTTCTAAATTCTTAAGCATATGCTTTACTGAGCATCCTGTCACAATGACATCATCCATATAAATAAAGGCCTTAGAAGGTGTTAAACCTGTAAAAGCCAAATTCATCATCCTTTGGAAAGAATTTGGAGCCACCTTCAAGCCATATGGTAAACGCGTGAAACGAAATGAACCATTCTCCGTCGAAAAGGAAGTAATGTCTCTTGATTTTTCATCCAATGCTATCTGATGAAATCCAGAAGTTAGATCCAGACAACAGAAAAACTTTGCTCTACCCAACTGGTCCAAAATATCCTCTATTCTGGGCAGTGGAAATTTGTCTGCTGTTAACTTTTTATTGATTTGTCGGTAATCAACTACTAGACGCCATCGCTTGTTAGGGTTATTTGGCAATGCTTTCTTTGGTACCAACATAATAGGGCTATTATAGTTGGAAGCAGATGGTTCGACGATATCATCCCGCTTAAGCTTTTCAACTTGCCTCGCTATTTCTTCCTTTTGGGAGTGAGGGGTACGATAGTTTTTAATGTACACTGGATCGTGGTCTGACACTCTTAATTTCTGTGTGTAGAAATTGTTTGTACTTATTTTGTCACTTTCCAAAGCAAAAATATCAATATATTTTGAACATAGTTCAAGCAATTCCGATTTAGCTATCTCAGGGAAATTTTTTCTCAATCTGCCTAAAATATTTTGTGTTCTTATTTTATCGACATTGGTCATATCAAGAACTTCATAATCAGACAATTTCTCATACTCAATTGATACATTGTTTAAAAATTTATTCTCACAATTTGTGTTCACTATTCTTACGTAAGGAAATTTTCTGGATATTATGCATCCAGCTACATACACTCCATCTTCAATTGTTTGACTTGGAACCACCAAATCAGAAACGTCGTTGTCAATTTTTATGGCTCTGAAAACCTCGGCTCGAGCTGGTAGTGTTATATGACCATCATTTAGACTTTCAAGTAACGGAATATCTATAGGGTTACTTAGATTAGATGGTCTCAATGAAAGTAAATTCGAATTTATATCATGTCCATATTGAATAATAGCATTATATGTTTTTAATAAATCTAGGCCCAATATACCTTGAAATGGCATTGGGAATGTATCCGAAACTACGTGAAATTTATGAGGGATCAAAAATTTTCTCACCATTAAATCAATTTGAACCGTTCCCAAGGATAAAATATTTCCTTTTCCTATTCCGGATATTTGAATAATGTCTTTCACGTTAAATTTCAATGAATTAAGCGTATTGATTTTGATTAATGAGACATCTGCTCCGGTGTCTACAAGAAATGTATTTATATATTCATTAGTTGATAGATGAATCTCAATAAAACTACTTAAGTTGAGGTTCAAGTGGAATATTGATACAGTACTAAATGATGGCCCCCTCGTTTTGGGGGGAAATCTCGTTTTCCGAGACTTCATGTGCCAATCTTATGCGACCTCTATTCGGTGGACGGTTGGCCTGGTTTCTAAAGTTATTATTTTGGCTTCCACGCCGCCAATTATTATTATTAAAATTGTTATTATTATACCTGTTGTGATTAAAGTTATTGTTCGAACGCCAGCCTTGGCCGCGCATGCGATAATTACACTGTGATACAAAAAAAAAAAAAATATTCAGGGATTCTAATGTACCAATTCGATTTTGTTGGAGTCCATGGATGACGAAAATACCGTTGGTTTTTTTAGGTCACTTCATAAAGTGATTTTATAACGGTAAATGTAGTGAAAAACGGGGTTTCAGTTTTAAACAGGTGTAACTTCTTTGTTTCCTAACGGATTTCTTTTAACTTTCCGTTGGTGTAAAGGACCGAATATTATCTTTCAACCAAGATATATTTTTTGAAAATCGACTCACAAATGGCTAAGTTACAGTCGTTGTAGTGTAGAAAAAACCCATTGAAAAAGTATTCTTTTGTTTTCCTCAGGCCATAAGTTGCTTATGAGTTACAAAAGAATACTTTTTTAATGGGTTTTTTCTACACTTCAACGACTGTAACTTAGCCATTTGTGAGTCGATTTTCAAAAAATATATCTTGGTTGAAAGATAATATTCGGTCCTTTACACCAACGGAAAGTTAAAAGAAATCCGTTAGGAAACAAAGAAGTTACACCTGTTTAAAACTGAAACCCCGTTTTTCACTACATTTACCGTTATAAAATCACTTTATGAAGTGACCTAAAAAAACCAACGGTATTTTCGTCATCCATGGACTCCAACAAAATCGAATTGGTACATTAGAATCCCTGAATATTTTTTTTTTTTTTTTTTGTATCATAGTGTTATTGAATCTGTTATTGAAATTACCAGATCCACGGCGTTTAAAGTAGAAAACTGCAGAATTTGAAGTTGAAGCTTCGGTACTAGCTTCTACGAATTTCGAAACGACTTCATTGAAGGACGAGAAGTTTCCAGTTTTAATGATAAGTTTTACCTCATCATTTGAGGCGTTTCGCGAAATGGCTTTAGCCGTATTTTGTCTTATTAATTTATCAGCAATATCTTGAGGGTAGCCTTCTCTTATATAGGCTCCACCTAGTTTCTTCGTAATCTCTTGGATCTCATCCGCATATGCGGTGGCTGATTTTGAATTTTGTTTTATGTTCATTAGCTTAGAACATAATAATTCCGACGATTCACCCTTTATGGAAGTCTGTAGTCTGCTTTTAATAGCCTGAATAGAGTTTTCATCTGTAATTAAGTTTCTTGCCTGTCCTTTCAGTTTCGTTTTAATTACCTCTATAGCGACTACCTCGTGTGTTTCTTTAATTCTGTCAATCAGAGTCAACGCGTCAAGAAAACTTTGCAGCTCATTAACGTTACCGTCAAATACAGGGACAATTTTAGTTGTCTTGTCTATAATGTCGTCCTCTGTTCGTGTCATGTTTGTTTCCGTTTTAAAATCTTCGTTTTCTTCTGTTTCAGTGATTTCCCTAACTACCTCAAATCCTAATGCGAGCGGCACCTTAGTATTAATATTATGTCGATGAAAGACTTTTATCAATTTATCTCTTAACGTCAGAAAGATCTCGTTCGCTTTTTCTTTGTGTGGGGTAGTGTATCTGTCGTAGTTTCTATGTAATGTTGCCCTAATTGAATTATAGTTTTCAATTAAATTTTGTGCGTGTTTGTCTAAGGTATCTTGTTAAATTGTCCGATTTTGGTTTAAACATTTATATGATTGTTCAAACTTAATTTGAAAAGGGCTTAGACTGTCTATTATATTTTCCCATTGCATAATACGTACATATATTTAAAATTTACAATTATTTATTTTATTTATAATTTTAGACATTTTAAAAATAAATTTACAATATACTGATGGTGTTTACAGATGAATTATAGATGTTATATATGTTGTTGTTGGGCAGCATTAACACTTCTGGCTTTCATCACCTTACATATCAGCTTGGTCAAATAAATAACTGCTAGTAATATCACCACTATTATTGATAGAGTTTCTATGTAACTTGTCTCAGCACTTTTTACTACATGTTGTTCAGTTTTTAATTGTTCACTGTTACGGAGTATTTCCACCAGATCTTTGTTGTTGTTTTCTTCAGTTGATTTTCCGACTTCGTAACCTGCCACCAGGAGTGGAATGGTTGATAAAATTTTTTTCCACCACACCATTTTAACTTGACGTTGTTTGTAAAATCCAGGAGTTTTATTATATTTTATGTCCAGAGAACTTTGTTATTTGAACTCTTTTGTTGATTTATTTTTTTTTTTTTTCAATAGGTTTAAGTTAATAGCTGTAATTGTTTCATATTGTACTTGTTGTTTGTTTCCAATTTTCAGTTAAAATTTTTTTTTTTTTGCACTTTAACAAAAATGAATCGTCATCACTTTAACTTGTGTTCGCTTTTTTTTTTTTTTTATTAAAGTTTAATGCTTTTATGTTTAAAACACTTATTTTAATTTAAATGTTTTTTCACTAATATGTCATGGTCGCCATGTTAAGTTGTTTCAACTCATTTATTTACTTGTCTGTTTACAACTAACTGTTATCATCTAAAAATTAAAATACTTATAGTTAATACTTGAACAATAAAACTTAAACCTAAGTAAAAATGGATGTGTAGAGAGAATACCCAATTACTTGCCAGTAATATGACTCCTAGGTATTTGCAGGTAAATAACCTGTACTTTAAGTAAGTCAGCTAATAATACGATTCCATGGTATGTGCAGGTAAATAACCTGTTGAGTGACACATGACTTATATATTGCGCATTTTCACTACAACTTCTTAACGTGCAATAGCTCAGATGGTTTGACACTTAAAATTATTGTAGCCAAAGCCTTTTGATCCGTCACAGCCCATGCTGCTTTTTCATCCGCTGACGCACCTGTCTTACATGGTGATATAATCACAGACCACAAATCTTGAGTCACTAATATACTCTTCATTTGGATAGCCCATGTACCATAATTATCACCAGACAACTTTTCAATTTGCGCCACAGATCCAGACATCCTTCAAAGTTATAATTATTTTAAAATTTTTAATTCAATTTTCAGTCCACGTGAAGACTGGGCCCATAACCTCTGTTAGGATGTTTTAAATTCAAAGGTCACTTTATTAATAATTCATGTGATTAATGCTAAAAGTATTTGATACAGTTAAGAAAGTATTTATCAGATATTCGTCTTGTAATGACATTTGCATAAAAATGGAATTAGGGTTTCCATTACATTCGTGTTGTATGTATACGTAATCGATAACTTAACACGAACAATAATAATTAAATTTACTAAAAATAAAATTATATTTTGAGACAGGAGAATAAAAATAATTGATACAAAACGAGAAAAAAAATTTTTTTTTGATTCGAAATTTATATTAGAGATGAATATTATGTGAATGTCTATATGCATTATATTGTTACAGAAACAATGAAATGCATAGTTGAACCATCAGCAAATAAATTTCAAATTAAAATAAACTTCTGACAATATGTCGAATAATAAATTTCTGAAATACAAAAGCTCTATTAGCGAAGAGCCCTCATAAGCAGACATATCCTTTGTACGGACAAATACTACAAATACAGACTACATCAATTAACACTAAAATTAAAAAAAATTTAAATTAAAGGGTGTTCCATCAGTTAATGCAATTTTGACTACCCAGCTAAAAAAAATATGTATGGTCCATATATTTTTAATATATGAATGTATATAAATATATATGGAAATATATAGGATTATACATTGCAAAAGTATTATACATATATGAATTAATATATGGACTAATATATGAAATTTATTATAATATATGAGGTCATATATGGAAATTTAATTATGAAGCTCTTCATATGTGGATCCATATATAGAAATAAGATGTAATATATGAATCCATATAAAAATGTATGCATACATGATATCTCACATAAGATCGTTTTTGCAATCAAAAAAGCTTGCATTTTATTAACTTGATTTTTCTCTCTCTTTTTTATCACTGGTGAATTGAAAATCTATTAGAAAATACATACGGTTTGAAAAGTTTATATGCGTACAGCCTCAACGTTTAAAAAATAAACCCCATTCTTGTACGATTTTATACATTGCGGCCGTATTAAATAAATGAAATAATCAAAGGGATATTTCTGTCATTAATTTTATAGAAAATATCGGAATAAGCTAGATATTTTTAAAAAACAAAGTTCATATTACTGCAAAAAAAGTTATTGAAAACTAGTGTTGAAATAAAATTGATAGTTTTTTTAATGACTAATTGCATTAGTTCTTAATCTAAATTTAAAATGAAAAAATTCCCATACAATCCTATTTCGAAGATTGTATGGGAATTTTATCATTAAAAAAAAACAATAAAATTTATTCACTTGAAAAAACACTTAATTGGGTTTAGAAATGTTCAGCAGTGAGCACAATACTGGAACTTAAAAGAAGTCTAGACAAAGATGTTCACTGGTTGAATCACAAATGCCAATTCAATTCTTCATGCAAATGTCTCTGCTTTTATAGCAATTCCAAGTGTTTACATTTTAGTAGTTGTATAAAAGAGTAGTAAAAATAGGTATGTTCTTGTATAGAGTTGTGCTTGAGATAAACGTTAAATTCAAAAATATGTACAAAATTGTATTTAAAATAAGAACAGAGTTCCATACAACCATATGTTAAGTTTAAAAATATATTTAAAATAAGTAGTTCAATAATGCAAGATGCTACAAATTCTTATGAAATTAATTAAAATTAATTTAAGTAATCGATGCACCTTTTCTCTTAAAATGATGAAAAATGTCTTTAAGTTCGTTTTTAATTATTTATCCATCAAATGTTTCATCAAATACAACTTCGATGTTTAAAATCTAAAAAAAAAAGTAATTTTAATAACTATGAATATGAATTTACACTTATGTCTGTATGTACATGTATGAAAATGTATGAATATATATTATCATATGTGTACATATACCCTCATTTTTCGGATCCAAACCATATATGGAATATCATAGATACTCCATACAATTTTTTTGAGCTGGGTATGTAATCTTGTAAACCGTAAGAGCAAAACTCTTAAAATTTTCAAAAACGGTAAAACTAAAAAATCAAAAAATTATAAAATCGCCAAACCGAAAAAACCGCCAAAGGAAAAAAATCGCCAAAACGAAAAAAGCACCAAATAAAAAAAAAATTTCTAGAACTAAAACCAAATGCCAAAATGAAAAAAAAATTGCCAAAATAAAAAAAAATCGCCAAAATTAAAAAAACCCCCAAAAACAAAAAAATTGCCAAAATGAAAAAAAAAATCGCCAAAATGAAAAAAAACCCCAAAAACAAAAAAATCGCCAAAATGAAAAATATCGCAAAAATTAAAAAAAAAACTCAAAAACAAAAACAAAACTCCAAAACGAGAAAAAAGCGAAAAAAAACGTTTAAACTGCAAAATTAAAAGAAAATGCTCAAAACCGAATGTACGGAACCCTTCGTCCGCGAGTCAAAGTCGAACTTTACGGAATTTTTTTTCATTGCAATGCGTACATAACAACAAAAACAAGAAAACTTTGCAACTTGCTACAATTTTATTATGAATACGGCCCTACGATTTTACTGGTAATGCAAATTAAATATCGTTATCAGTAAAAATTTACTTAATTTTTTCAGTAATCAGTAAATTTACTGTTTACTGCAATTTTTAATGCAGTACATACCCTGCAAGAAATGGAACTGACACAAGACTAGTCACGTGATCGGTCTTTAAGTCATAGGGACCAGTCCGAGTTCTAACACTTCCTATGAAGCGGACCAGTCACTTTTACATAGGGATGGCCTAGAATGGGGTTAATTGATACTTTGTATACGCCTTTTGACTTGTCACTGAACTATCCCACAGTGACCTATTCGGTTTAGAATAATATAATTATTTAAAAATGAGACATTTTTAGATTTAATTGAACTGTAGTGAATTTTAATCAGAAATAATTTCTTAATCAGGCTTGAGTTCAGTAATTTCAATTCTTATTGAATGAAATATTTTTATTAATTAATGTGAGTATCTAAAGAAGAGAAGAAAAATTAAACTAGACTTTATTAGCTGGGGGAAATACCGATATTTTTCTGTGCAGCCACGCACTTCATCAGCACCCATGTCTATCTACTGGGGGTAGAGATTATTATTAACATCAGCTATTTAACTTAAATTTCTATGAAATGGAATATGAGAATTGATTGTGTATACAATTATTGATATACCTTTGGCAAACACATTTGTAAGTATCACTATTCATTTTCTGTTTTTCCATTTTCTATTTAGGTTAGCACGAAGTTATATCACTCTACCTATGTATGTTTAAATATTCTTACTTATCTTTTACGATCATCACATTAATTATTTTTATTAATGTGTTTTTATTATTTTTCTTTAGATACCTACATTAATTAATAAAAATATTTCATTCAATAAGAATTGAAATTACTGAACTCAAGTCTGATTAAGAAACTATTTCTGATTATTATTTAAAAATGTCATTCCGAAACTTAACTGTAACAATGAAATCTTTTTGTTTTTATTGTTACAAATTCAATTATAATTTATTTTTGAGCAGATATTTTTTGGGACTCGAACTGGCAACCTCGTGCATGACAGGCTCGCACACTACCAACTCGACCACAGATGCACTCATATTTCAAAAGTATAAACACGTCTTAAGCTTAGGTTCAAATCTAATTACAGTTATGGGACTTGTTCCAGAGTGACTTGACGGTCCATTTATATCGATTCATTGTCTTTCCTATATATGTATATACTAAACCAAAAAAAAAAATATTCGTAATACATGCCCTAGCGGAGTCTTTCTTATATAGACATACTAAACAAAAAAAAATCGACGGCTTACATGGAAACACCACGCTGACTCTAGCGAACATAAATGAAGCTTAATTTAACTCAGATACATTGGGTGATTAACTATTAATATATGTACTTTTGAAACCTTTATGGTGCTACGGAATTCAGTTACGACTAACGTGACCACACGTCCCGCTACTGAAATTTTCAATCTCTTATTATATTTTTATTAAAATGTAAGTGATACAAATTCAATCAAAATATCTTTTAAGTGCAGTTATTGCTTAACTATCCAAATCCCTGTGTGATTCGTAGTTCAGCTAATTTGTATAATACAATTCTCATTATTAACATGTCATGAAGAATTTTAAAATTATCACTGCGTTATTTTCTGTCGGAATCGGCGTAATTTAAAGTTTGTGCTTGTATAGATTTATAATCCTTGACACGAACCTTGTGCTTTAACAGAGCTTTATTAGTGTCTTAACAGAGCTCTGTTAAGCTATAATGTATTTCTAAAAGACTTTTCCAGTAAATGAGGCAACCCAGATGGAAAAAAGTAATGCACCTCCTTTATTATTGCCCATGAATCTATTTCTGAAAAGCATGAATTTGAACTAGATACTCGAATTGCCAAGTTTTCAACTTGGCATTTTCTGAAGAATACGCACTTTTGGAAGTCAATGCTGTCGGATGATATTGGTCATAGATTAATGTCCAAGTGGTCCTCTAAAAACGTGCATACTCAGAATTTCTTGAAGTTCGAGTTCTTAGGCGTTCTTCAAAAAACTTTAAATTTTCCCTACCTGTATTATGTTTTCTAATGTTAGAAACTATGAAACTGTGTGTCTTATGTACGAAACTCTATATGTGCATATCACACATCCCCCTTTCTACAAGATATTTATTTTTAAATCTCAGTTTTTGATAGATCATGTCACGCTTTCAGCTTTCAATGTAGAGAAAATCCAAAGAGAAAAAAACATACATATTTATATTATTTGATAGGTCCTGGACTCAGTTACAATAGTTCCTAGAACGAGTCGCAATAACTAGAACGAGTCTGTTGAAGCTTTTTAGCTTTTAAGATGTTTAGTAATTCTCAATTACTTTATGGTAGATTTTATATAATTCCATTTTTTTTTTCAAGAATTTGGTTGGACATTGTAAACAAAAAGAAAAAACTAACTTGACCTAGTTACTTTTGTAGAAAAAACAATAAATCTACCAACCCTGGAATCAACCTTTTAGATTTTTCTGATTTAAGAAATTAATAAAGTGTGTTAAGTGAACAAAGAAATAAAAAAAAATTAATTTTATACTTTAATATTTAAATAAAATCAAAGTTGCCCTCTTTGGAGCTGTAATTTTAATTTTTTAAATTTTATACGCCAAACTTTTCTTCCAGAAGCATAAAATATATTCAATTTATAAAGGAAAAAAAAATTTTAGAACTATTTAATTTTACATAACACAAAAAGTGTAAGTTTTCCAACCCTGGAATCATAATTTAGGATTTTTCTAATTCCTTATACCAATCTAGTTCTTTAAAAAATACATAAAATATATTAAGTGAACAAAGCAAAAAGGAAAAAAGAAAAACTTTGTTTTATTTAGTTACTCTATTAAAAAGTTAAAATTTTCCATCTCTGGAGCCTTGTTTTTCATTTTTATAATTGAAAAATTTTTTTATTATTTTAAAATATATTTAATTTATAAAGGAAAAATTAATTATTTAGACGTATTTAATTTTACATAACACAAAAAGTGTAAGTTTTCCAACCCTGGAGTCATAATTTTGGATTTTTCTGATTATTGATACCAATCTAGTTTTTTAAAAAATACATAAAATATGTTAAGTTAACGAAGCAAAAACGAAATAAGAAAAAACTTGGTTTCATTTAATTCCATTAATATTAAAAAATTCAGTAAAGTGAGACTTTGACTCGCACACGAAGGGTTCCGCACATTCGGCTCTGAGCATTTTTTAATGTGGTTTTTTGCTTTTTTGAAGTTTTTTTCAGTTTTGTCGCTATTTTCTCATTTTGGGGATTTTTTTGTTTTTTTTTTTGGGTTTATTTTCATTTTGAAGATTTTTTTCATTTTGGCGATTCTTTTTTCATTTTGGCGATTTTTTTCTGGTTTTGGGGCTTTTTTTCATTTTGGCGATTTTTTTTCGTTTTTGGGGGTTTATTTTCATTTTGCAGATTTTTTCATTTTGGCGATTTTTTTGGATTTTTGCAATTATTTTTTTTTTGGGTTTTTTTTTCCATTTTGGCGATTTTTTTTAATTTTGGCGTTTTTTAATTTTGGCGATTTTTTTGGGGCTTTTTTCCATTTTGGAGATTTTTTCATTTAAGATTTTTTTTCTGTTTTTGGGGCTTTTTTTTCATTTTGGAGATATTTTTCATTTTGGCGATTTTTTCCTGTTTTTGGGTTTTTGTTTTCATTTTGGCGATTTTTTCTGTTTTTTTGGGTTTATTTCGTTTTGGCGATTTTTTTTTCATTTTTGCGTTTTTTTCATTTTGGGGACTTTTTTTCATTTTGGTGATTTTTTTTTTCATTTTGGCGATTTTTTTTTTCATTTTAGCAATTTTTCCGGTTATTCGCGATTTATTTTAGTCTTAGACATTATTTTTGTAATTTGGTGCTTCTTTCATTTTGGCGATTTTTTTTGTTTCTGGCGATTTTTTTCGATTTGGCGATTTTATAATTTTTTTATTTTTTAGTTTTACCGTTTCTGAAAATTTCAAGAGTTTTGCTCTTACGGTTTCCAAGATACAGCAAGTTGTCAAAATTGCATTAACTGATGGAACACCCTTTAATTTAAATTTTTTGAAATTTTAGTGTTAATTTTTGTAGTCTGTATAAAAATACACTAACCTTACAAATTTCAAGTGTACATATATACATACGTACATACAATTGTATGTATATCACATGAAATTTTAACATTTTTCGATGCTCGTTTTGGAACACCCTTTAATTTCCAATTCTCATGTATTTGTTGTTGTAGCGGCCAAAGGTCTACACACTGTGTCCAAATTTCAGGTCTCTAACTCTTACGGTTCTCGAGAAAATACCCTGCATAGTTTTAGACATAGTTAATTTTCCATAACACAAAAAGTTAAAGTTTTCCAACCTGGAAACGTCTTTTTATTTTTTTTATATTTTTTTAATTTAAAATTCCAATTTTAGTCGTACTGAAGTGTAAAATAAATTTATTTATTTAAAAAAAATAAAAATTTGTTTTCGGTAGTTACTTTTATATGTCAAAATGAAGTTTAAGTTTTCCAGCTCTGCAATTTTGCTGAATTTCAATACCAATCTAAGTTGGACCATTTCTGATACACCAGTCCAAGAACGAAGTCTCTAGCTTTTCTGGGAGCTTCGGAAAACCGATTTCACGTACACCAGACGGACGGACGGTGGGACGGACATCGCTTATTCGTCTTCGCTATTCATAAGGACCCAGAATATATATATTTTTTTGGTCGAAAATTAATATTATGGAAATTACACACGGAATGTCAAACCTATATATACCCTTTTCCATTTTTGGTAAAGGTTATAAAAAACGATAAAAGTAAGAAATGTGTAAATTTGTGCGATTCCCATTTTAGGTCTTTGTTACTACTACTATATTTTTGAATAGACAACTGTCTGTACAGGAATCAGAAAAAATGTATATTTTGCCACAAAAATTAAATACAAAACGTTTATTAAACAAATTTCCATACGAAATTCGTTTTCTTAATCTTTTGAAAACCAAAATTCTTTTTTATGAATACTAATGCTCTAAGCGTAAAACTGGCATGAATGGAGTCAGCATAAGTGACGAAATTTTACTTGGTTTTAACGGGTTCCTCCATAAAATTTGATATTTAAAATCGGTGTTTAATGTAGTTTTAACAGAAAAAATATTTATATTAGGAATATGTAAGTATTGATGAAAATATTCTAATGGAATCTGATAGCCCAGAAATTTTTGTTGACGACCAGATATCTATTTGTCGGATAATGACGAAAGCGTCGTCATTGCATATGAAGGAAAATCCGACATAATATATCGACTTACAAAGAAGGCCTGCAACAAATTAAGCTGTTAAAAAATTTTGTGACTTATGAGCATGTAAAGTATTTAGAACGTCACTACACGAAACAGTGTTTTAAAGAAGAAAAAAGTAAATTAAAACAAACATTCGGGACTTTTACCATACCTTGTAATAAGAAATGAAATTTGCAATAAATCAAAAAAGTTTTGGTTTCATTCTTGTTAACGGACATCTCCATCTGACGGACAAAAATTTGCTCTATGGTGAGTGTCCGTTTATGGCAGCTTTCTCTGTATTACAAAGGGGAGGTTTTTTCCATCTGAAACTCATTTTGACCAAATTTGAGTTGACGTATTTTGTGGCTGATACCAAATTATAAGTAGACCTTAAACAAGATTTTAGAAATGTATTAAATATTTATTTTAATATTGGTTGAAATTCCGTTGAAATCGGGTAATTTTGGTTCCTACGACGTGTAATTTTGAATATATATTTTGGTAACACTGCCTTTTTCAGTATCGCTTCTTGTCCAACCTTCTGTAGATGTTTAAACTCAACGGGTATTTTAAGCTTTCTAGCAGTGCGCCACTCCAGTGCGCTGGCGTGACATCAAGACCTTCCTAATAATTGTTAAGAGATGTAGTTTTTTCAAATGCAAGCACCTATTGGAGTCGTTTAGTGCACTTTTTTTAAAAGAGAAGTAACACTCAGGCAATTAATGCCTACTACTATTACTAGGTGTTACCTTCTTTAGGAAAGGGAGAGTGATATATAAGACAGGTGGTGAAGGAAGAGATAGAGCAAAGCTTCATTCTTTTACAACTCTGCTTTGTGCACTTTTTTTATTTTTTTAATAATGCAGTGTTACAGCCCTCTGATGTTAAATGAGGCAAATTAATTTTTTGAAGCTGTGTTTTGTAGCCATTTTATTGATGATTTTACTTCGCCGATGATTCTGCTACACAACGAAGGAGGGCACTGTGATGATACATTAGTATATGCTGAAATTGATATAGTTCAGTGACCAGTGGCTATGCCTTCATCACTTGAACTTTCCTACAACAGCTGATACAAAAGGACATTAATGGACATCAGAAAAATGCGTGGTGTTGCTATTTAATGACTGTTGGATATAATGATTGAACCCAGGACCATCGGTTTTGTAGTCAAAGTGCTAACTACTTCAGCCAACGCCACCCTCTTTTGAAGTGAAAATTCTCCTTTTTATACCCTTTACCAAAAATGGATATATAGGTTTGTCATTCCGTGTGTAATTTCCATAATATTAATTTGTTAATTTGCGACCAAAAAAATATATATATATTCGGGGTCCTTATGAATAGCGAAGACGAATAAGCGATGTCCGTCTGTCCGTCCGTCCGTCCGTCTGGTGTACGTGAAGTCGGTTTTCCGAAACTCCCAAAAAAGCTAGAGACTTCGTTCTTGGACTGGTGTATCAGAAATGGTCCAACTTAGATTGGTATTGAAATTCAGCAAAATCGAGCAGACGATTGCAGAGCTGGAATACTTAAACTTCATTTTGACATATAAAAGTAACTACCGAAAACAAATTTTTATTTTTTTTAATAAATAAATTTATTTTACAATTCAGTACGACTAAAATTGGAATTTTAAATTAAAAAAATATAAAAAAATAAAAAGACGTTTCCAGGGTTGGAAAACTTTAACTTTTTGTGTTATGGAAAATTAACTATGTCTAAAACTATGCAGGGTATTTTCTCGAGAACCGTAAGAGTTAGAGACCTGAAATTTGGACCGCTACAACAACAAATACATGAGAATTGGAAATTAAAGGGTGCTCCAAAACGAGCAACGAAAAATGTTAAAATTTCATGTGATATACATACAATTGTATATATGTACACTTGAAATTTGTAAGGTTAGTGTATTTTTATACAGACTACAAAAATTAACACTAAAATTTCAAAAAAATTTAAATTAAAGGGTGTTCCATCAGTTAATGCAATTTTAACAACTTGCTGTATCTTGGAAACCGTAAGAGCAAAACTCTTGAAATTTTCAGAAACGGTAAAACTAAAAAATAAAAAAATTATAAAATCGCCAAATCGAAAAAAATCGCCAGAAACAAAAAAAATCGCCAAAATGAAAAAAGCACCAAATTACAAAAATAATGTCTTAGACTAAAATAAATCGCGGATAACCGGAAAAATTGCTAAAATGAAAAAAAAATCGCCAAAATGAAAAAAAAATCACCAAAATGAAAAGAAGTCCCCAAAATGAAAAAAAACGCAGAAATGAAAAAAAAATCGCCCTAACGAAAAAAACCCCAAAAAATCAGAAAAATCGCCAAAATAAAAAAAAACGCAAAAACAGGAAAAAATCGCCAAAATTAAAAAAAGCCTTAAAACCAGAAAAAAATCGCCAAAATGAAAAAAAATCGCCAAAATGAAAAAAGAATCGCCAAAATGAAAATGAGAAAAAAGCGACAAAACTGAAAAAATCGTCTAAACTGAAAAAACTTCAAAAAAGCAAAAAAACCACATTAAAAAATGCTCAGAGCCGAATGTGCGGAACCCTTCGTGTGCGAGTCAAAGTCTCACTTTACTGAATTTTTTAATATTAATGGAATTAAATGAAACCAAGTTTTTTCTTATTTCGTTTTTACTTCGTTAACTTAACATATTTTATGTATTTTTTAAAAAACTAGATTGGTATCAATAATCAGAAAAATCCAAAATTATGACTCCAGGGTTGGAAAACTTACACTTTTTGTGTTATGTAAAATTAAATACGTCTAAATAATTAATATTTCCTTTATAAATTAAATATATTTTAAAATAATAAAAAATTTTTTCAATTATAAAAATGAAAACCAAGGCTCCAGAGATGGAAAATTTTAACTTTTTAATAGAGTAACTAAATAAAACAAAGTTTTTCTTTTTTCCTTTTTGCTTTGTTCACTTAACATATTTTATGAAAAATTAGAAAAATCCTAAATTATGATTCCAGGGTTGGAAGACTTACACTTTTTGTGTTATGTAAAATTAAATAGTTCTAAAAATTTTTTTCCTTTATAAATTGAATATATTTTATGCTTCTGGAAGAAAAGTTTGGCGTATAAAAAAAATTAAAATTACAGCTCCAAAGATGGAAACTTTGATTTTTTTTTAATATTAAAGTATAAAACTAATTTTTTTTTATTTCTTTGTTCACTTAACACACTTTATTAATTTCTTAAATCAGAAAAATCTAAAAGGTTGATTCCTGGGTTGGTAGATTTATTGTTTTTTCTACAAAAGTAACTAGGTTAAGTTAGTTTTTTCTTTTTGTTTACAAGTTTTATATACCTTATGACTTAGAATGAAATAGTTTGGCATAGAAATTAAAAAAATAAAAGACATAGCTCCAGAGCTGGAAAACTTAAATTTTTTCTGGTACATAAAACTAATTATTTCTTTGGTAATTCTATATTTTATAAAGAAATAAATTAGTATTAAGAAACTCAAAAATATGGTTACAGGGTCGGAGCTTAAAAAAAGTTTCGGTAAGAAAAATAACCAAAAATATTTTTTTTTCAGTTAAACAGATTTCATGTTTTAGGAAAATCATTACTCAAGATTTTTTATACATGTTTAATTTTTTATGGATATCTAATCTAATTGAAGTACAAACGAAGGTTTGTGCTTATTGTACTCTCAGCATAATAACTATTAATTTTTAGTAAATGGAGATAAAACTAAAATTTATCGCTAAAGACATAAAGGACATGTTCCGTTTCATTTTCCTGATACCTTTCCTTTCTGTTGAACAAATTTCAAACAAATCCTGTAGGAATAAAAGGTTTACATAATACCACGATGTATACCATTTGCAATGGTAACTTTAAATCAAGACACTAAGCAGTTTTGCAACATCAATGATTCTTAAATACGGGAAAATATAAAACAAGTTAGTTTACTTGGTATGGAGGTGCAATACTAAGAATATTTTAGAGTTATTAAATAGCAGCACGGTTTTTGAACATCTCGAGAGCGAGTAAACAAGCCCCAATTTTTTTTAAATTGTATTGACGTGACGTCGATGTTGACTGAAATAAGAATGAATGTAAAATATATGTATCTTAACCACAGAGTGTAGAGTAAAATATTTAACTATTGCTAATATCGAAAATAAAATAATTTAATCAAATTTTTTAATCGAAAAATACTGAAAGGTCACTTACTATTAATTGCTTTAGAGAAAAAAATGATAAAGTTTATCACAAAACAAATATGTATGTATGTGTCTGTATACTATATATATGTACGTACGTTGGTAAAGGGTATATAAGATTCGGCACAGCCGAATATAGCAGTCTTACTTGTTAAATCTGATTTTAGGTTCGGGTGATCTGTGCTGTTGCCATTCTCTTCTAGCTCTCCTTTTTTCACACAGGAGTTGTTTAATATCCGTAGACACTTTCTATAAACAGTGTAATTATTAAATTCAAGCATTCTTTGTTTATCGTAACGAAATTAATGTTTAAAATTTTTTTTTTATGCATGAATTTTTATTTATTGTATCTTCATATATGAACTAACAATAAGTATTCAAATCTTAAATCTAAAAAATATAATTAGGCCCGACCAATGTCGGACATAAGCTTAGTAGTAGTTATATATAATACATATGTAAGTAGTGATAATCAAAAGGAAAAAAAAATAAAAGTATTTTCAAGAAGTCCCATCTGGAGTGCTGTGAATAAGAGCCATTGTGTCCCTCTTTTTTAGGCGGATGTGTCCAGTAAAGTTCAAAATATTACGGGCAAGCGGATTAGGATGTGACTCGAGTTTTGTTAAATATTTGCCAGCGTATTTTGCAATTTCTTCAGTCACTAGTGGCATATTCAAATCACGATGTATATTTGAATTTTTGATGTACCATGGAGCCGATGTTATCATGCGTAAAATTTTATTTTGCCTGCGTTGAATTTTCTCTACATTTGAAGCTGAAGCAGTGCCCCATAGTTGAATTCCGTAGCACCATATTGGCTATAAAGCGACTTGTATATTAAAAGTTTACAGTCTAGGCTAAGTGTTGAATTTCGACCAATCAGCCAATGTACCTGAGTTAGTTTAAGTTTCATTTGAGTTAACTTAGAATCAATGTGGTGTTTCCATGTAAGTCGTCGATCAAGGTGTATACCAAGATATTTCACATGTGAATGTTGAGAAACAACTTGATTGTTAATCCGAATGGGGGAACAAGTATCTCTTCGTAAAGTAAATGTTACTTGAACACACTTTTGTTCATTTACCTTGATTCTCCATAAGTTTAACCAAAGCTCCATCTGGCTAATGTGTTCCTGGAGTTTGCGGGATGCCTCATAAGGGTTTTCATGCATACTAAGGCAGGCTGTATCGTCGGCAAATGTGGAAGTATGGATACTACTGCTCACAGGCATATCACAAGTATAAATTAAATATAAAACTGGTCCCAGTATACTCCCCTGTGGCACACCAGATGAAATTGTTTCAGGCCTACTTGTAAAGTCTCCTTCCGCAACAGTGAACTTACGGGAAATAATGTAACTTTCCAAAAGATTTAAAATGTTTATTGGTAAGTAAGTCTTCAATTTTAATATTAGGCCTTCATGCCACACTTTATCAAATGCCTGGGAAACGTCAATAAACAGCGCAGAACAATACTTTTTTCCCTCAAAAGTTCTTCTTATAAATTGAACTAATCTGTGAGTTTGTTCAATGATGCTATGCTGACTAATGCACCCACTATGCACCCACTACTAATTAGAATTGGGGACAATTTTGTTTTGAGCAGTTTTTCGAAAAGCTTTGACATTGTAGATAGTAGACTTATTGGCCTATATGACTCAGCTTTTGTTATATCTTTGCCCGGCTTTGGAATCATTTTGACCTTGGCAAGTTTCCAGTTTTGTGGATAATACTCCAGTCGTAAAATAGCATTAAATATGAATAACAGGATTCTCATTGCAATACGAGGCAAGTTCATGCATCTGATTACTAATTCCATCAATACCCGGAGCTTTCTTCGGGTTGAGTTCGGCAATTAATTTTTGTAAATCACGCGTCTTAAACTTTATGTGTTGAGGGGATAGAGCGACTATATTCGGCAAATCAGCAACACCAGTACATATATTTGGCGTAAAAACGGATTTTAAGTGCTCAGCAAATATTTTACCTTTTTCAGTATCGCTTCTTGCCCAACCTCCGGTAGATGTGCGTAGAGGTGGCTTATACTCAACGGGTGTTTTAAGCTTTCTGGCAGCGCGCCACAAGGAGTAATTAGACGCCGGTGTAACATCAAGACCCTCCAGATAATTTTTAAGAGATGCAATTTTTTCAGATGCAAGCAACTCTTGGAGTCGTTTAGTGCACTCTTTAAATCTGATTTTATTTTGTGGTGATCTGTGCTGTTGCCATTCCCTTCTAGCCCTTCTTTTTTCACGTACGAGACGTTCAATGTCTGTAGAATAAATTTTATTAAACCCAATCTGCGGATGGGAGATAGTGGCATGTTCAGCAGCCTGTTTAATATTCTCGCTGAGATTGGCAATGTTCGATTCAATATCATCGGGTGTTCTAAGCGTAATGTTTTCCGTACAATGACTGCTGAGATATTTTTTGAACCCCAGCCAATTTACACGATTGGTCATCTTCACATATGGGTCAGGTAAGTTACTTCTTAATGGGCTACAAATTGTGATGATCGTCGGGGAGTGATCGGACGAGAGATCAAGAGAAGCTTGAACTTGAATTAAATCCCTAGAGATATTTTTTATGACGCCAAAATCTATAACGTCCGGAATTTTTTGTATGTCAGTAGGCCAATAAGTGGGCTCCCCACTCGAAATGACATCCAAGCCCATTTTTGAAATAGTGTTGAACAATGCTCGACCTCTGGGTGTAACAAGGCGCGAACCCCAGAATGTATGTTTCGCATTGTAGTCTCCAGCTGCTACAAAACAAGGTCCAAGAGATTTGTAGAAATCCTCATATTGATTCTCAGTGATTGAAAATCTGGGAGGGGAGTAAATTGATGATATAACGAAATTTGAACAAAAACTTTCAATGCCAATATTTGTTGCTTGTAGGTATTCTTCACAAATGTTATCAAGAACATAGTGCTTGAGTCTTGACTTTATTAGAATTGCTGATCCACCGCAAGCCCTTCCTCTAGGGTCCTTTGTATCATATATAGTGTAGCCATAAATTTTAAAAAGACTTCTCGAAGTCAAATGAGTCTCAGATACTAACATTATATCAATATTTTTTTCCGTGAGGAAGTGCTCAAGTTCATTTTTATGTTGGCGAATGCCGTTTGCGTTCCAGAAACATATTGTTAACGTGTTCATGGCTTATTAAGTATTGCTTGAAGCAGAGTATTCTGCATTCGCAACATTTCTTGCATCATGCTAGTCATATTTGTTGTAAAATTGTTTATAGTTTGCACAAGATTTTCAATAATGGCTTCAAGGCGATTATAATTAAAGTTTGAGTTTGTATTTGTAGAATTATTTTGCGGTGAAACATTTTGTGTCGGAATAGAACTAGCCTTAGCAGCATCTGCATACGATACACGGGAAGTAACTGGTTGGCTCATTTGCTGAAAAGTGGCAGAGTAAACGTTTGCTGATTGAGCTGGAGCTAATTTAGGTTTTTGCACCATAGTCTTCTTTACAAAAGAGTACACACGACAACCTCTGTAGTTAGCGGTGTGATTACCTCCACAATTACTGCATTTTTTATCACTTTGATCTTTTGGTTTGTTGCAGCTAGCGGTGCCGTGTAATTCGCCGCACACAACACAAACAGAGGGTAAATTGCAGTATGTTTTTGTATGGCCATATTCTTGGCAATTATGGCACTGTACAGGACCTGAACGCTTATGTGGCTCTTCAACTGTGATTTTTCGGTACAAGAGGTATTTTAAATTATAAATTGGATGCGTCTCATTTTTTTTCAATTTTATATCATTAGGTTCTAGTTCAACACGAAATAGGGGTTGGGGAATCTTTTCTCTATTTATTATATTGGACACATTTTTTACCTTGAACCCCTGGAGGACGAGTGCATCTTTTATTTCTTCGGGGACAACATAACAATCTATGCCCTTCAATACGATCTGCATGTCTTTAGCGCTCTTAAGCTGGTATGTGTAGAAGCTTGTTTTACTTTTTTCAAATTCAGCAACCATTTTGCGGAAATCTTTTTCGTCATAAATTTGGATTTTAGTTTCATCGATGTTGCCACGTTTTATTGGAACAATGTGAAATTTATTCTCACCAATGACCGAAATTAATTTTTTAATAAGGGCATTTGAATTTTTTAGTCTCAAATAGATTGGTGGCGGCTTGGATGTTTTGTTCGAGGATACCTCGGGTTTGTCGTTGTCATCTTGAAAAATTTTAAAGCGGTTTTGGCGATTAGTTGAGGCTGCGCTGTTATCCCTAGACACTTTTGGAGCAGATGAGATTTTTGAAGAATTCGGGCTTCGCCCGCGCTTTAAAATTGTAATGTATCTGTCCATTCCAACTTGTACCTTGAGTTTCGAGCCGCTGTTATCTGTAGTGATAACTTTGTTAAGTGATAAACACGAGCCTGAAGGGGATGATATTACTGACTTAAATGAAGAAGTACTGGGCAACTGTAATGTTAATGCATCATTACTATTTGGCATTGGACAAAGCGAAGTTGATCGCTGACGAAAAATTGGCGTTGCCGTTAACAAAAGATTTTCATCAGATTTATTTTTTATATTTTTTTCATTCAGAGTTTCAGAACTCACAGTAAAATAAGCATTTCTGCCGTTAGAACTCACTTCAAGTTTTTCTGTATTTGAGGAATTCATACAAAGAATTCCTCAAGGGTTATTCGTTTATGTTTTTTTTTTTTATTTTCGGTATTTTTTGTTTTTGTTATTTATGATTGTTTGTTTGACTTTGAGGTATTCCTCAATATCACTTGTTTAAGTTTTTTTTCGGTTTTTTTGTTTTTGTTATTTTTACTATGTAAAAAATATTAGCAAAGCAGAAAGCTTATTTATTAAAGACAGTATGTATGTACCTATTACGAATAATATGTACTACAATATTTTTTTTTTGTATATGTAATTTTTGTTTGTTTGGTAAGTAAGTAAAATTCCGCTATTCGACTGTTCGCTATGAAGGTACCACGAGAACTGAATGCTTAAAATAACAATTAGTTATTGTTATTTTTCAACGACCACACATTTGTTTCAGAGAGCATAATATTGTTTTCTCAACCATTCTACAACCATATCTTTTGTTTGCGTGTATGTATGTATATAATTTGTTTGAAAATTTGAATCTATATTTATTTTAACAAAATCTACAGTGGGAGTCCAATCTTCCAGATCAGCATCTAATATATTCAACTATGAAAGCTTCAGTTTGCCAGTATTTACCTTCGAGCTACTTGTTGGTTGGTTGGTTTTTATTAGGTCTAACTTTGAAAAACTACGTTAAGCAGATGCACTAATGTGAGGTTAAGTAAATATGTAAACGGAAAATTTGTATAGGTTTGACAATAAATCCTGGACAAGGCCATCCTTTAAACTTACTACTTCATGTCATGTTCAGCATACACAATTTTAAGTAGCTCATTTTCTTTAGTTCATTAACAAACACGTCAAACGCATAAGAAAACTCGGAAACAATCGCGAAATAATTTATGTCTTTATTGGACTTTAAAAGTACTGGATCCAAGTACGTTAGTACACTAAACTTTTTATTCTTAATATAAATTCTTGATAGTATTTCTCCACACTGTTTTTGATAAAAAGTTAAAAGTTTACTTTTACTAATAATTATAAAATTTGCAGATAATCTTTTAGCACATACATATCTGTGACAATAAATAATAATAGCTTCAGTTGATACAAGTGCTTTTTCATTTTTAAACATATTCTTATTCTCTTCCTCAAGATCTATCACTCAGCTATATTTCAATTATAAAATATTAATAAAACTACACGCATTTATATTTTAATTTAAATATTTTTGGAAAATATTACATAAGCCTTATCATCTTAACTTTTTTTTCAATATTTTTATATATTTATTTATTGTATCTTCAAAAATGAACTAACAATAAGTAATCAAATCTTAAATCTAAATATAATTATTAGGCCCGACCAGTATCGGACATAAACTTAGTGATAATTATAAATAATACATAAGTAGTGATAATCAAAAAGGAAAAAAAAGAAGTATTAAGCAGTCCCATCTGGAGTGTTGAGTATAAGAGCCCTTGTGTCCCTCTTTTTTAAGCGGATGTGTCCAGTAAAGCTCAAAATATTACGGGCAAGCGGATTAGGATGTGACTCGAGTTTAGTTAAATATTTGCCTGCATATTTTTCAATTTCTTCACTCACTAGTGGCATATTTAAATCACGATGAATATTTGAATTTTTAATGTACCATGGAGCAGATATTATCAAACGTAAAATTTTGTTTTGCCTTCGTTGGATTTTCTCAATATTTGAAGCTGAAGCAGTGCCCCATAGCTGAATTCCATAGCACCATATTGGCTTCAAAAGCGACTTGTATATCAAAAGTTTGCAGTCTAGGCTGAGTGTTGAATTTCTGCCAATTAACCAATATATTTGAGTTAATTTAAGTTTCATTTGGGTTAACTTAGAGTCAATATGATATTTCCATGTAAACCTTCGATCAAGGTGTATTCCAAGGTATTTCACTTGAGAATGTTGAGGAATAGGGTAAACGTTATATGAACACACTTTTGTTCATTTACTTTTATTCTCCATAAATTCAACCATATTTCAAGCTGGGTAATGTGTGCTTGGAGATTGCGGGATGCCTCATCAGGGTTTTTGTGAATACTCAAACAGGCTGTATCATCGGCAAATGTAGAAGTGTGGATGTTATTGCTCACAGGCATATCACAAGTATATATTAGATACAAGACTGGCCCCAGAATACTACCCTGTGGCACACCAGAAGATATAGACTCGGGTACACTCATGAAGTCTCCTTCCACAACGGTAAATTTCCTATCAACAATATAACTTTCCAAAAGTTTTTGTATGTTTATTGATAGGTATGTCTTCAATTTTAAAACTAGGCCTTCGTGCCATACTTTATCAAATGCCTGAGAAACATCAATAAAAAGGGCAGAACAATACTTTTTTTCTTCAAATGTCCTCCTTACAACTTGAACCAATCTATGCGTTTGCTCAATAGTGCTATGCTGACTTCTAAAGCCAAATTGATGGTCTGTGATGCACCCACTATCAGCTAAAATTGTGGACAATTTAGTCATGAGCAGCTTTTCGAAAAGCTTTGAAATTGTTGATAGTAAGCTTATAGGCCTATATGACTCAGCCTTGGTAAGATCTTTGCCTGGCTTTGGAATCATTTTAATCTTAATAAGTTACCAGTTATGTGGAAAATACTGCATTCGTAAGATTGCATTAAAAAATAAAAAATTAATTAAATAGCAAGATTCTTATTGCAATATGAGGCAAGTTCATCAGCATCTTGTTACTAATGCCATGAATACCTGGAGCTTTCTTCGGGTCGAGTTCAGCAACTATTTGTTGTAGTTCACGCATCTTAAACCTTAAGGGACGAGGGGGTAGAGATACTACACTCGGTAATCCGGCAGCACCCGTACATGAATTGGGAGTGAATACAGATTTTAAATGCTCAGAAAATAAGTTACCTTTCTCACTATCGCTTCTTGCCCAGCCTTCGGTCGAAGTACGCAGTGGTGATTGGAGATCAACGGGTCTTTTATGATTTCTAGTAGCGCGCCATACAGAGTAATTAGATGTTGACGTTACATCAAGACCTTCTAAATACTTTTCCAGTAATGCAGTCTTTTCTAAGGATAGCAGCTCTTTGAGTCGTTTAGTACATTCTTTAAGTCTAATTTTATTTAGGGGTGATCGGTGTTGTTGCCATTCTCTTCTAGCTCTCCTTTTTTCACATACAAGACGTTCAATTTCCGTAGAATAAATTCTATTAAAGCCAGTCTGCCGATAGGAAGTAGTGGCATGTTCAGCAGCCTGTTTAATATATTCGTTAAGATTGGCAATATTAAATTCAATATCATCAGGTGATCTAAGCCGAATGTTTTCTACGCAGTGTCTACTAAGATATTTTTTGAATCCTAGCCAGTTGACCCTATTATTCGTTTTCGCATATGAGTTAGTTAAATCACTCCTTAGTGGGTTGAAAACTGTAACTGTTGTGGGAGAGTGATCGGAGGACAGATCTAGAGAGCCCTCTACGTGAATTAAGTCCCTATGGATATTTTTCGTGACGCCAAAATCTATAACATCTGGAATTTTTCTTACGTCAGTAGGCCAATAAGTAGGCTCCCCACTCGAAATGACATCTAAGCCCATTTTTGAAATTGTATTAAACAACGCACTACCTCTAGGTGTAACAAGACGCGAGCCCCAGTACGTATGTTTTGCATTGTAGTCACCAGCTGCCACGAAACAAGATCCAAGCGATTTGTAGAACTTCTCATACTGATCTTCGGTAACTGAAAATCTGGGAGGTGAGTAAATTGAAGATATCACGAAATTCGCAGAAAAATTTTCTACGAAAATATTCGTAGCTTGCATATATTCTTCACTAACGTTCTCAAGGATATAGTGCTTGAGTCTTGACTTAATTAGAATTGCTGATCCACCGCATGCTCTCCCTCTCGGGCCCTTTGAATCATATAGAGTTTAACCATTTATTTTAAATCAGCTTCTCGAATTCAAGTGAGTCTGAGACCAACATTATATCAATATTTTTTTCCGTGAGGAAGTGCTCAAGTTCATTTTTATGTTGGCGAATGCCGTTTGCATTCCAGAAACATAGTTTTAACGTGTTCATGGTTTGTTGACTAATGCTTGAAGCAGAATATTCTGCACTCTCAGCATTTCTTGCATCATGCTAGTCATATTTGTTGTAAAGTTGTTTATAGTTAGCACCAGATTATTGATGTACTAAGCGATACCCACCATGGAAAAATTAGTCCACTTTTATTGTCACCAGCTCAACTAAAAAACGAATTAAGGGTAATAAAGGCTCACCTTCCAACACGCCGAACACTTCCAATTGAAGACGACAGTTTAATTCAACTATAAAAATTGATGAAGGTCAAAGGAGCAGTAACAAAGAATGAAGTCATTTTCGAAGTAATGTTACCTTTAGTCGACCATCAATTTTTTGAACTCTTTAACATAATTCCGATACCGACCATAAGGGACAATACTTTAATATCAATTCACCTAGAGGAATCATTTCTTGCCATGAACCCCCATAGAGATGAATACATTCCATTCACAACCCATGAGATATCAAACTGTATTACGCCTAAGGATGAGGTATTTATATGCAATAACAAACAGTTCAAACTTAGGAAGAATGAGGGGAGTGATTCCTGCGAAATTAATATGTTCAACAGCCGACAAACAACTAAATGCAAGCTCATTCGACTGGTAGGCAATTCCACATGGACACAACTAAGGTTTCCAAATAAATGGATCTTCGCTACCACCACAAAATTAGAGATATCAGCAGTTTGCGGTTCCGAACATACCCAATATACAATAAACGGCACAGGAATAATAGAGATTGAAGCGAGCTGCACACTCAAAGGCACGTTTATCACAATCCAAGGTCTCTTTGGTTTATCGAATACTCTACACACATCATATGCTCAATTGCGGCCCATAGATCATATTAGCACACCGCAAGAAATAAGTAAAATATTCAATACCACCAATAACCAGATTGAAATCCATCAAAAACAACTAAGCGCACTGAAAAGGCAACTAGACGACTCAACCATTGTTCACATACCAGCACTCATCAATTCCAATAGTTTTCACCATCATGCAATCAGCTATTCTGCGCTTGTAATCTCCATACTATTCGCCATTTTAATCATCAACACATATTTTAAACATCAAAAGAACAGCAATTCCAAATGCAACCAAACCACCCCTCAGCCAGTTCCATCACCACGAGCCATCAACATCGATGTTGAAGATATCTAAATTCAACCTTGTAGAACCATCAACCATGGGTTAATGCGGGGGAGAATGTTGACACTTAGTTCAACATGAAGAGTAGGTCATTTAATTTCACATTAAACCTATGTCATTGAACTTGCCATTATTCACTTAAACACAAATATGCCAATACAGCCAATTCAAACACAATAATTAAAATTAAGTCAACAAGAAAGTTACTCATTGACCAATAGCTGATTAAGCATTGTATTTTTTGTTATTATAAAATTAATTTAAGCATTTTATTATTAAGTTAAAGTAAGCATTTATTCTTGTTATTAGTAATTAATTTAGTATAAAAGCAAGAATTAAAATAAAGAATTTGTCAATCTTCTTAATACCCCTTAATTGCGCAATTAGAGCATTTTTGCAATTAAGACCTTAATTGACAACAATTTACCATACAATAAGTCAATTAATAAATTGAGCAATTACTAGTTAATTGTATCACTAATTGCGTAAAACTCGAAATGCAACCCTGATGATAAATGTTTTTATTAAGAACTGTGTTCAGTGAGCAGAAAAATTTCATATAATGGCGAGCCAAACGTCAAAAAATATACATACATATAAACAAAACAAATATACATACATACATACATGTAAAGAAAACAAACTGAACAATATGAACTCCAATAAATAAATAAATAATTAAATAAAAAATAAATGGCTGGTGAAGAAGTTTTTTTTTTAAATTCATAGATAAATTTATTAACAAATATCTTTTATAAATAGGAAAAAAAATTTAGAGGATGAGGCTCGCGTTGACTGAGACCAGTGAAGCTGCTCTATTGGAGTTGTGGCCATGTCGAATAGAGGAGCTTCGTGGCCAAAGAGAGAACAATCACGTATATAATGAGAAAGCGGATGAGCTGCAGAAGTTTCCATGCAGCCCGCGCGATGTGCACGTTAAGTTAAAAAATTAGTGCAAGGAGATATAGCTGCAGCTTTCGTAAACTTTCTAAAATTGACAAGTTTTTCTTTTCCTTTTTTTTAAGCACTGATAATTTTTAATAAAAAATCGATCGCATTGACTCCAAGAGCTTCATATTTCTGTTATATGTAATTAAAATTTCTTTTAAACCAAAATTTGCATCAATTTTAAAAAAATTTACAAACACAAATATTCACAAAACAAATAAAAACAATGTTTTTTCCAGCTGTCATATGATAATTGAGTCAGCTAAATTGAGTATGTGTGAACAGTAAATTTAATTGCGCAATTAAAATTAAATTGACTCAATTAAAAATGCATGTCTGAACACAGTATAAGGTGTAACGACGAAAGTCGGGTGACCCTCGTTTTAGCCGTACAACCTAGAGAATGTCACCAGATTTATGGGCCAAGCACCCGAAACCAATTTATTTTTCTTTTAATCAAAGTAATTTGTATTAACTATTACAATTGCATAATATCATTAATATTATCCCACATATTATTTTTGTTATAATAATAACATTATATTATTTAGTTAGTCAATAATTTAGACGTACTCAGATGAGCAAACATATTCATTTGTTATTGAAACATCAATTTAAAACTAACGCATTTTTTTAGATGGAGTCGCCATCTATATGTAAATTATTGTACTATTGCAAATAAGTTGACATTTTTAAACAACCATTATTTCGTAAGTTACGCTTTATGACAACTAAGTAATAGCAGATATTTTTGGGTATATAAGGAAGAATCTTATTATCAAATGGGGAGTCTGCTGCTAGCTGTCAGCAAGGTAAGAACACAAAGTTGAACGTGGTGTTACACATCCATCAGCATTGTACTTGCCTCTAAACACATCTAGTGGACAGACTTATAATAGCACAACTAGTGTAGAATATTTGTCGCAGCTGTAGGTTGTGTGGTGTTACACATCCCGCCTACACCTGTTATCGATCTCCACGAGCACACCGCTCCTTCTGAGCAATTCCGTCGCGTTCTCACACGCGCAGTTTGTAGGTTGTGTGGTGTTACACATCCCGCCTGCATCTGCGTGCATAGTGACAGTGCTCTACACGAGCATACGTTTTACCGCTCCCTCTGAGCATTTGTTTCTCGCGTTCTCACACGCGCAGCCTGTAGGTTGTGTGGTGTTACACATCCCGCCTGCAGCTGTGTGATAGTGACTGCGCTCTGCCGAGCTCTTTCTTTCTGACCGCGCTCATTAGTCATTTGAGTTGTCATTTAAAATAATAAATTTAATTTTGTAATTTAAAAGTAAATAAATATTCGGCATTGAATGGACTTCGTGTTTTACTCTCTCATGGTCTCAAAAATCAATAAATTTTTGTAGACGAATCCTGGACATCGCTGAGTTTTACCCCAGCCTAAGAAACATCGTTACAAAGGCATTTAAAGTGTTTTACTGATTGATCTTTACTACGTTTTTCAAGTTCAAGTGCTTGAAGGACAGCCCGGCAAACAAAAATAGTGTCAATACAAGTTTATGTGCTTGGATTGAAATAACTGTTGCCAAATAATTCAGTGTAACCATTTATTTTAAAGCAGCTTCTCGAAGTCAAGTGAGTCTCAGAGACCAACATTATATCAATATTTTTACCTCCACAATTACTGCATTTCTTTTCTGCTTGTACTTTTGGCTTGGTACAGTTAGCAGTACCATGCAATTCACCGCAGATAACACAAACTGTAGGTAATTTGCAGTAGGTTTTTGTGTGGCCATATTCTTGGCAATTATGGCACTGTACGGGACCTGAACGCTTACGTGGCTCTTCAACTGTGATTTTTCGGTGTAAGAGGTATTTTAGACTATAAATTGGGTGCGTCTCGTTTTTTTTAACTGTATATCATTCGGCTCCAGTTCAACACGAAATAGAGGCTGAGGAATCTTCTCTCTATTGATTATATTGGTAACATTTTTTACCTTAAATCCTTGTTCGATAAGTGCACATTTTACTTCTTCGGGCTCAACATATGAATCTATGCCCTTTAATACTATTTGTAGACCTTTAGCACTCTTAAGTTGATATGTGTAAAAATTTGTTTTTTTTTTCAAACTCACTAACAATTTTTCGGAAATCTTTTTCATCATATATTTGGATTTTGGTTTCATGAATATTACCTCGTTTAATTGGAATAATGTGAAAAGTATTTTCACCAATGGTCGACAGTAGATTTTTTAGAAGCGCGTTAGTATTTTTTTCTCTCAGATAAATAGGTGGTGGCTTCAAAGACTTTTGCGATGATGCAGCTGGCTTGTCGTTTTTGTCTTGCAATAATGAAAAACGATTTTGTCGATTGATAGAAGATGTGCTGTTATCCCTAGACATCTTTGGGGCGGATCCAATTTTAGTAGAATTTGGGCTTCCCCCGCGCTTTAAAATAGTTATATATCTGTCCATTCCTACTTGTACCTTTGGTTTTGAACTACTGTTATCTTCAGTGACAACTTGTTTAAGTGATGACCACGAGCCCGAAGCGGATGATATCGCTGAGTTAAATGTAGAAGTACTACGCAATAATGTCAACGATTCACTAGTTGGCATTGGACAAAGCGAAGTTGATCGCTGACGAAACTGTGGTTTTGCCGTTAGAAAAAGTCTATCAGATTTTTGATTTTTATTAAGAGCTTCAGAACTCACAGCAAGTCTATTATCAGAATTTTTGTTTTTATTGTTATCATTATGAGCATCAAAACTCACAGTAAAATAGGCATTTCTGCCGTTAGAACTCACTTCACTTTTTTTTTCTTTGGGGTACTCATAAAGAGTATTCCTCAAGGGTACTTTGTATGTTTTTTTGTTTACGGTTTTTTTTTTTGTTTTTGTTATTTCTATATGTAAAAATATTATCAAAGCAAAAAAATGCTTATTTATCAAAGTTAATATGTACTACGAATATTTTTTGTATGATTTTTTTTTGTTTAGTTTGTATGTAAGAAAAATTCCGCTATTACGTCTGTTCACTATGAAGGTACAACGAGAACTCATCATCTTAACTTAACTTAATTTTTTTAATATGCAGCTACAATAATATTAAAATGTATGAGCATTAAAACTTGTGTACACTTAAGTTCAATAACTAACAGCCCATTACAATTTTTCGTCATAAAAAATTATCTTATCTCAGGTTTTCTGGATTTTTCAATTTAACCTAAAGCACTGAACTCGACTTACTATTAATAAAAATTATTTTGCCTTTCAATATGGTAGCTTAAGTTCACTTTAGTTTTTATTTTTCTGCCAATGGATTATTTCATAACATCTTAACTAAAAAACATCGAATATTACCTAATAAAAATTTATTTTACAAAATTAACAGCTGTTTTCTAAATAAATGTATATTTTTTTCGGTGGCTAAATATTTTATATTAAAATAAAACACAATTAATTTTAGACAAAATCCTTAATATCTCAACACACGAAATATCGACCTAAGCCATTATTATTTATATATATAATAGATATACATATCTATCTCACTTTCAGCTTCATGGACAATATATACATTTGCCAACGATATCTTTAACTTATAAAATGTTAATAAAATCTATATTTTAAATATTTTTTTTTTTGGTATTTACATATCCTTTTTTTACAAATTAACGAAGAAGGGGAACAATTTTACAAAAAGTATCAAATTCAGCTGATAAGAAAGGGGGACAAAAAGTGGCAAAGCAGTCGAAAAAGTGCCAATTTGCCACTTTAGTCGGACAAACGGCCACGCTGATTCTTTACTTAATATCAAAGCTACTCCAAGTCTTACTAAAGATCTTAAATGACATGCCACTTGTCTAATAATCAAAGCGAGAGGTGGTCTACTTTGCTTAAATGCCAATCCCGAATCCCGGGATTTTCGGGATTCAGTCAATCCCGAAATTGTTTACTAAGTTTTGTTTGTTTTATAAAAATAAATTCATCATAACTTTCCCTATGTGAAGATAGTTATGTATTTCCAAACCATGTATTTTCTTCTTTCCTTTATTAATTGCAAATCTGTTTGAAGATAATAAGCAATTTTTAGCAGCTTTAATTATAATATATTAAACAATAAAAGTGTTCACGTCAACACTTTGCAACTGTGTAAAATGCATAATTGCACTTTCTAATATCATACTTTACCCATAAGTTTTTTGGAAATAATAAAATTACGTGATTGTTATCCTAAAATTGAGATTGAAAATTACTTATAATGGGTGTTTTTTATTGAGGTATAGAACTTTAAGTTGGCATCACTTTTTTAACTGGCGGCCATTTTGTCAGCTGTCAAGTGATTAATATTTAGTTTGGTTTGCCATTTCATCATGAACAGGTTGACAAAAGAACAACGCTTGCAAATCGTGCAAATTTATTTCGAAAATAATGGTTCAGTTCGCGAAGTTTACCGCAAGCTCCGTCCATTTTATGGTCGACATAATCGTCCATCAGAGCAATTAATTCGGTTAACCATGGATCGTTTTCGCACTACGTTTACTCTATGTGATAATACGCATCCGCAGAGACGTCGAACAGTGCGCACCGAAGAAACAATTGCCGGTGTAGAGCAAAGTGTTGAAGAGGACCCGAATAAATCGATTCGCCACCGTGCACAGCAATTGGAGCTTTGTCCATCAACTTTATGGAAGATTTTGAAGATTTTGAATGTGGATGAGTTGTGGTTCCAACAAGACGGCGCTACATGCCACACAGCGCACGTCACAATCGATTTATTGAAGGAAACATTCGATGAGCGCATAATTTCGCGGAATGGACCTGTCAATTGGCCACCAAGATCGTGTGATTTGACACCATTGGATTATTTTCTTTGGGGATATGTGAAGTCGCTCGTCTACGCAAACAAACAAGAAACGTTAGGGGACTTGGAAGCCAACATTCGTGGCGTTATTGCCAACATACGGCCCCATATGCTCGAAAAAGTGGTTGAAAATTGGACCTGTAGAATTGGCTTTATTCGAGCCAGCCGCGGCGGCCACATGCCCGAAATCATATTTAAACATTAATGGCATAAAATTATCCTTCCAATAAAGCCAAATTGATGGACATTAAAACGATTTTCTTGTGTTTTATTTCAATTCGAAGTTCTATACCTCTAAAAAAAAACACCCTTTATATGTATGTATGTATTTTCACTAGTTAAGAATTGAGACGCTTAGCACAATAACTCTGTAAGCCACATGGAATCAAAAACTGATTTTATGTGCTCAATTTATTGCTAGGTACCATAGCTTTATATGCTTAAAAGATTTTAAGTAAATTCGATTAATTTAGCGGTATAATTATTATATATACTTCTTCCAAAATGATATATTTTTGTTTTGTTTTCCTCAATAACTCTGTATGTCACACTAACTTTACTTGTTCTTTTTTTCATTGATGGATTTTAATGAAACTGGAATCTTTTTTTCAAGTTCTTCATAGAGAAAACAGTGCCTACTAAATGCTTCATAAAATAGAACAAAATTAATGAGAACTCTCTATGGTTTTTTTTTCAATAAGTTACGCCTTTTTGCATTTTATATATGACTAGCTGACCCCGGTACGCGTTGCTGGCCCTAAGCAAACATTAGTGTTGTATATGGCATTGGTGGTACAATATGAAAATTGGATTTTGCCCACGAATAAACTAAATATTGCGCCATCTGCCGGACGAACTTTAAACTACACAAAAACACTCCTAACACCCCATAAAACATGTACATATGTATATAAAGTTTTGTGAACATCGGTGCAGTAGTTCTTGAGTTACGGTGCAAAAACACAAAAAAACTAAATATGGCGCTATCTGCCGGACGAACTTTAAACTACACAGAAACACTCCTTACGCCCCATACAGCATGTATATTAGGTTTGGTCTAAATCGGTGTAGTAGTTCTTGAGTTACGGTGCAAAATCACAAAAAAAAACTAAATATGGCGCCATTTGTCGGACGAACTTCAAACTACACAGAAACACTCCTCACGCCCCATAGAGCATGTATATAAGGCTTTGTCAACATCGGTGTAGTAGTTCTTGAGTTACGGTGCAAAAACACAAAAATAATAAATACTGCGCCATCTGTCGGACGAACTTCAAACTACACAGAAACACTCCTCACGCCCCATAGAGCATGTATATAAAGTTTGGTCTAAATCGGTGCAGTAGTTCTTGAGTTACGGTGCAAAAACACAAAAAATTAAATATGGCGCCATCTGTCGGACGGCGTTATCGGATTTCAACCAAACTTCATATAAACCATATATGGGCCACTGCCTACGTAGTGTATAAGTTTGGTTGAAATCGCACGACGCGTTTATGATTAGTTCGGCGACGTACATATACGGACTTATTTTTATATATATAGATATAGAATTTAAATGAAAATACATACGAGTATAAGCGAAGCAGAAAGAATAAAGACATAATTTTTTTTAAGTCGCCTCATATAAACAAGAAGAAACCCTAATTGAAAAAATCAATAAGATAACCTCATAAAAATTACAAGATTTCTTCTTGATTTTTTTCAAAAAGGTTTTCTTCTTGTTTATATGAGGCGACTTAAAAAGTACAAATAAATAATTGTATGGATGTAATAATTTAGCAAATGAAAGATTACAGTGCAATGTAATCAATTCTTTCAATTCTCATACAAATTATTTGGACTTATAATACCTGGTTTTCGCTATTTTGAGTGTTAAAACTTTCCTTTTTCTCCTTCTGGCATACGATACAGTAGCAGTTTTGCATTATTATGTTGTTTCTTCAGTAGGTTTGAAGACTTCTGTAGCTTAGAAGTATAAAGTTAGCTAATAACTTATTTTAAGACCAAATAGTCCCTGCTCGGGCGCCAATGAATAATCTTTAAGCTTTCTTAAAGACTTTAAACTGAGTTCAGTAGGTTTGAAAGTGATGAACGTCTTCAGTACAGTTTGATTTCAAGAATAATTTATTTTTTACAAAATGGTTGTACAAATGATCTTATATACTAAAATTCCCAAGATATTACATGCATTATAGCATAAAATAGTAGGTAATGCGAATTAACGCTAGTTTTAAATTCATTGACAAATATTGAAACAACATTTTTATTCAAATTAATTTTAAGTATAGACTAAACAAGCCCGAAAATAGTTATGTATTAATTATAACGTACGGCGCAATAGTTTGGTGGCAAAAGACTCGACAAATTGTGGCGACAACTAAACTCTGTAAATGTCAGAAATTGACGGGTCTTCTTGCAACAGGCGCAATGAGGTCATGTCCAACCTTAGCCATTGAGGCCTTGATTGGACTACCACCCATACAAATCTTTATAAGATCATCTGCGACAATAGCCGCTTATAGGATGGGTCTCGGGACATCTGCTCGTTGTGTTGGCAACGGGCACTCGTCGGTCTTGAGTACAATGCCCAAATTAGGACTGCTAGGAATACCTAGTGATAGGATAAACTGTGAACTGAGGTTCGACAGGAGATTTAATATCACAATTCCACCCAGGGCAGTATGGGACGAAAACAGTCCAGTTGTGGATTCCAGAAGTTTATGGTGGTATACGGATGGATCCAAAACGGAGTTGGTGTTGTAGTTTTTGGGCCCAACGTAAAAAACCTCTTTACCCTTGGGCATTAATTTAAATAGGGGCATTAGAGGTGCGCATATAGCTATCTTTTCCTATAGTCAGACAGCTCTTAAGTCTCTCCTTTCAAGGGAGTTTTAGAGTGATTTGACTCATTACAAAAGCTATCCATAAGGAAGGTTTTTATTTATTGGATACCTGGCCACAGCGGTCATCCAGGGAATGAGGAAGCGGATGAACTCGCCAAGAGGACCTCTGCTGCTTCTTTTCTGGGCGTAAGTCAGTCGTCTGTGTTGTCTCTGATCAAAGAAGATGTCACTTTGAGCTCTAAGGAGATGTGGCTGTCTTCTTCTGGTTTAAGACAGGCCAAAGCTTTGATGCAGCCATTTACATATAATGGCATCCTGAACTTCAGTAGGAATAATTTACGGCTCAAGTTCGTTCACCATTGTGTCGCTTGTGCTTGGAAGATGACGAGGAGACGAGGACACACATTCTTTGTGAGTGTATCGTATTGTGCAACAGTAGAAGGCGTGTTTTTCATTCTGAGTTTCTGTGCTCAGATGATATTAGGCGGTCTTCTCCAATATCTGTACTGACCTTCATACGGAGGGTCACACAGAGATTGAATTAATCTAATTCATAGATCTATCTTACAAAAGATCCATCAGGTGTCGCAGTGCCTTTGTCTTTGGACTAGATCTTCCCCCTATTCTAACCAAAACGGCAACGCTGATTGTATGGTATTGTAAAATATATGGTGTATTTAATACAGTCATTTGTGTGGTTGTGTACTTGTGTGCGTTGTCTGGCACAAGTATAAAAAGGCGATCTCAGGACACTTATCTAATATTAAACATTTCGTTTGCAAATTTCAAGCAAACCACTAAGATACGAGTAATACGGTGTTTTTAGTATATTTATTTGTAAGTGAGAGAGACTACCCTTGGGAGTTAGGACTCTTTTTCCAAAAGGTGAATCGATAAACTTGTAAATAAGAACTGAGCAATTCTCTTATAATCGGGTTTTGTTTAAGAGAGTTTTCGATATTGCTCCTCTCCCCTGGTCGGATGGAAATAGAGCCTGCCTGTGGTCACAATTTGCCAAGGCGAATCTATTACTGATTTACAATATTACAATACTCCGCGGTAAATTTATTGAGAACAAAAAGATCTGTAGAGTTTGTTTCTCTTCTCACGAGTAGGAACTACCTTTTGAAACTAGGACACTTTTTCCAAAGGCTAATCTACTTCGCGATTATAGAGCTAAATCTAAAGAGAAGGATCACGAGATTTTTGAGAACAACGCGTCAAGTTTGAGTCTCGTTTTTTTTATTTTTATATACAATTTTAGTTTCTTGTTTTTTCCTTTTTTATATGTGATATGGATACACGATTTAATAATTCTAATTAACTTTCCTTTGTTTTTTTTATTAAGTAAATAAATATTGTCATTATTATGAAACGAACCTGTTGTACTTGTTTCATTTTCTTCCAAGTAACCAAGGGAAGGTACGTTACATTTTCCATATAATCTACACGACTCTAGACTCCGGTGAGCCTAACCTACCCACCAGGGAATCCGCGTCGTTACAAGACTACAGGTAATTTTATTAATATAACTGGCATATTTTTTGTTAGTTTATTAACAAAACCAACAATTTTCAATAATTATTATAAAATACTAGCTAAACCCTGTATGCTTCGCTACCCCAATCGACTTTAACGTTTACCCCAATCGTCTTTTAAATTTCATTTACATCGATTTGAAAGTGTCCTAGGAGCAGAAATTACGTACATAGACTATGTTTTCTTCTATGCTCTAAATTTCATTAAAATCGATTTCAACATTTCGGAGGAACAGGACTCATCCCCTGGCCCCTTGCTCTTCTTACTTTCGAGAAGGTGCATAGAGTATGTCTCCTTCCAAACGAAGGAGTATCTATATTTTAAATTTCACTAATATCGAGTTGACTCAGACATTTTCCCCCTTCCTACTCATGGTCCTACTTTGGATAATGTCTAATGTCATTTTGTGACTTTTTAGACGCAGATTTATGTTCTGAATTTCATCAAAATCGGTTGGAACGTTTTGGAGGGGCAGAAATTACCCCCTTTTTCTCTCTCCTGGTTCTAGTTTTGAAAATGTACATAGCCTATCTAAGTTTTTAGATGCAGATCTATCTATGTTCTAAATTTTATTAAAATCGGTTTGAACGTTTCGGACGTCAGAAATGTCCCCCTATCGCCCTCCTGGTCCTAGTTTTAAAAACTTACATAGCTTATGTGACCTTCTATTTTATTAAAATTGTTTCGAACGTTTCGGAGGAGCAGACATTTCCCTGTATCGCCCTCCTGGTGCTAGTTTTAAAAATGTACATAGCCTTTGCGACTTTTTAGATACAGAATTATCTATGTACTAAATTTCATCAAAATCCGTTGAAACGTTTCGGAGGGGCAGAAATGTTCCCCCAATAGCCCTCCTTTTCCTAGTTTTAAAAATTTAGATAGCCTTTGTGATTCCTTGGACGCAGATCTATCTATGTTCTAAATTTTATTAAAATCGGTTTGAATGTTTCGGAGGGATAGAAATTTCACCCGTAACGCCCTCCTCGTTCTAGTTTTGAAAATTTACAGAGCCTATGTAAACTCTTAGATCCTAATATATCTATGTTCTGAATTTTATTAAAATTAATTTTAATATTTCGGAGGGGCGGAAATGTCCCCCTATCGCCCTCCTGGTCCTAGTTTTAAAACTGCACAGAGCCGATGTGAATTTTTAGATGTTCTAGATTTAATTAAAATCGGTTTGAACGTTTTAAAAATGTACATAGCATATGTGACCCCTATATATGTTCTAAATTTCATTGAAATCGGTTCGAACGTTTCAGAGGGGCCTATGTGACTTTTGAAACATAGATCTATCTTTGTTCTAAATTTAATCAAAATCGCTTGGAACGTTTCGGAGGGGCAGATATTTCCCTCTATTGCCGTGCTGGTGATAGTTTTAAAAATATATATAACCTATGTGACTTTTTAGATGCAGATCTGTCTGTGTTCTAAATTTCATAAAAATCGGTTTAGACGATTCGTAGGTGTAGAAATTTCCGCCTATCGCCCTCCTGGTCCTAGAATTAAAAAAAGGAAGGAAGGAGTTGCTCAGAAAGAGTCTACCAAATTTGATTGCGATCGTTTGTATGAAGTTTATAGGGCATCTCTAAAAAAATTAAAAAAAATTATAATCCCATAATTCTCGTCCAGACTTGCAATTTTATTTGCTGAAATTTTTAAAATTCTGCCTTGATATTGTATAAGTGTCCACAATAGACAATTCTAGTTTTGCAATTAGGTATTAAAAAATTCTATTTCACAATAAAAATTAACAATTTCTACAGTTTGTGTTATTTGCGGTGAATTGCACGGTACTGCTAGTTAGTACAACTAAAAGATCAAGCAGAAAAAATGCAATAATTGTGGAGGTAATCCCACCGCTAACTATAGAGGATGTCCTGTATATTCTTTCGTTAAACACTAAAGTAGCCCCAGCACAAACAGCAAACGCTTACTCCGCCGCTCTTGCCCAAGTGAACCAACCAGTTAGTTCACGTGTATCGTATGCTAATGCTGCTAAGACAAGCTCTATTCCCACACAAAATGTTTCACGGCCAAATACTTCAACAAATACAAACTCAGGCTTTAATTCTAATCGCCTTGAAGCTACTATTAAAAATCTGGTGCAAACTATAAACAATTTACAACAAATATGACTAGCAAGAACAGTTCTAGTTGAACCTTCATAGTGAACAACGTCATAGCAGATTTTTTTTTACATACATACGAAACAAAAATAAAAATAAAATAAAAAAAACAACAAAATCAACAATCATACAAAAAAAATATTCGTAATAAATATTCACCTTGATAAATAAGCTTATTGGCTTTACAAATATTTTTTTACATGCCAAGAGACAACAAAAACAAAACAACCGCAAGCAAACACAAACAAAGTACCCTTGAGGAATACTCTATATGACTACCTCAAAGGAAAAATATTGTGAAGTGAGTTCTAACGGCAGGAATGCCTATTTTACTGTGAGTTCTGAAACTCTTAATGAAAACATTAAAAACACAAAATCAAATGATAGCGGAAAATCCACTTTTTCGTCAGCGATCAACTTCGCTTTCTCCAATGCCAACTAGTGAATCGTTAACATAACAATTGCCTAGTACTTCTTCATTTAGGTCAGCGATATCATCCGCTTTGGGCTCGCGTTCATCACTTAACCAAGTTATCAACACAGATAACAGTAGTTCAAAACCAAAGGTAGAAGTAGGAATGGACAGATATATAACTGTTTTAAAGCGCGGGCGAAGCCCAAGTTCTACTAAAATTGAATCTGCCCCAAAGATGTCTAGGGATAACAACGCATCTTCTATCAATCGTCAAAATCGTTTTTCATTATTGCAAGGCAAAAACAACAAGCCCGCTGCATCATCGCAAAAGTCTTTTAAACCACCACCTATTTATCTGAGAGAAAAAAATTCTAACGCGCTTCTAAAAAAACTACTGTCGACCATTGGTGAAAATACTTTTCACATCATTCCAATTAAACGAAGTAATATTGATTAAACTAAAATCCAAATATATGATAAAAAAGGTTTCCGAAAAATTGTTAGTGAGTTTGAAAAAAATAAAACAAATTTTTACACTTACCAACTTACGCCTAGAAATAGTATTAAAGGGCATAGATTCATATGTTGAGCCCGAAGAAGTAAAATGTGCACTTATCGACCAAGGATTTAAGGTAAAAAATGTTACCAATATAATCAATAGAGAGAATATTCCCCAGCCTTAATTTCGTGCTGAACTGGAGCCGAATGATATACAGTTGAAAAAAACGAGACGCACCCAATTTATAGTCTAAAATACCTCTTATACCGAAAAATCACAGTTGAAGAGCCACATAAGCGTTCAGGACCCGTACAGTGCCATAATTGCCAAGAATATGGCCACACAAAAACTTACTGCAAATTACCTACAGTTCGTGTTATTTGCGGTGAATTGCATAGTACTGCTAGCTGTACTAAGCCAAAAGATCAAGCTGAAATAATGTAGTAATTGTGGAGGTAATCACACCGCTAACTACAGAGGATGCCCTGTATATTCTTTCGTTAAACAGGCTATGGGTCAAAGACCAAAATTAGCTCCAGTTCAATCAGCAAATGCTTACTCCGCCACTCTTCCTCAAACTAGCCAGCTAGTTACTTCACGTGTATCGTATGCCGATGCTGCTAAGACTAGTTCTATTCCCACACAAAATGTTCCCCCGCAAAATAAGTCAACGAATGCAAACTCTAGCTTTAACTTTAGTCGTCTTGAAGCTACTATTGAGAATCTGGTGCCAAATATAAATAATTTTACAACAAATATGACTAGCATGATGCAAGAAATGCTGAGAATGCAGAATACTCTGCTTCAAGCTTTAGTTAACAAGCCATGAACACGTTAAAACTATGTTTCTAGAACGCAAACTGCATTCGCCAACATAAAAATGAACTTGAGCACTTCCTCACGGAAAAAAATATTGATATAATGTTGGTTTCTGAGACTCATTTGACTTCAACAAGTCTATTCAGATTTAACGGCTACACTTTATATGATTCAAAGGACCTAAGAGGAAGAGCTTGCAGGGGATCTGCAATTTTAATAAAGTCAAGACTCAAGCATATTATTATTGACAACATTCGAATGGGGGAACAGGTATCTTTTCTTAGGGTAAACGTTATATGAACACACTTTTGTTCATTGACTTTAATTCTCCATAAGTTCAACCATATTTCAAGCTGGGTAATGTGTGCTTGGAGATTGCGGGATGCCTCATCAGGATTTTTGTGAATACTCAAACAGGCTGTATCATCGGCAAATGTAGAAGTGTGGATGTTATTGCTCACAGGCATATCACAAGTATATATTAGATACAAGACTGGCCCCAAGAATACTACCCTGTGGCACACCAGAAGATATAAATTCGGGTACACTCATGAAGTCTCCTTCCACAACAGTAAACTTTCTATCAAGAATATAACTTTCCAAAAGCTTTTGTATATTTATTGGTAGGTATGTCTTCAATTTTAAAACTAGGCCTTTGTGCCATACTTTGTCAAATGCCTGAGAAACATCAATAAAAAGGGCAGAACAATACTTCTTTTCTTCAAAAGTCCTCCTTATAATTTGAACCAATCTATGCGTTTGCTCAATAGTGCTATGCTGACTTCTAAAGCCAAATTGATGGTCCGGGATGCACCCAGTATCAGCTAAAATTGTGGACAATTTAGTCATGAGCAGCTTTTCGAAAAGCTTTGAAATTGTTGAAAGTAAGCTTATAGGCCTATATGACTCAGCCTTGGTAAGATCTTTGCCTGGCTTTGGAATCATTTTAATCTTGGCAAGTTTCCAGTTATGTGGAAAATACTGCATTCGTAAAATGGCATTAAAAATAAATAGCAAAATTCTTATTGCAATATGAGGCAAGTTCATCAGCATCTTGTTACAAATGCCATCAATACCTGGAGCTTTCTTAGGGTCGAGTTCAGCAACTATTTTTTGTAGTTCACGCATCTTAAACCTTAAGGGACGAGGTGGTAGAGAGACTACACTCGGTAAATCGACAGCACCCGTACATGAATTGGGAGTGAATACAGATTTTAAATGCTTAGAAAATAAGTTACCTTTCTCACTATCGCTTCTTGCCCAGCCTCCAGTCGAAGTACGCAATGGTGATTTGAGATCAACGGGTCTTTTAAGATTTCTAGTAGCGCGCCATAAATAGTAATTAGATGTTGACGTTACATCAAGACGTTCTAAATACTTTTCCAGTAATGCAGTCTTTTCCGACGATAGCAGCTCTTTGAGTCGTTTAGTACATTCTTTAAGTCTGATTTTATTTAGGGGTAATCGGTGTTGTTGCCATTCTCTTCTAGCTCTCCTTTTTTCACATACAAGACGTTCAATTTCCGTAGAATAAATTCTATTAAAGCCAGTCTGCGGATAGGAAGTAGTGGCATGTTCAGCAGCCTGTTTAATATATTCGTTAAGATTGGCAATATTAAATTCAATATCATCCGGTGATCTTAGCTGAATGTTTTCTACGCAGTGACTACTAATATATTTTTTGAATCCTAGCCAGTTGACCCTATTAATCGTTTTCGCATATGAGTTAGTTAAATCACTCCTTTGAATTGGGTTGAAAATTGTAACTATTGTGGGAGAGTGATCGGAGGACAGATCTAGAGAGCCCTCTACGTGAATTAAGTCCCTATGGATGTTTTTCGTGACGCCAAAATCTATAAGATCTGGAATTTTTCTTACGTCAGTAGGCCAATAAGTAGGCTCCCCACTCGAAATGACATCTAAGCCCATTTTTGAAATTGTATTAAACAACGCTCTACCTCTAGGTGTAACAAGACGCGAGCCCCAGTACGTATGTTTTGCATTGTAGTCACCAGCTGCCACGAAACAAGATCCAAGCGATTTGTAGAACTTCTCATACTGATCTTCGGTAACTGAAAATCTGGGAGGTGAGTAAATTGATGATATCACGAAGTTCGCACAAAAATTTTCTACGAAAATATTCGTAGCTTGCATATATTCTTCACTAACGTTCTCAAGGATATAGTGCTTGAGTCTTGACTTAATTAGAATTGCTGATCCACCGCATGCTCTCCCTCTCGGGTCCTTTGAATCATATAGAGTGTAACCATTTATTTTAAAGCAGCTTCTCGAAGTCAAGTGAGTCTCAGAGACCATCATTATATCAATATTTTTTTCCGTGAGGAAGTGCTCAAGTTCATTTTTATGTTGGCGAATGCCGTTTGCGTTCCAGAAACATAGTTTTAACGTGTTCATGGTTTGTTGACTAATGCTTGAAGCAGAGTATTCTGCATTCTCAGCATTTCTTGCATCATGCTAGTCATATTTGTTGTAAAGTTGTTTATAGTTAGCACCAGATTCTCAATAGTAGCTTCAAGACGACTAAAGTTAAAAGTAGAGTTTGCATTCGTTGAATTACTTGGCGGTGGAACATTTTGTGTGGGAATAGAACTAGTCTTAGCAGCATCGGCATACGATACACGTGAAGTAACTAGTTGGCTAGTTTGAGGAAGAGTGGCGGAGTAAGCATTTGCTGATTGAACTGGAGCTAATTTAGATTTTTGACCCATAGCCTGTTTAACGAAAGAATATACAGGGCATCCTCTGTAGTTAGCAGTGTGATTACGTCCACAATTACTGCATTTCTTTTCTGCTTGTACTTTTGGCTTGGTACAGTTAGCAGTACCATGCAATTCACCGCAGATAACACAAACTGTAGGTAATTTGCAGTAGGTTTTTGTGTGGCCATATTCTTGGCAATTATGGCACTGTACGGGACCTGAACGCTTACGTGGCTCTTCAACTGTGATTTTTCGGTGTAAAAGGTATTTAAGACTATAAATTGGGTGCGTCTCATTTTTCTTTAACTGTATATCATTCGGCTCCAGTTCAACACGAAATAGAGGCTGGGGAATCTTCTCTCTATTGATTATATTGGTAACATTTTTTACCTTAAATCCTTGTTCGATAAGTGCACATTTTACTTCTTCAGGCGCAACATATAAATCTGTGCCCTTTAATACTATTTGTAGGCCTTTAGCACTCTTAAGTTGATATGTATAAAAATTTGTTTTATTTTTTTCAAACTCACTAACAATTTTTCGGAAATCTTTTTCATCATATATTTGGATTTTAGTTTCATCAATATTACCTCGTTTAATTGGAATGATGTGAAAAGTATTTTCATCAATGGTCGACAGTAGATTTGATTGATATGTATAAAAATTTGTTTTACTTTTTTCAAACTCACTAACAATTTTTCGGAAATCTTTTTCATCATATATTTGGATTTTAGTTTCATCATTATTACCTCGTTTAATTGGAATGAACAAAATTTTACGTTTGATAACATCTGCTCCATGGTACGTTAAAAATTCAAATATTCATCGTGATTTAAATATGCCACTAGTGAGTGAAGAAATTGCAAAATACGCAGGCAAATTTTTAACTTAACTCGAGTCACATCCTAATCCGCTTGCCCGTAATATTTTGAGCTTTACTGGACACATCCGCTTAAAAAAGAAGGACACAAGGGCTCTTATACCCAACACTCCAGATGGGACTGCTTAAAAATACTTCTTTTTGATTATCACTACTTATGTATTATTTATAACTATCACTAAGCTTATGTCCGATATTGGTCGGGCTTAATAAGTTTATTTAGATTTAAAATTTGATTACTTATTGTTAGTTCATTTTTGAAGATACAATAAATAAATATGTATATGAAAAAAAAAAAAAATTATTGACAACATTTGTGAAGAACATCTACAAGCAACGAATATTTGTGTCGAAAATTTTTGAACAAATTTTGTCATATCATCAATTTACTCCCCTCCTATATTCGCAATTAATGAGGATCAATATGAGGATTTCTACAAATCTCTCGGCCCTTGTTTCGTAGCAGCTGGCGACTATAATGCTAAACATACGTTCTGGGGTTCGCGTCTTATTACACCTAGAGGTCGAGCGTTGTTCAATACAATTTCCAAAATGGGCTTGGACGTTATTTCGAGTGGGGAGCCCACTTACTGGCCTTCTGACATACATAAATTCACGTAGAAGCTTCCCTAGATCTATCGTCCGATCACTCTACCACGATCGTTACAATTTGTAGCCAGCTCAGTTACATTGGCTGATTGGTAGAAATTCAACTCTCAGTCTAGATTGCAAACTTTTGATATACAAGCAACTTTTGAAACCTATATGGTGCTACGGAATTCAACTATGGGGCACTGCTTCAGCTTCCAATGTCGAGAGAATCCAACGAAGGCAAAATAAAATTTTGCGATTAATAACATCGGCTCCATGGTATATAAAAAACTCAAATATACATCGTGATTTAAACATGCCACAAGTGATTGAAGAAATTGCAAAATATGCAGGCAAATATTTAACAAACCTCGAGTCACATCCTTATCCGCTTGGTCGTAATATTTTGAACTCTAATGGACACATCCGCCTAAAAAAGAGGGATACAAGGGCTCCTATACTCAACACCCCACATGGGACTGCTTGAAAATACTTTTTATTTTATTTATTGTTTCTTCCTTTTGATTATCAATACTTATGTATTATTTATAACTATCTCTAAATTTATGTCCGACAGTGGTCGGGCCTAATAATTATATTTTAGATTTAAGATTTGAATACTTATTGTTAGTTCATATTTGAAGATACAATAATAAAAAAATATGTATTAAAAAAAATGATGCAAGAAATGCTGACAATGCAGAATACTCTGCTTCAAGCATTAGTTAATAAGCCATGAACACGTTCAAAATATGTTTCTGGAACGCAAACGGCATTCGCCAACACAAAAACGAACTTGAGTCCTTCCTCAGGGAAAACAATATTGATATGTTGGTCTCTGAGACTCATTTGACTTCGAGAAGCCTCTTTAAAATTAATGGCTACACCTTATATGAGTCAAAGGACCCCAGATGAAGAACATGTGGTGGATCAGCAATTGTGATAAAGTCAAGACTCAAGCACTATATTCTGAACAAAATCAAAATTTGTGAAGAACATCTACAAGCAACAAATATTTGTGTCGAAAATTTTTGCTCAAATTTTGTCATATCATCAATTTACTCCCCTACTAGGTTCGCAATTACTGAGGATCAATACGAGGCTTTCTAAAAATCTCTTGGCCCTTGCTTCGCAGCAGCTGGCGACTACAATGCAAAACATACGTTGTGGGGGTCGCGTCTTATTACACCTAGAGGTCGGGCATTGTTCAACACAATTTAAAAAAAAGAAGAGAGTTGTCTTAGGACATCCGGTTATAGCTTTTCTACTTAGTTATTTAAAAAAAACTTTCATGTGTGAAATAACAATGCAATAAAATTATATTATGTATATGATGATGTCATATTCTCTGCAAATATTTCAAAACGTTTCCATTTATTTCCCATTATTTTCTTTTCTAGCGGCGTGCGATTAAATTAATGTATTGTTTGTGGCTGGTGACAGGTGTTAGCCGGCTTATAACCGATCGGCGCTGTTCTCTGGTTTGTGCTCATATGCAAAAACAAAGCAAAAACAAATTGAACAATCGTTCTCATTGTTCTTGTTTTGTTTTTGTTTCACTCACTTCAAAGAACGAAACAAAACAAAATCAAACAATTTGTTTGGTTTATTTTCGTACTATACTTTTAAGTACAAAGAAATCAAAACAAAAATAAATTTATAACTGTAATAGTGTCGATTATTTTTGTTACGAAAATTATTTCCTAACCCCTGTATCGCGAGATAAATAGCAAAGCTATAAAAATGGGCTTGGACGTCATTTCGAGTGGGAAACCCACTTAATGGCCTACGGACACGCAAAAAATTCCGGATGTTATAGATTTTGGAGTCATGAAAAATATCTCTAGGGAATTAGTTCATGTTGAAGCTTCTCAAGATCTCTCCTCCGATCACTCTCCTCCGATCACTCTCCCACGATCGTTACAATTTGTAGCCCACTAAGAAGTGACTTACCTCAGCCATATATGAAGACGATCAACCGTGTTAATTGGCTGGGGTTCGGAAAATATCTCAGTAGTAATTGTACGGAAAACATTACGCTAAGAACATCCGAAGATATTAAATTTAACATTGGCAATTTTATCAAAAATATAAAACAGACTGCTGAACATGCCACTACCTTCCACCCGAAGACTGGATGTAATAGCATTTACTCTACGGATATTGAACGTCTCGTAAGTGAAAAAAGAAGAGCTAGAAGGGAATGGCAACAGCACAGATCGCCCCAACATAAAATCAGATTGAAAAAGTGCACTAAACGACTCCAAGACTTGCTTGCATTTGAAAAAACTGCATCTCTTAAAAACTATCTGGAAGATCTTGATGTCACACCAGCATCTAATTACTCTTCGTGGTGCGCTGCTAGAAACCTTAAAACACCTGTTGAGTTTAAACCACCTCTGCGCACATCTACAGGAGGTTGGGCAAGAAGCGATACTGAAAAAGGTAAAATATTTGCTGAGCATTTAAAATCAGTATTTACCCCTAACACATGTACTGGTGTTATTGATTTGCCGAATGTAGTTGCGCTACCCCTTCGACCCATAAAATTTAGAGCGTGTGATGTACAAAAACTAATTGCTGAACTTAACACGAATAAAGCTCCGGATATTGATGGAATTAGTAAGAAGATACTAATAAAGTTGCCTCGTACTGCAATTAAAATCCTGTTATTTATTTTTAACGCCATTTTACGACTGGAATATCATCCACACAGCTGGAAGATTGCCAAGGTCAAAATGATTCCAAAGCCGGGCAAAGACCTTACCAAGGCTGAGTCATACAGGCCAAAAAGTCTGCTATCAACAATGTCAAAACTTTTTGAAAAACTTCTCATGACAAAATTGTTCCCAATTCTAGTTAGTAGTGGGTGCATGCCGGACCATCAATTTGGTTTTAGAAGTCAGCATAGCACCATTGAACAAACTCATAGATTGGTTCAATTTATAAGAAGAACATTTGAAGAAAAGAAGTATTGTTCTGCGCTGTTTATCGACGTTTCTAAGGCATTTTATAAAGTGTGGCATGAAGGTCTTATTTTAAAATTGAAATCATATATGTATACCAATAAATTTTCTGAAGCTATTAGAAAGTTATATTACTACCCGGAGACTTCATGAGTGTGCCCGAACCTATATCATCCGGTGTGCCACAGGGGAGCATACTGGGGCCAGTTTTGTATTTGATTTACACTTGTGATATGACTTTGAGCTGCAATATTCATACATCTGCGTTTGCCGATGATACAGCCTGCCTTAGTATGCACGAAAACCCTCACGAGGCTTCCCGATATCTACAAGAATATATTACACAAATGGAACTATGCACAGTGGTCCAAGACGCCAATCTAGCTGGAAAAAAGTCAATATTTTTATGTTTCAAAGTTCACATAATTTGTTTGGTAATTGTTAGATAACTATCCACTGTGCATAACTGTATATCAGGTTTTTTTTAGTTTTTGCTTATTTGCTTTGTTATGATGTTTTGAAAATGAACAATTGCATTGTCACTGTTGTTATAGCAGCTCAGTCGATTGACAGCATCACATTTGAACTGATCGTAACATCAAAGAAGAGCAAATTTTGTCTTTATTTTTTTACACTGCGTTATGTCAGGTATGTTTAAGCTATATTATAAATAAATGTCGAATTTGAATGCTCTGTGTGCATAATAATAGATAAGAGGAAATATGTGTTTTGTGTGGTAAAAATTTAGCATTTTTTGGTTTTTAGAGTAACTATTAAATAGGATTCCCGTGGATTCCCGTGAAATGAGTTGTGCCCTGTTGATATGTGTAATGTCCACTTTAGATGGTAAAAAAAATTAGCTGCAATTATTTACCGGTAAACTTTTTATATACATATATAGATAACATACCCATAACACGGAGAGAACTATATAATGTGTGGATTGCCGAAATGGAAAGCAAAGAAAGGGTAGAAGTTGTCATTAGCTATTTTCTTGCTAAAAGTGGGATACAGAAAACTAAAACAGAAGATTATTGCAATAAAGTTAAGTTAGCTGTACGGAGATTAACGTATTCAATTAACGAAAGATGGATAAAAGCAGAAAGATCTAAGAAATATTTTGAAGACTCCAACAAAACTTGGTTGAATGGAGTATTTAATCTTCCTTCTGAAAACGTGATTAAAATTCCAGAGGATTTAGGGATCCAACCGTCAACGTCAAATTTTGGTAGACCTCGATCAGATTTTTCATGTAAATCTGAAAAAGGGAAGCGCTTGGAAGTGTCGACCTTAGTTAGTGGATGTTCACCTGAGAAACTAGTTTTCGCTACTGGCATTAGTCTTTATAAATCTGGCAAGAGGGATGCTGCCGCGATTCTAAAGAACATAAATGAATCTCCAACGAGAGCAACTAAAATTAAAAAAATTGTTAATGCACAATCTAAGGAACCAGTGCCATATACAGATGAAGGAGCATTACGTCTGTTTATCGATGGAAAATATACAAAAGCAAGTTATAATGCGATGCGTACTGGTGCTAAGATCCGTAACGCGGATATATACCCATCGTATCATAGAATTTTGAAAGCTAAAGAAAAGTGCTACCCAAGTAATGGAATAAAGGTATCCGATGTAATAGCAGAAGTGCCTCTGCAGGACTTAGTTGATCACACTTCCTGTAGAATTTTACAGTTACAAAAAAAGGTCATAGAGGAATTCAATTATACGGAATTGACTTTGATTTATAAATGGGGATGTGATGGTAGCAGTGGCCATTCAACCTATAAGCAAAACTTTAGTTCAAACGAATTCCGTAAAACAGATGAATATTTGTTTGCAATTTGCTTGGTACCTTTGCAGCTAAAGTACGATAACCATATTATAAGGGAAAACCCACGTCCATCATCTATACGTTTTTGCAGGCCGATTAAACTGATTTTTGAAAAGGAAACAAAATCTTTGATTCAAGATGAAACTAATTACATACAAAATCAAATTAATGCAATAGTGTCAACAGTTTCTAACATTGAAGATAAAACAGTTATTGTTAAACATGTGTTTTATTTAACAATGATTGATGGCAAGGTTTTCTCAATTCTTAGCGATTCCTCTACTCAAAGATGTGGTATTTGTGGAGCAACGCCAACCGTTATGAATAAATTGTAGGAAATTAAAGCCTTGAATGTAAGGGCCAATCTTTACGAATATGGGTTATCGACATTGCATGCGTGGATAAGGTGCCTGGAATGTGTATTGCATATATCTTACAAAATTGAAATTAAAAAATGGCAAGCTCGTAGTGAGTCCGATAAAGCTTTACAAAAGAAAAGAAAAGATGAAATAATTAGCGCTCTGAAATCAGAAATGAATTTGCTTATTGATATTCCTAAGCCGGGAGAAGGAAGCACAAATGACGGTAATACCGCTAGAAAATTTTTTCAACAACCTTCCTTAGCTTCTCAAATAACAGGAGTGAATGAAAGTTTAATAAAAAGACTAGGAATAATTTTGAGAACTATGTCATCTGGTTATGCAATTAATGTGGAAGCATTCCGAAAATATGCGATGGATACTGCGGAACTATACGTAGAACTGTATGAATGGTACTATATGCCATCAAGTGTCCACAAAATTTTGATTCACGGCGCAGACATAATTCAAAATGCGGCACTACCGATAGGAATGATGTCGGAGGAAGCACTAGAGTCTCGAAACAAAGATTTTAGATTTATTCGCGAACATCACACTAGAAAAATGTCACGAGAGAAAACAATGGAAGATCTTTTCAATTATTTGCTTCTGTCATCAGATCCATTAATTTGATCTTTTTCAACAAAGCCATTTCTTAGCTCTCGAAATGAAGAACTATTAGGTGATGAAGACATTTCGTTACTTTTTGATCCTTTCATACAGGAAGATGTAGAATAATTTAAATAAATGATTATTATTTTAAGTATATATTAATATTCTTATGTTGTTTTGTATATTAGTGCAATATATCCATTCGAACCTAGTGGAGTACCCAAGGGAGCATATTGGTGGTGGGGTCTCCATTGTTATGTGTTAAATTTGAATGAAACTTTTTACTGAAAATTTCGTAATTATTACAAAGAATTTGTTATTTTAAAAATTTTCATATATATATTCAATCTTAGAAAGAGGTGCCCGAAACCATCTTTCGAGTAGTCCTTCAAAATATTGCCGAAATGGGTATTCGGCACCTCTAAATTAATACATTAGTATTTAGTACATTTTCATATTCTTAAAAATGTCATAAAAATTGCCACGCCTATTTCACCTACAACGCCCATTTTTTGTACAAATAATGCTTTTCATAACAAATACATAATTCCAAAATTTCATACTTATAGCTGCTTCTGAAGAGAAGTTATGACTTTTTTCCAGCTAGATTGGCGTCTTGGACCACTGTGCTATGGTTAAATTTATGGAGAACCAAAGTAAACGAGCAAAAGTGTGTCCAGGTAACATTTACCCTGCGAAGAGATACTTGTTCCCCATTTCGAATCAACAATCAAGTTGTTCTTCAACATTCAGACGTAAAATACCTTGGTATACACCTTGATGGACGGCTTACATGGAATCACCATATTGACTCAAAGCTAACACAAATGAAACTGAAATTAACTCAGATACATTGACTGATTGGTAAAAATTCAACACTCAGTCCATATTGTAAACTTTTAATATACAAGTCGATTTTGAAACCAATATGGTGCTACGGAATACAGTTATGGGGCACTGCTTCAGCATCCAATATAGAGAGAATCCAACGAAGGAAAAATAAGATTTTAAGACTAATAACATCGGCTCCATGGTACATTAAAAATTCAAATATACATCGTGATTTAAATATGCCACTAGTGACTGAAGAAATCGCAAAATACGCAGGCAAATACATAACAAAACTCGAGACCCACCCTGATCACCTTGCTCGCAATATATTGAATTTTACTGGACACACCCGCTTAAAAAAGAGGTACACAAGGGCTCTAACACTCAACACTCCAGAAGAAACTGCTTGAATATACTGTTGTTTTTGCTTATCACGACTTATGTATCATTAATAACTTTCACTAAGTTTATATCCGACACTGGTCGGGCCTAATTAACTATATTTAGATTTAAGGTCTGAATACTTATTGTTAGTTCATATTTGAAGATTCAACAAATAAATATATGTATTAAAAAAAATTTTACATTTTGTGTTTTTTATGTAACTGAACATATAAAATAAAATAAAACGTCAAATACATCTACAAATTTTAAATTAACAACTGCGAATTTCAAAACAAAAGAGAATTACCGAGCACATGAAATTGTGTACCCCTCTCACCAATAAACTCATGAATTGCTGCAACAAAAATCGCAAGTCTCGACGAGGACATAGAAAAACACAATTTTAGATTTTGCGGAATTTTTAAATTTTTCAAGCAAGTTTTCCAATGTTGCTTTCCATAAAAACCTTTGTCAAATTATTACACATATTTCGAAAAAAAATTAGCGAAATACGTCAAGCCAGTTTCAAGTTATGCACTTAGCAACGGGCAACATTTCATTTTTATATGTATAGATAAAGATAATAACAATAAAATTTAAGTTATAATAATGCAAATATTTATCGGAGAATAAAAAACCCTACCTTTAACTAAATGCAAGTTGGACCGATTTTAATTTCTGTTTGAAAGTAAACTTGGTCGAGAGGGTTCTTTTCAGAAAAATGGTCCAGCCGTATAGGAGATATCACATCTTTTCAAGATACATATCGTCACCTTAAATGCAAACTGACGTAACTACAGTTTTCTATTTTTTTACAGGAGAAACAAAACCCGTTTCAAAATCAAAAATAATAAAGCGTTTTTAACCATTTATATGCTTTTTATATATGTTTAAGCTTTTAGTTAGTTACGTTCTTTGCAATAAAAACTAGATGCATTCGTAGTTACATCCGTTTGAATTTCTTGAATGAAGTCCTCATTTTTGATTGCAGATTTCTAAATATTTGCCTGAACATGTAATTTGATAAAATGAACCATAATCAATCAAAAACCCGATTTCGGAATTTTGTGTAGTTACGTCCGTTTGCATTTAAGGTGACGTTTTTTTCTGTTTGAATGGTGACTTGATCTAATATCTTTTCGCCTATTCTTGAAGAAAATTTGTTCAGTCGTTTGGTCTGTACGTCGGGAGTGCTTAAAATTGTCAAGTTTATTACAACGAAATTAATTTAATTGTTGAACATACTATTACGTTTAAGAATTGATTAAACGTGTGAGTTCTTTTGATTGCTCAAAAATAAAGTAACGCACAATTTTTATTTGCTACTGTTTTGCTTTTATTATTTCTTCACTAAGCAAAATTACAAACTGTCTTTACTTAACTATAATGTTATTTTATACCGCACGAGGTCTTAAAACGATGTTGACTCGACTACTTTCTGTTTTGTACTGACTCATTCCCACACAGGCTGCCTCTTTTTATAGTACATGAAACGGTTCTCGAATGTTCGCCCATGTTGCTCATAGGTGGCGTAATGACGTGTGTTTACTTAGTAAAGCCAAATGGCTGCGTTTCCATCTGTATTGTCATTTACGATCAAACAGTCTTCTAGCAAAATCGGGAAAATTCATGTTGCTGCTTCTAGGCGTTTGTAGAAAATTCGATTGGCCGTTATTTTGAATATCAGAGTACCTTTTTATGTTGGCAATACCGTGTGTTACGGGTAATACAGGGCTGTTACCATATGTGTTCGCACTTTTGAGTATGTGTTTGCTATAGGTGTGTCTATCTGTTAATAAGCAGACGCTTGTAGTTGTTGTTGGTTGTTTACGTTTAATCACGTATGTATGTGCTACGCATGTGCATATAGTTGTTTGCTATAGTGCTTGTATGTGAATACGTGTGTACGTTTAGTTATTTATTTAAATACTTCTGGATATTTCTTTACATTGGCTCTGTTCGAATATTTTTACGTAACACTGCCGCCCACTTAAGCCTATTCGTCCCGAATAGGCACATTATCCGGCTTTCCATAGTTTGCAAGTCGTTCTAAATGTACAACTTTCATTTTTGACCTTGGGCTATTGTGTTTCTGTATTCTGTAGACGACATCGTTTAACCTTTTTACCACCGTATATGGTCCCTCCCAGTGAGTCTGTAGTTTGGGAGACAATCCTATTTTCCGCTGTGGGTTAAACAGTAGAACCAATTGACCCTCATTAAAGCCCTTAGAATTTGCAGCACGGTCGTATCTAACTTTCATCTTATTACTGACCATTTTAATTCGGCTACGTACAAATTCATGTAGCTCATTCAAATTTTCTTGCCTTTGGAAGGGGTCTGTATCTGCTTCATTTTCTTGTATAGGCTTGACACCGAACTGTAAATCTCCAGGTAACTTTAACTCAGCTCCAAAGATAATTTTTGCAGGTGTTCGCGATGTTGTGTCATGCACAGCTGACCTATATGCTAATAGAAAGTCCGGAATTTGCTCGTCCCAGTCTTTTTGATGCGCGCTCACCACTTTTCGCAAATATTCTTCTAATGTACGGTTGAACCTTTCTACCATGCCATCAGACTGTGGGTGAAGTGGTGTGGTTCTGGTTTTCCTTATCCCATACCGCTCGCACATGTCTTTAAATATGGCAGACTCAAAATTTCTACCTTGATCAGAGTGCAGTTCAATAGGAACTTCATAACGACATACCCAGTTGTTTACGAACGCGTCCACAACCGTTCTGGCTTCCTGGTTGGGTATGGCATACACTTCTGGCCATTTGCTGAAATAGTCCATTACTACAAGAATATAATGATTCCCGGCGTTGCTGACTGGAAAAGGTCCTGCTACATCCATTGCTACCCTCTCAAAGAGTGCTCCCGAGTTATATTTTTGCAGCAGACCCCGACATCGTTTTGCTGGACCTTTAGTCTTCATGCACTGTGTGCAATTTGCTATCCATTCGGCTACGGCTTGTTGACATCCAATCCAATAAAACCGCTGTTTTAGCTTTTCGAGCGTTTTTGTTACGCCCAGGTACCACCGCTGGGTCCATTATGGAACTCCTTTAACACCTCGCTCCTCTTGGATGTTGGGACCACGATCAGATTGGAAAATGGCTGCACTCTAAACTACAGGGCCGCCGTGACAGAGCATCAGCATTATTATGCTTTGCACCCCTTCTGTGCTCAATGCTGAAATCGTAGCTGTGAAGACGTTCAATCCAGCGTGCTAGCTGCCCTTCAGGATTCTTAAACTGCAGTAGCCACCTGAGCGCAGAATGGTCAGTTCTTAAAGTAAAGTGCTGGCCATACAAGTATTTATGAAAATGCTTAATGCACTCCAACACTGCTAGAAGCTCCCGTCGTGTCACACAGTAGTTCCTCTCAGGCTTCGAAAGTATTCGGCTATAATAACCCACTACTTTTTCTGTTCCATTAATCACCTGCGATAACACACCTCCTATTCCATATCCACTTGCATCACTATCTAGCACAAATTTTTCCCCAGCAACTGGATATGCTAAAACTGGTGATGTGCACAATAAATCTTTTAGCGTCTGGAAAGCCTTCTCCTGCGATTCACCCCACACGTATGGTTGCGACTTCTTTGTTAACTCATGCAAGCTTGCAGCTACGCTGGAAAAATTTGGCACAAAGCGTCTGTAGTATGTGCAAAGGCCCAAAAAGCTGCGCAATTCGTGAAGATTTCTTGGACGAGGCCAGTCTTTTACTGCTCGTATCTTATCTTCAACTGTTGAAATGCCATCCGCCGTAACCTTATGGCCCAGATACTTTACCTCTTTCTGGAATAGTGCACACTTTTTGATGCTGAGTTTGAGTCCAGCCGATGATATACGCTGAAAGACTTCAGTCAGATTTTTAAGGTGTTCATCAAAAGTCTTCCCCATTACAATTATGTCATCAAGATACACCAAGCATGTTTTCCAGTGCAGTCCCTTTAGTACTTGTTCCATGAGCCGCTCAAAAGTAGCAGGAGCATTGCAGAGCCCAAATGGCATAACATTAAACTGCCACAGACCATCACGTGCGCTGAAAGCAGTTTTCTCCTTGTCTCTCTCGGCAATCTCTACCTGCAAATAGCCGCTTTGTAAATCCAATGTGGAGAACCATTTCGTTCCGGCAAGCGTATCTAAGGTATCGTCAATTCTTGGTAGCGGGTAACTGTCCTTTTTAGTCACATCATTTAGTTTTCTGTAATCGACGCAAAATCGAGTACTGCCATCCTTTTTCTTTACTAACACTACCGGCGAGCTCCATGGACTTGAAGATGGTTGGATTATACCACACCGCTCCATTTCATTGACGAGCTCTTTTACCTCAGTTCGCTTAGCCAGCGGTTCACTTCTGAGTGCCTGTTTTATTGGCCTTGCTTCACCAGTATTTATTTCGTGTTTCACTATTGCTGTTCTCCCTTGGCTTTTATTCTGCCCGGCAAAAATGCAAGCGTGCCTTTTCAGCAGTTGTTTGGCCTTATTTCTGTCAGGAGGTGATAGCCCTGCTACCCATCGCTCCACATGTGCCTGAAATTCTTCACGCTCCTTTGCAGACATATTGGCAGGTTCTGTCTTTTTATCGCAGTTTATTATTGCCTCTGCTTGGGCACATTGACCTATTTCGGAATTCTTGTTGATGACTTTTTCTTGGGCTGATAAATTTAGTACCCGTATGGGAACCTTTCTTCCATTGCAAGTTTTTACGAGGGCTTTTGCTGTTAATAGCTCGCTCTTAATTTCTGTTGGTTCTACTACCCACAACCGATTGTCCTCACAATCTCCCTCCATTCGTGCCCATATTACTGATTCAGACCGTGGTGGTAATGTCTGATTCTCAATAGCAAGCAGTTTCTTGACTTGCATCTGGCTGTCATATCCAACATCAAGCGGTATTTCAACATTACGCCAAATCATCACTTGTTGCCCCATATGCAAGTTGATTCCGTGGTTTATCATAAAATCGGCTCCAATAATAACCTCGTCCACAATATCGGCAACAATAAATACGTGTTTCACACTGATATTGGCAATAGTCACCTTCGCCTCAGTCTTGCCATAGACAGTGGCAGGCTCCCCAGTAGCTGTACGTAGTCGTATATTTTTTATAGCTTCACATTTTCCCCGCACTACATCGGGCCTGATTATTGACTGTGACGCTCCTGTGTCTATGGTAAGGATGTGCTTTCCACCGTTGATGTATCCACATGCAGTAAGGTTGCTATTTTTCTGCTGCATCACTGATATGGAGATTGTGGGGCCGTCGTTTGTGGGAGCTAGCTCTTGCCCCTTAGTGCTAGCTCGTTTTAGTTTAACGGGGACTCTTGTGTTGTTTGTTGGTACACCCGTTTACTGTTTCTTGATGGCGAAACAGATCTAGCTCTCTTCCTTGGCGCCTTGCAGTTGCGCTGGTAATGACCAGCTTTGCCGCAGTTATAGCACTTATTTTTAACTTTGTGCTCTTTCTCCGCCAATGCTTGCCTCATGGCCTCCTTAATGCTAGAGACTAGACTATTCTCATTTTCGGCAAGGACTTCTACATTCCGTACCTTTCACACCTGTGGCTTCATAATTACCCTAGCAGTCTCCTGAGCCAGTGCAAATGAAACCATTTCTGCGAAGGTTGCCTTTTGCGTAGCACACACTGCAAGTTTGACATCAGGGTCGCGGATACCATTAACAAAAGCCTCTGTTTTGACATGATCCAGGAATGGATGGTTTTCGCCTAGATACGTAAGCTGCACCAACCGCTCGATTTCCATTGCGAAATCTTGTAGAGACTCATTTGGCTTTTGTCTTCTACATCGCAATTCCATGCGGTATAGGTCACGCTTGTGTTCACCGCCATATTTACGCTGCAGTGCCGCCATTATGTCATCAAAACTGTTTCTGCAGCCTACTGGTACAGTTTCGAGTACTTCTGCTGCCGCACCTTTTAAGGCCAAAACTAGTTCTATGGCCTTTTCTTCACTGTCCCATCCATTCCTGTTAGCCACTGTTTCGAACTGAAATTGGAATATGTTCAGTGGTGCACTGCCATCGAAACAAGGCGTCTTCACTCTGTTGGAAACCTCTGGAACAAATCGCACTGGCCCACCTTGGCACTGGAGATTCAGGATTTTCGCTTCCAGTTCATGTAATTTCTCATCCACGTCTTTTACCTGTACTTCGACACCAGCAATTTCTAAGCTATGGACTTTATTCTCCAGCTCTGAGATTTTATCGTCAAACTTGCTTACTTGTACTTCAATGCCATCTACTCTTCTATATAAGGCCTCAGAAATTTCTTGAAGTTTCTCATTGGTGGCCTTAACTTCAGCTTTCAATTCGGCAGAAGACTCTTGAAACTTCTCATTCATTTGCCCTAGCAGTTTTTCGTTGTTTGCCTCCATTTTTCCATTGGTTGCTCGAGAGGTTTCTTTTATTTCGTTCATCAAAGCAGCTAACATTGCGCTGATGTCTGTACTGATTGAAGTGCTAATAGAAGGAGTGGATGCTTCCATCTCATATTTTTCTTTTTCATCGAACTCATAACTTTCTATGTCGATGTTGCGTCTCTGGAACTCGTCTATTAACCTTTTTTGAAGTTCTGCCTTATTACCTGTTGTCGGCAGGTCACACTTACTCAATTCCTTTTTGAGTTGTTCCACTTTTAGGTCTTCGAACTTCATTGTAGATATTTTTTTTCTTTTATTGCAAATTAATTTATTATTTTTACTTTAATTTTGCAATCCCACTTCTGACACCAATTGTTACGTTTAAGAATTGATTAAACGTGTGAGTTCTTTTGATTGCTCAAAAATAAAAATAAAGTAACGCACAATTTTTATTTGCTACTGTTTTGCTTTTATTATTTCTTCACTAAGCAAAATTACAAACTGTCTTTACTTAACTATAATGTTATTTTATACCGCACGAGGTCTTAAAACGATGTTGACTCGACTACTTTCTGTTTTGTACTGACTCATTCCCACACAGGCTGCCTCTTTTTATAGTACATGAAACGGTTCTCGAATATTCGCCCATGTTGCTCATAGGTGGCGTAATGACGTGTGTTTACTTGGTAAAGCCAAATGGCTGCGTTGCCATCTGTATTGTCATTTACGATCAAACAGTCTTCTAGCAAAATCGGGAAAATTCATGTTGCTGCCTCTAGGCGTTTGTAGAAAATTCGATTGGCCGTTATTTTGAATATCAGAGTACCTTTTTATGTTGGCAATACCGTGTGTTACGGGTAATACAGGGCTGTTACCATATGTGTTCGCACTTTTGAGTATATGTGTGCTATGGGTGTGTCTATCTGTTAATAAGCAGACGCTTGTAGTTGTTGTTGGTTGTTTACGTTTAATCACGTATGTATGTGCTACGCATCTGCATATAGTTGTTTGCTATAGTGCTTGTATGTGAATACGTGTGTACGTTTAGTTATTTTAATTAAATTAAATACTTCTGGATATTTCTTTACATTGGCTCTGTTCGAATATTTTTACGTAACAATACTATTGTTCTTATATTTCCAGGTCAAATGCTGGTGAAATGGTTGGAAGCGTCGCTACAAAACAAGTGCAATCACTTAAGTAAACAGGATATTACCATGCTGACATTTCAATATTGCAATAATTTAATCAATGTGGGTGTTCTAAAGCAAATTTCTGAGAAAAATGATTTTGAAGTATTCAAGGTACATACACATTTATTGAACAATAAAATATTAAAGCATGTAAGCATATAAAAGTGCAAAAGATATACATACATCCATATAGGGATGTAACGAATACGTGTTTAGCGATTGCGAATGCTAAAGCGAATAACACATTTTAAAATTTGCGCAAACGAAAGCGAATGCAAATATTACAATACGTTCAAAAATTACATGGAAATAAATATATAAAGGGTCCGCCATCCAACGTTTTTTTTTTAACTAGTGCTTATTTCGTGAATGGTAACACTTAGCTTATGTCTGATTTGACAGATAATTAGTTTTATATCCTTCCGCTGAACGAATATGGTTGTGTATACGCGTGAACAAAGTGGGACTGCGATCGACTTACAGAAGATGCCGATTTTGCCAAAAAAAAATTATCTTTTCAGATGAAGCTCATTTTGATCCTGGCGGGTATGTAAACAAGCAAAATTGTCGCATTTGGGACACAGAAAACCCGCACGCATACATTGAAAAGCTGACGCACCCAAAACGAGTCACTGTTTGGTGCGGATTTTGGTCCAGACGCATAGTTGGGCCACTTTTTTTCGAAAATGAGCAAAGTGGCCGTTACAGTCAATGGCGATCGTTATCGGGCCATGTTGAACGAATATTTGTGTACAAAAATTGAAGAAGAGGATATTGGCAACATTTGGTTTCAACAGGACGGCGCTACCTGCCACACAGCCGAGGCTACACTCGATGTTTTGCGCCCTCTTTTTGAAGATCGCATTATCAGCCGCAGAGCTGATTTCGTTTGGCTAACTCGGAGCTGCGATTTGACACCGTTGGACTATTATTTGTGGGGTACCGTCAAAGATAAGTGTTAGCCGACAAGCCAGAGACAATTGACGCTTTAAAGGACAACATTCGTGAAGCCATTGGTGAAATACAGCTGCACACAATCGATAATGTGCTTAAAAATTGGACCGATCGTGTAGGCTACTGCATGGCCAGCTGAGGCAGCCATTTGAATGAAATTATTTTTCATTATTAACCGGAAGGATTGTACTTTCAAATAAAAAAATATATTTGAGAAAATACTCAGTATTTTTTATAGCATTAAAAAAAAAGTTATCTGGCGGACCCTTTATAAGAACATGAAGTTGTGTTGTATACATAGATGGACTACATACATATATCATTTTATTTAAATTGAGTCTTGAATTGAGCGAATATTTATTGATTTATTTAAAATATAAATTTTTAAAACAGAAAATATATGAAATTGTATTAAAATTAGTAATCAATAGGCAATCAACCCATTCACAATTTGGGCCTAAAGCCTGGTACTTTGTTCAACATTTCATGTAAAATGCTGTCAAAATACATATTAAGAAAAAATTGGAATGAATTGTTCATTGAAAAATGTTGCAGAAGTAGAACTCTGTTCATCTTGGGAAAAACATATAAAATATATCTGCAACGGTTTAAGTTATCGTGCGAAATAATATGAGTGCCACTGGTTTCGTGTGGAATTTACAACAAACAAGGACTAGTTAATATTTTTTTCAGTGTACGAAAATAAACTGTACATTATTTAATGCATTATACAAAGGGTAAGATATGACAACTTTCTACTTTGTGTATGTTTACATGTACACTACGCGATTAGAATCACAATGATGTTTCAACTCAAGTAAAATCCTTTATAAAGCACTCTGCTTGACGGCCATAGCATTGAAATTAAAATTGTTGTGTACATCTATGTGCAAATAAATTATATTTTAGTGTTTTTTTTCTAAAGTGTTAGTGCTTCATAAGCAAACCCTGTAAAGATATGTATGTACATCCATCCATTCATGCATGCATGTTCATATAAAGATGTGAAATTGAAAAAAAAAATTGGTTTTCGGTGGGAGGAAAGTAACTAAGAGAGAAAATTATTGAGAGTATAAAGCAACACATCGTCGGTTGGTTTCTGGTTTGCTGCAAATAGAATGTATTTTGAATATACCGTGCCGCAAACCAATAGCCAACCGACGACAAAATATCAGTGTTGCCGAGTTCTGCGATATTATCTATACATGGAACAAACCAATTTTTCCTCAACTATATTTGAATTACAAAATATATATGTAATTTTAATATAATTTTGCTCGAATTATTCAGTGGAAAGAATATTATAGTTTACACTTTTGATAATCACGTTGCATACATAAATATTTTGTACACATTTCGTGTTATATATATATATAGTATACTAAAAAATTATATAAAAAGTATTTTTTTTGTCATTTATATATCGCACACTAAATCATAAAGAGTCACAACTCAAAAAATGTCAGATGCTGAGTAGTTGCAAACAACTGTTGTACAGTACAAATGACGCAAGCATGTGACATAAAAACAAGCATAACGATATTTTATATTCTTGAAGAAGAATGTATTGCAAAAGAAATTGTTGAGGTCGTTATAGATTTCTTCAATTAACTGGTTTATAAAAAAGAAAAGGCACTTCTATAATTTTGAGTTGTGACTCTTTATGATTTAGTGTGCGATATATTAAATACATGTAAGCACTTAAGTATGGAACTAAACGTGTGGCAAACCTTTAACTGATGGCATAAAATCTTCCACATGTCGAAAAAACTTGACGTATTAGGTTAATTTCTTAACCAATGTATAGAAAATGTTAACAGTAATTTGTCTCTCCTGTAAAATTTTATTGAAGTGAGTTAGCAGGTTTGCACTCTAAGGCGACGATATCTTACGATAATCGTTTATTGTAACCATTATTTGAATTAATCAATTTTAAGGTTAAATATAACCTTTTTGTCATTTATCCTATAATTGTTATGTCCCTGGTTATAACTTTTTATTTTTATTACTAAAATAATATTGCCCGCAAGATAGATCATTGGGAGAATTACGTCCAAATAAAGTTATATGTACATGTATGGAAGCATTTATGTATTTAAATAATTGTTTGTCTTATACGTATATGTAGAATTGGATTTCAAAACTCGCTACATGCAAGGTTAAAAAACGTTTAGTCCTTATTTACACTACGCAAGTCTTATTGCTAATCTGATTAGTTTGTCGGTGAGAGATACGAGGGGAACATATAAGTTTCTTTTCCCCTCGTCTCTCTTTCCTAAAAAACTAATCAGCTTAGCAATAAGACTTGCTGAGTGTAAATTAGGACTTAATAAAGCAAGTCTGTCATTTACAGTTATGTATATTCGTTATTTTGTTGGATAGGCACATACATAGTAAATTTTGGCAAAAAAATATTTTACGTAAACCATATACATATGTATAGCAGCACTACTTGGCAACGGAAAGTACGACAACTACACAAAGCAAAAATAAGAGTTACACATTAGGCTGGTTTTGGTGCAAGGGACGAGTTTTGTTCTGTTCCACGTAAGCAAGAAGTTTTTTTCTCACTAGACAATGCAAAAAAAGAGTTTTGGAACTCCTTACAAAGTTTAATGCAATTTTCAGTAATCATTGAGCAATTTTCTTGTTATTTGTCAGAAGTTACTGCTATGGTGATTTATTTATATACATGCAAGTAATGTACATACTTATGTACATATGTATTTAGGAATAGAGCGCCGTAAATAAAATTACAAAAAATTTTGTTTGCGTAATATCTAAAATTTGGATTAGTTTTATCCCTGTAAAATGAATTACTATTCCGGCAACACTGAATAGAATACAAGATTAAACCAACACAAGAACATTGCAGACGGACGACGCCATGCACTCTTTATACTTATCTATTGACAATTTTAAGCTAGGATTGCCAACTTTTACATATGTAATGTAAAACCGTTCTTCTTGTATTAAGTTTGGCAATAAAGTGTGGATAAAAATTTCCACAATTTTTTAACCTGTTTACATATGTATGAATTTTAATGACGTGAACGTCTTCGTTTATTAAAGTAAAAATAATGCTTAAATTCTAAACTAACATTGTGGTGTTATATTTTAATTGAAGCAATCGTTGGTTGCAGTTATGCGATCAACGATTACTCACGATAACAAATAATTTCTCTTGAAACTATGAATCAACGAATATTGAAAATAATGTTCTTTCTCTTAAATCAATTATTAAAGATTCAGATTACATTAGTTAAATTAGTAAGTATGTGCGAATAAGATAATATTCATATTACAATTCTTTATTATAAGATTCATATTGCATGAACCGAATTGGTAAGTATGATAAGATTCATATTACAATTGTTTATTATAAGATTCACATTGCATGAGAACCAAACTGGCAAGTATGTTTAACATAACACTGTTGGGTAAAACTCCCCCGGACGAAGATTGGTTCCCAATTTCTGAAGGAATTTTGGGAAACGATACAATTGTTTTCTTAATTATTTTCTTAGATTTAAATTTAATGATCAAGTAGCCAATTATTATCACAATGTAAATGGTTACATTAGTAATTGTTTGGTTATCTCTTAATTCATTTATATATTTTATATTTTTAATATGTTCATATGTTAGGTTTTCAAATATTATTTTTTCTTCAACATTTATTTGTATTTCCTTAAACAAACTAGGTATTATTATATTTTCACCATAAACTTTTCCATCGTACCATTTTTCAGGTATTTGTATTTTACATTCTTCTATTTTTATAAGAAAATGTCCCATCAAAGTTATATGCATCTCATTACATGTTTGATTTACAGTTATTTTGTTCATATTTATAGCAAAAATTAAATTAGAATTTACTTCTATTAAATTTGTAAACGATTTTTTTTTTCGATAATTACATTTCATTTTTTTATAATTCAAAATATTTTCAATACAGTTATCCTTTATCATTGTTAAATTTTCTTATGATCAGTTTCATAGTATGCAACATTATCTTTTGTGATATACGTTGTGTTTTTTCGCTTAACTCTAAATTATTGTTATTTGATATTGGTTGGACAAACAAGGTCTCATAAAATTCAAATTAAGGGATTTGGATAATAAAAAGGATGTTTCTGTTACTTGTCGCTACAGTCATTCCAACATTCTATAATTTTTCAAAAGTTATGTCATGTTCTTCTATTTCTTCATCTGTCTTCATCGTCCATTGTTCCAGATAAATATTTCAGTCCCGTACCTAAAATGTTAAAAAGTCCTCGTTTCTGTCTGTGTGGAATAAGTGTTTCTAGTGATCTCTTCAAATGCTGCAATTCTTGTTCTATATAGTCAGGTCTCCAAAATCAATTCTCTGTCCGTGTGTTACGCAGGTCGCAAACACCATTAACGTCACCAACAACATCTTCTGAGACTGCATCTTCGATGTAATTGTCCGTAGGGTCAACCAGAACGTCCAAAGATCTAAAAGTATTCTTGCTACGTATTAGTTGGTCTTTATAAAACTTTTGGTTTTTATTCTGATAAGTTTTGTCATCTAACCTATTCAGTGTCACTTTTTCCTGTCTTGTATCTGTCTTATGTGCTCTAAAGTCTTTTTTAAAATTTTCATTTACGTCTTGATCTTTGCGATTTTTATTAATGTATGCTAAATTTTTTTCTTTTCTTTCTTCAATTATTTGTCTAATTTTTTGGTTTTCTAACGGGTTATTATTAAAATGAATCTCCTCAGGTTTCCTGCGCGTTGTGAGATGAAAAGTTTTATTATAAATGAAATTTGCTTGCATTGGCAAATCCACATTATAAACTATATCTGATGTTTCTTCTCTTTTCCTCAATATTCTAATATTTTCATTCAGGCTGCTATGAAACCTTTCTATATCAGAATTTCCAGTATATCTGTAAGGGGTCGTAAAATGGAAAGCTATATTATTTTTTTCCAGGAAATCCCTAAAAAGGGATGAAGTAAAGCCTGGTTCATTATCCAGAATAAGCTTTTTAGGAGTTCTCATTAAGTTAAATAATATTGTAAAATGTTTTACCAAATTAAGTGGTGTTCGGTCCTCAACTTTCTGAATCAGAGCATACTTAGAGAACTTATCAATAAGCGTAATATATGCGTTCCTTGGGTCCATATACCAAATATCCGTATGGTAAAATTCATGTGGAGATGACGGAGTTTCCGTCTTTTCAAAAGGTAATTTCAAAGGTCTTCGTTCAATTTTATAATTGCATATCTCACAATTATTTATAACTTTCGTTATTTCCTTTTTCAAATTAGGATAATAATATTTTTTCTTGAGCTAAAAAAATGTCTTGTCGATACCCGGATGGTTATTTTCATACTTGTGATGTTTCATTATCACTTCTAATAAGTCTTCTCTTTCCTTGTTTTCCAGTAGGGTATAAGTTCTATATATTTTAAATTTCTTAATATTTCTTAATTTCTTCACCTCCTCTTGGATCATAACATACAAATCCTCAACATTACAGAATATTACAACGTTTTCCTCTTTTTTGATTAAATTCACTATCCTTCTCAAAACCTCCTCAAAGTCATTCGCACCTATTCCAAACCTATATAATCTTTTATTGAACTGTGTTTTTTCCTCATAGGAATCTTTTTCTTGTCTCTCAATCAAAATTTGTTTATTCGCGAATTGCAAAGGACTTTCTGTCACTGGGATATGATCCATTCCATCATACTGGGCGCTATGCACGGTTGGAATTGGGGATCCAATCCTATTTCTATTTATTCTTTTTTTCACCTGTTGTTGACAAACTTCTCTCTCCACTATTTTAAAATTTAATTTTTCTTTTTTGTGAACACGTAAAAAGTGTCTCTTTATCCCTACCTTACTCTCAAAATTCCTTTTACATAGGTTGCATTGAAAGATTTGTCCACCATGTTTTTGTTTAATGTGTTGCTCCAAAACAACTTTTTTTTTTTTATACACTTTTTGGCACACGTTGCATTCGAAAAAATTTATTTCTGCAACAATTCTTGACAAGGCATCTGCCACTTTATTCTCTTTGCCCTGTACATGTTGAATATCAAACTCATATTCATTGAGTTTAATCTTCCAACGAACCAATTTTGAATTGGGCTCTTTGAGTGAGGCCAACCATACCAATGGTCTGTGATCAGTTTGCAATCGAAATTTTCTACCATAAAGATAGTGTCTAAATTGCTTACAAGCCCAAACCATAGCTAGCAATTCTTTTTCAATTGTACTATAGTTTATTTCGTGTTGGTTCAAAGTTCTCGAAGAAAAGGCTAATGGTCCATCTTCCTGGGACAACACGGCACCGAGCGCAAAATTACTTGCGTCAGTGGTTAGTACAAATTCCTTTCCAAAATTTGGGTACCTTAACACCATATCCGATGTCAATATTTTCCTCATCTTTTCAAAAGCTTCCTTGTAATCAGGGTCACATTCATTAATTTTGCTGTCTTTTTTGAGCCTAAGGGTGAGAGGCTTTGCAATCTTGGCATAATTTGGTATAAACTTTCTGTAATACCCACTCAAACCCAAGAATGATTGGAGTTGTTTTACCGTTTTCGGAATTGGAAAACTCTTAATACACTCTATTTTTTTGGGGTCTGGTTTAATGCCTTCTGTGGTTACCACGTGACCAAGGAAATTAGTTTCTTTTTGCAGAAAATCGCATTTATTTAAAGAAACCTTTAAGTTGGCTTCTTGTAGCCTACACAATATCTTGGACAAATTATCCAAGTGCTCTTGAAGTGAAGTTCCAAACACCAATATGTCATCCATATAAATGACAGTAGATTAGTAATGGTGGCGGACGACATGTTTTGGGAATTCAAAACCGGGAAAAATCAAAAAGGGTGGCAACCCTGTTACAAATGGGGGGATTTTGGGGATTTTCATGCTGAGATTTTCTGGGCTATGTGTGTGTGTGTGAGTGTGTGTGTATGTGTTTATGAGTGTGTGTTTTTGTATTTACTTGTGAGTACAGCTTTTGTTGTTATTGTAGAGAAGCGTTGTGCTTACAGTGTATGGATGTATGCATGTATATATATATGTGGGTGTGTGTGTGTGTGTGTGTGTGTGTGTGTGGGTGTGTATGAGTATGTCTTTTGTATTTACTTGTATGTCTGCCGGTGTCCGATACTTTTGTTGTAGTGGCAGACAATTATTATACCCAGTAGGAAATGTTGATGGTGAAAATGTGCTGACTAGCTTTTGACTAGCTTGTCACCAGTACTACTATATAATTATACCCCATACAATACTTTGAAACCCTACTAATAAAAATACAATTCACTAGGTAGTGACTACGTAGTTCTTAGGGGGTCATGAGACATACTAACCAGACAGTTATTTACTGATACATTTCTATAATTTACGAACATACAAATGTATGTGTATTGACAATTCCACCTCTCTCCTTCTTTTATAGTGACGGATAGAACAAAACTTTTTATACCAAAGTTTTAACCAGAATTTTAGTGTTGACACAAAGACACTTGCTCCCAGTCTGACTGCAGGGTAGTTACAAGCGATCTATGTATTTGTATGTATGTAGTGATTGTTATCGTTGGTATGCTTATGTAGGGTTATTGTATTGCATTTATGTTTGCGATCTCTGGGGAAATAATCTAATAGCTACAGAGAGTGGCAACCATGTTGTCAATGGAAGTGGGTAGGGAATGTATTTGGTAATGTATGTATGTATATGTTGTTGTATTAATGTATGTGATTGTATCTATTTTTACTTTGAAGAATATCATTGCTTGTGTGTATTGTTTGGCCTGCGAGAGTTTTTCATACATATTTACAAATGAATGTGTATATGTTTTGTACGCTATTGACGTTGCTATTCTTATGGAGATAGAAAATATTGTGTTGGTATATGTTTTATATGTACAAGTGAATTTTAGATGTTAAATATTTTGAATCAAATCAGGTTGATAGCAGATTTTTTGAATAGGGGTAATGATATTTTTATTTCAGTAGATTTTACTTTAATGTAACAATTATAGGAAAAAGCTTTTGGAGACATACACCAAAACTTATAGAAGCATCTACTTTTACGTGCCCCCGATTTTTCTCGTGACTTTGTATTACAAACTGATGCTAGCGATTTTGATCTGGGTGTTGCTGTGTATATGAATTTCATCATATATCGTAATACCATCAGATAAATTAGATTTGCCGACTACTACACGATTATCATATGAATTATGGGAATTTATATGTATGTGTGTGTGTGTGTGAGTATGTATGTATGTGTGTGTGTGTGTGTGTGTCTGTGTGTATGAATTTCATAATATTATAAAATTTCATTATGTATGTTTGTGTTTGTGTATTACGTCATCACCTCTTTGTGTGTCATGCCAGACATTTAGTAGTATAAAATATTAGCATATAGGTATCAGAACTTTTTTTTTTTTTTTTTAATCGTAGTATGTTTTTATACTCAAGATTGCTGGGTATTTTGTCATGCTTAAAATTGTCCAGCTTTAAAGTCTGCCTGCGAAAAATTTGTTTATATTACAGATTTTGTTTATTTAACTACGTCCGGCTTCTTTGGCTGAACTTCTTTTCATACGATCATGGGAATTTATAGTTTCTCTGTCCCTAATAAGTTCGTTTAGCTTTGGTATATGCTTTGAATGTAAGTGTGATTGTTAAGATCTAATAAATACTTGAGTATTGATAAGAAATTTGATATTATGTGTACATATGTATGTACATATCTACAAATTGATTTTATTCGTTTGACTCCGTGCTTGAATAAATTTTTTTGTTTTTGTTGTTGTTGTAAACATTCACCAGGTTTTTTTATGTATAGATGTGAAATATCTTCATAGTTTTTTTATTTGAAATTAAAAAACGTTGTTTTAATTTTTATCTGTGTTTACTTAAAAGTTTGTGAGGATTTTCTGTTTTAAGTAAAACTGAATTCCTTAAGATACATACTTTATAGTAAAAGTAACTATAATAGAAATATTTCCTTTATTTAATTTACATTTGTTTAAAGTTGATGCAACCTAATAGTCATTCTTAGAAATATTTTGATATAAAATTTTATCCAGCCGTAGGGTTTTTCACCACCTTTTACATTTATTTTAGAACATCTTGCATTGCCTTTTATACATTTACAAAAATTTTTAAATTAAACTAATCCGGCAGTCCAGCTTAGGTAATGTTTTTTTTTTTTTTTTTTTTTTGCTAGCCAGCTTGCTTCTTTTTTTATTTTTTATTTTTGTGGATAAACATTTAAAATCAAAAAGGAGTTTAATATTGAAATTATTGTATTCTTAATTATTGAAAACAATCGCTACTTCTTTTGCGATAAAATTATTTGAATTACTTTTGAAACCTTGTACATGTATAAAAATTGTGTTATTTTCCATATTGCTTAATTTATAAGACTTTTAGAATTTTACCTTTGATGGGTATATATTCTAGTATATGATCATGAATAAGAATACCGTAAACTGATTTCTTTGCTTACTATTTCAAATTAAAATTTTATTCAATTGCCCCGCTATAGAATAAAAGGAGCTTTTATCTTAAACTCTGGTTCAGGTAGAAACGCATGAGATTCTTTCATATACTACCTTTGCTGGAATCTTAGATAAATATAATAACTATATAGAATTGCATTACGTTTATATTTAAATTTTATGTTAGGATTATCATCATAAGGATATGAGACTAAACTTAAATGTACTTTTAAATTAGTTAATTCATAATGAACAATCTTATTTTCTTCTTGAATAGCGAACAACAGAAGACGAAGTCGTTTTCTTACAATTTAGGTCTAACCTCTCAACTGGTCCTCTAGTAAACAATATGACTTTGTATGTCAGCATTTCTGTCTCCTCTTTGTCAGCGTTATGGATAATTAAATTTTAAACTTTTTATTCTTCAAATTGTGTTACTTCATACTGATAATATGTTTAAATACATTAATAATGTACGAGTATATGTTTATTTTATGACGGGTGAGCGCCTATGGCTTTTATTTGATGTTCTGGATGAAGTGATTTTTTTTTTCTCATTTTATTAAAGTTTAGCGTATTGCGTATATATTTCTAATATATTTAAGTGAGGTTTTTGTATCTGTCAGACAGAGTGAACGTATCAGTTGGTCAGTCAGTCTCTCTTTTTATTTTATTAATTTTTTCTTCTAATGTGTCACTACTATTTTTTCAGATTTTACTACTTGAAATAGAAAATATTTATATAATTTTAAAAGTATTAATATATACATACATATAGGTAAATATATGTATGTACGTAAAAATTAGTTCATATACAAAGAAATACATCTTTAATAATCAACTATTCTAGAAAATCGATCTAAGATAACACATTTACCTCCATCATCATTTCACCGTCAGTGTTTTCATAAAGTGTTAGAAACATTGGAATATCTATGTTTAGGAGAATTTTTACTTCAAGTGTTTCTATATAAGATTTGGTGTTTGACCCCTTGACGTTATTGTGGTTAACGTAGGCTGCGTTGTATCACATTCAGATCTAATAATTTCTCACTTAGAAAAGGTCCTCATTACCATCAATCATACCTGTATATAATACATTCATGAGTTGAGTTGATCTAGATACAATTGCTGTCTACAAATTAATGATTAGAAAAAGCTTTCTCATCACATTCTAACAGGTTTAATATTTTGCTAGCATGCATGCTTTAGCATGCTATTCTATCAATAGTGAGGCGAGAGTCCGACATTTAGTGGTGTTTCAATTAAAAATCTATACAATTAGAATTACGAATTCACTCTTTTGAATTTTTAACAAAGTAGATACATATGTATGTATGTATTTCATTTGCCACAAACTCTTAAAATTTCTGTACTTATAAAAGTATGATGTCAGGAATTTTTTTAAATCATACATGCCTCGGCATGCTTCCAATATTTTTCTCGGTAAATTTATTTCATACTCATACAGATACAGATATAAAGTAAGATCTGTTTACATTCCATTTTACAATTTATGCATGCCTTAGCATGATTCTAGTTGAAGTCTGTATTTATTTAGTAAGTTTGTTTGATACCCATTCATACACATGTACATTGTTAAAGATTGGATATCAAAATCCAATTTTCTTAGTTTATCTAGAAATGAACAAAGTGAATATCTTTTATAATAACCATATTACTTTAAAATTTTGTGTGCTAGAGCTTTCGAAATGGAAAATGTACACCTTTTACTACAAAAAGTGATAATATGATGTGTTGCTGAATATTTTGAACTCTTAAGTTTTCACAATATTTCATACAGACCATCAAGTTTAGAGAATTCTAGTATATTAAGCTATTTATCTTCCCTGAGACCTAAAATTCCTAATCAATCCTTCAAAAAACCAATACAAACTAGATTTTCCCTTTTTAATTTTATTTATATTTTCCTTAAATTTCATCATTTTGTACATCTTCAAATTACTGTATACTGTATTTTGCACCTTTTTCTCATTCGTAGAGTTAACTTTAATCACAAATATTTTAGTTTTCCGGTTAAAAGAACTTTTCTATTTCATGCACTGAGTAAATCTTTATATATGTATATCAATCCACTTATATGAACCATTAATTCCAAATTCTTAACACATAATTCCTCTTAATGATCTATTAAATCAGTCTACTATTGATGTTGTCATATTAAGTAATTTTTAATCCTCTATTTATGCATGAATTTTGCAATGTTTATTAAGAAATTCTTTACCATCATCTATTTGTAAGTTTTTTGGTACTCGTACCATTTCAAAAATATTTTCCATTGACTAGTTTTTCCCGAGTGCAGTTTTTATTTTCAGCGGCACTGACCATATAAACTTTAAGAATGTGTCAGTTACAGTCTACAAAAATCAATAATTTCTATTTTCTCTAGAATAGCTACCTAAATCAGCTCCATAAAAGATCATCTATTCCATTCATTACATCACTACAATACACAAACAATTTTATAAATTTATTATGGATTACGTCTACTAAATTTCTTTTTAAAGACATTGAGTTGATTTACAGATTGATAGAAGAGTCTTGTAATCTACCTTATGTATTTTTCAGATATTTATACTAAAATGTAGTTAATTTTCCAGTCTATAAATTTTATCGCTCAGCTGTTCTTTTTTTCTTTTCAGAAGATAATTTAGTTTTTAGAATTTATTTTTCAATTTTATACCTATCTTATATCTGTAATTTTATATCACTTTGTAGTCCATCAATTTGTTTGTCAAAAAGATGATTTAATTTTTAGAATGTCTTTTTCAATTTAATGACTGTCTTCTATCTATAATTTTATATCATGTTGTAGTCTATTAATTTGCATTTGAATATATCCTTGAATTATATTAATGCCTTAAGCTTTATTAGTAATTCATCCTTTAGTTTGTCGATTTGAGTTTCTAGAAACAATTTACTGATAACATTGTTCTCCGTCAGTGAACGATGATGAATATGTATGCATGCATTAGTAGATATTATATATTTTATTAAGTTTTCAAATTAAAATTTGTAATAGTTTTTAGGTGTTTTATCAATCATTAAAGAAAATAAACTCACTTTTAAACCCCATATTTGACCATCAAATTGTATTTTATCTTCATACAGTTTTAGATTTCTATCACCAAATTTCCATTCATTACTGAAATCTTTAGGTGAGCCATAGTTTGTATCTAATTCATTTCTTCCTTCCAAGACTGATAAATCAGTATAAGTATCTTCTGTATTGGAAGTTTGTGAGTAAAAATCATCTTCATCATCATCATCATCATTTTTAGAATTAGTATCATTAAATAAGGTGGTATTATCAAATATTGTTCCTTCTGCTAGTTTCTTTGGTGTACTTGTCTCTATCTTGAGTGATGGTTTTTCAGACTTTAAACTTGTATTATTTTCAAATTCTGTCTTCATTTTATTTTCTTCTTTAATGGGAATTCTTTTAATTTTTTTAGAACTATTTATGAATTCTTTCAGTGGTTCTGTTATAGGTTTAAATGTATCTCTTAGTTGTTCACGTGTATCTATTTCACCAGTTTTTATACTAAGAAGCTTTTTCTTCAAGACATTTCTTGTCAACACCAACTGTTTTAAAATTTTCTCATCCATGTTTAATAAATAAAAGGTATCAGCTATTAGATCAGGTATCAGCTATTAGATCAGCTTTTCAGGACCTGGTCTGGTTTTCAGATCAGCTTTTCAGGACCTGGTCTGGTTTTCAGATCAGCTTTTCAGGACCTGGTCTGGTTTTCAGATCAGCTTTTCAGGACCTGGTCTGGTTTTCAGATCAGCTTTTCAGGACCTGGTCTGGTTTTCAGATCAGCTTTTCAGGACCTGGTCTGGTTTTCAGATCAGCTTTTCAGGACCTGGTCTGGTTTTCAGATCAGCTTTTTAGGACCTGGTCTGGTTTTCAGATCAGCTTTTCAGGACCTGGTCTGGTTTTCAGATCAGCTTTTCAGGACCTGGTCTGGTTTTCAGATCAGCTTTTCAGGACCTGGTCTGGTTTTCAGATCAGCTTTTCAGGACCTGGTCTGGTTTTCAGATCAGCTTTTCAGGACCTGGTCTGGTTTTCAGATCAGATTATCTGATTCAGATTGAGTTATCAGTTTACAAGTAGCTAATCATTTATAACATTTATATGAATGAAGTTTCAGGTCAGATGAAATAACTAAAGTCAATCCTTTATGAGCAGTAATTTATATAGTTATTAAATAGTCAAATTGTTTTCTAAAACGAACATCATTTAATTTATCATCAAAAATCCATATTTATCCTTCCAACACTATACAAATTTTTTGAAACTTTTCAAAATTCATATTACTGACAACATAATCCCTATAGACGAGCTTAATATTTTTCTCATCTTGCTTAAACATTATAATACCATTGGGATTCTCTCTTATTAAATGCTTACAGCCGTATTCATAAAAATTTTAAACAACATTTTGAATGTTGTTTAACCAAAATTCACTAAAATTGTATTCATAATAGAATTTTAGCTTAAAAAACGCGTTTTTATTTAAACCTTATGTAAATCATCAAATCTTAAAATTAACTTCAGTCATACTTAAAATAATTTTGAGTTGACGTAGTTGTAATTTTGCTTCATGTTTATTTGCATTTTTAACTTTGCCTATATGTATGTATGTATTTATATGTATGCATGTATGTATGTATATGTATGCATGTATGTATGTATATGTATGTATTAGGAATTATGTTATAAGTTGGGCACAAGTAGAATGAGTCATCATTCTTCTGTCGCCCCATACAAAAATATACACGTACATATGTATGTATATTATTCTGCTTGGCACATGCAGCATCAGCAAATATCATACTTTAAATTCTTTAAGCTTCATTACGAGAAAAAATAAATGTATAATATCCCATTCCTTTAATTGGTGAAATTAACTTCTTCAGATATTCATATTTGACTTGATATAGATAATTTTAGTATAAATATACATATGTTTTTAAACTTGAGATAGTAGTAGTGAATTGCCACTCCGGCGTAGATTAAAGTTTTGAAGTTTAATTACCCATACCTCCGACAAAGAACCCCCACAAATTATTACAAACCCCCAATTCCCTGACAGACTCGAATTCCCATAGACAGACAGACATAAACAAATTTTTCGTCGGCTTTAGAAACATTTTATTTTCACGTTTTTCCCGTCCACATTATGAAAAATCAATTTCATGATTTTCCGTTGGCATTAGGAAAAATCATTTTCATGATTTTCCCGTAGACATTACAAAAATATTTATTTCCACGTTTTACCCGACAGATTTACATAAATATTTATTTTCACATTTTTACAGTCTAACTTACGAAAAATCATTTTCACATAAAACGGACTTATTAATCCACCCTCGTATGTACTAAAGAAACAAAAAAAAAACAAAACAAAAAAGTTAATGTAAACAAACAAAAAAACAAAAAGTTGGACGGACTTATTGATCCACCCTCGTAGGGTATCAAATTTCACAAATTTCCAAGAATTTTAAAATTTGGGTAATTAAAATTTTAAAATTTCAAAAGTTTAATTGGGGCCGGAGGAACAGTTCCCTACTACTATCTCAAGTTTAAAAACATATGTATATTTATACTAAAATTATCTATATCAAGTCAAATATGAATATCTGAAGAAGTTAATTTCACCAATTAAAGGAATGGGATATTATACATTTATTTTTTCTCGTAATGAAGCTTAAAGAATTTAAAGTATGATATTTGCTGATGCTGCATGTGCCAAGCAGAAT